>JAOTQP010000944.1:7185970-7208374 GCA_026413545.1 Cichladusa arquata
GCTGGCGGTGCGGGGCCGGGATAAACCGTTCGCTCCCGCCAGTGGGGGGGGAAGGGGAAGTAGGGCGTCTTCATTCCCCTTCCTCCCCTACCCCCTGGAGAGGTACAGTCCGCTTCCCCCCCTTCCCTGCCCCAGCCGGGATCCCCCGCCCGCCCCGGACGCGGGGAGATGGGGGTGCCCCCACCCTTATTCACCCCGCCCTGCGTGGTACGGTCCGGACCCCGGCACCTGAGCGGCGGGGGGGAAGGAGGGGGCGCTCAAGCTATGTTTTTGCCACCCCCCCCCCAGCACTGCGGGGGTCTCACCTCTCCACCATAATTTTGGGCCGCTCACCCCGCGCTTAGCCCAGCTGCCCCGCCCTCGGCAACGGGCCCGGCCCGGCCCGTCCGCTCACGCCGCCCGCCCATGTCCCCCCTCGGCCCTCAGTGGTTGGGGCTGGCTGGCCGCTGGGCGCTCTTACGGGGGGCTGATGGCGCCGCTGCCCTCAGGCGGGGGCGGATGGGGGGGCGCGGCGGCGGGAAGCGGGCGGTGTGAGTGGGGGAAACGCTCACCCCTGCTGATTGGCCGCGTGCCTCGCGCCCCTGCCTCCTATTGGCCTAATTAGGGGAGGGGGTGTCTCACCCCGTCTTCGGATTGGCGGTTGATGGCCGTGGAGACTATATTAGGGGGTGAGGGTGGGGGTCCCCCAGTCTGCCCTGTGAGGGGCAGTGGTGGGGTGTGTCTTCGGGTCGTGCCCTCACGAGGTTCTCTTGCTCCAGGCAGCCCAGTGGACATCAGTGTGTCCCCAGCAGGGCAAGGCTCCTGGCTGGGTGGCTCTGAGGCTTGTTGTGGAGGGAAGTTAGGCCCTTCCCCATTGACCTAGGATGGTTCTATTCATGAAGGTCCTGGTCTAAGTAGCAGCAGTTGCTGCAGGTGGAAGCTGTGGGGTTCACTGTTCTCCTGATGGTGGTCTTGCTGCCAAAAACTCTTTTCCTGTGGTCTTGGGTATGGTTTTACCAAGTCAATACTTTATCTTCTGGCTTTCTTGCTCTGTGGGTGTTTGTGTTGAGTTGTCCCGTTTTCCTTTCTGTGTCCCAGTTCCATTAAAAGTGAGTTGATGTGAGTTCGTTAAATGGTTGAGTTGGAATGGAAGAATAAGGTCCTGGTGCTGTGCCTTTCAAAATTACTCATCCTAAAGGGGTAATTCACCTTTTTAGGGGTATTTCCCGGTTTGAAAGCTATGTGTGATCACGTTTCACCTCTCAGCTGTACATTGCAGAGCCTCAGGAGGCCTCTTACAGGGTCCCTAAATTAGAATTTTAATGTGGTTTAGGCTACTGACAGTCGTCATGGTCCTGACAATGAAATGAAGGGTCGGTATTTGTGATGCACTTTTTGGTACCTTGGCATCAGCCTATCTAGTGCATCACTGTATATTTATGGTTCTTACAGACCTTTAAAGAATTATCAAGTGCAAAGCTGGGTGTGTAAAATGCCTATCAATGTTTCCCTGTGAATTTCAATGGGAGTAAAGACTATACTGAACTTTTGCTTTCTTCTGTCAGATTTTTAATAATTCAGGTTTTTTTTTTTCTTGTAGTTTAGTTAGAAGATGAGATGCTAATGAATCACCAACTGATATTACAAGAGGATTCTTTGCATCTTTTGTGGACACAATAAAATAATTGGTAGTTGTGATCCTTCTAATGCCTTCATTTCTAGGAAAAGTAATACAGCAGAGTGTATTCTCTAGTCTATCCTTAAATGGAAAATTTCTCTCTGAAATTGTGACAGTTTTTGGCACTTTGCTACATGGATGCTTCTCTTGTGTGAAAAGAGACAGCTTTATTACCTTGTTTATAGGATGAGGTATTGCTGTAAGTGTTATTATTATTATCTGATAGAATAATTGGCAATTTGATTTTAGAGAGAAAGGGGTCTGTAGTATTGTCTGCTCTCCTCTGGCACCCTTAGTTCTACCATTTGCAGAAAATCCCTGGATGAGCTCTCCTGGGGTAAATTGCTCTGCAGTGAGCAGCTGCTTCCAGTGTGTTCTTGATCACCTGCAGCTGTTGGGAACTGTGTACACTGAATTCTAATTCTAAGTGTATTAAGGGGGCTGGTTTTGTATGGTGAATTTTGTTTGGGCTTGAACATGAGGTTGGGTCTATTTGTCACTTTTATCTCCTGGTAGTAAAACATGCAGTTGTATTGTTGCCCTCAAATGGCTCTATATGTCAGTCCCCACCTATCTGAAGGTGCAGATAGTCCATTTGTTCTCTGGGGTAGTGCAGAGCAGCAGCTTTTCTGAAGGAGCAATCTCAGGTATGTGTTTTTATGTGCAGAAACAAGGTAGTTTTGTTTTTTTGAATTTTATGACAGGTGATTTAAATTCAGAGGAAAGGTACAGGGGGGTGGGTGAGGGAGAAAGGAAGCAGCACTACCTGCATGTAGGAGGGGAAGAATCCCCTCCAACTGACAGTTCTTTTGGGAAGAGTTTGCTGGAGGAGGAGAAGGGGTGGGAGACAAAAAAATGGCAGGAAGAAGCTGGAGAGGAGTGGTTTGTTTTCTTTCAGTAACCCCTAACAGAGCCATCTTGACGATTGTGTGGGCAGAACTGTAGAAGACACTGATACAGACACTTATTTTCCTTTTGTGTCATCCTGTACTTTAAATGCCTGTGTTCCCTGCTTCCTTGCTTTATCAGACTCCTCTCTCTGTGATTTATAAACCAAATCCTTTAGGAAGGCAGGGTTACTGCCTCGAGCAGCTGGAGTCCAAGAACTGCAGTATGTGATTCAACAGCCCATGATATTACAGGGACCTCAGAGGACGAAACATTGGGACGACAACAACATGAGGAATGTGGCCATAGATTTAGGAAGCTGAGAGTGGGAGGAAGAAGTCAGTTGCTGGAGTGGATATTTAGATGTTGAGCAAATGGGAAGAAAGGCGACTAAAGAAGAGATTTGCATATGTAGAAGGTAATGAAGTTGTCTTTGCCCACTGAGAGAGAGGACAATGTGAGAAACATTTTATTATACAAGAATTAAGACTCGAGAGAGATGTCCTTGGAGCATCTCTGAGTAGTTGTCTAAACCCAGCCTAGGTAGTCCATAGGAGGATGTTAACCTGTGCTCAGGCTGGATTCTCTCCTGTATTCTCTGGTAGAAATGGATTTTCAGCTAATTTTCAGCTAATGGATTTCACTTGCTAAGTTGTGAGAGAAAAGTTACATCAGACCCTTGTACTGTCACCTTCAGTGCCTGTGCACTATCCCTTTAGGATAAGGACTGCAATATGTGATGGGCACAGCAGCAGAGGGACTGGCCTTTGTCGAAGACATCTCTTCCAGCTTGTTGCTTTGATGATAGATGTGCCATAAGGATATGGATATACATAGATTCATTATGCACAATTGCAGTGAAGAGTGAGTTGGTGTTTGGCTGGCCTCTTCTATTAATTATACGAGAAAATAGATTGAAGCCATTTTTCCCTTTGTGGAAATAAGTAATTCTTGCTGTCCCAGCCCTAGTATGATTCCCATTTTTAACTCACCGGTAAAACATAACTACTGTGGTTTTACATCACTTGATTGATAACATTCACACAAAATGCACCAGGGCCAGAGTTCCTTGAAACAGTACGTGCCTGTGATGGATGGGAATGCAGAGGAGGTGACGGCAGTCCTGACTCAGTCCTCGATGAGGTTAGAAACCTTCTTGCTGCGATGAAAGCATGTTCCTACTAAAGGATCTCAGGAAATGCACTGGCTCTGCCTTCTAACTGGCATAATTAACTTTGTGTGGGATAAAGCTCTTTGCAGGCACATATGATGTTCCTTTTGAGCATAATAAATTATTTTCATATTAAAAGCTGGAGGAAGACTGAGAGTTGTAAAACCTCTTTTATACCAATCTTACTGCACTTGCACATGGCTGGGGTGACACACAGTTGTCAGTGAGCTCAGTCGTGGGAGGATTAAGCCAATAGTCCCTGCTGTTATTGCTGCAGGGAACCTCAGGCTATCCAAGGCTCTTTTACACTGGGGAGTAGATCACATTAGCTGGTTTATGCACCATTATTGCAAAGTGGGCTCTTGTTTGAGGTACTGAGTGGCTTTATTGCTCTCTGAGCAGGGACATGGTCTTTTCCCCTTGCTCAGTTTTAATATTCCCCCTTTCTCATCCTGGAGAAGGGACAAAAATGAGTATTTGGCAGCCACTGGCTTGGATTTTTCAGCAGAATGCCCTTAATGAGCCTCGCAGAGGTTGCTGCAGATGATGTCCCCAGAGAGTTTGTCTCTGCATTTTCTTGTGTAGTTGCAGCACTGGAAGAAATTGTCATTCTTTAATAGCAGGCTTGCCAAGAAAATATGGTTATTGTTGATTTTAATTTTTTTTTGGTGGTGCTTTTTTCTGACTTTCAGAGCTTACCTTTAAAGCACTAGTTGAGTTCATTGAGTTTAACTGGTGTTTAAAACACGTAGACACCAAACACAAACCAGCAGTGACTTTGCTCTAAGTGGTTTTCTCTTATAGCACCGTTCACTCTTGAGTATTTGTGGGGGGATCATGGATGTACCTGTGAGGGGCCACACGTGGAGCTGTGGTGGCTCAGGGTGTCTAATGCTGAGGCAGCAAAGCTAGCAAGGACATTGCTGTTGGATAGGCAGAGGCACTTTGCCCCTTTGCTTTACTATCCTCTGGAGCTGAATGCAGTGCACAGGGAAGCTGCTGATTTAATAACACAATTCCAGAGAAAGCACCATCCCACAGGAACAGGAGGGAGGAGTTGGAGTGTTGCAGAGGTTTTAAGTAAGATTTAAAAAAAAAAAACAACTGTCAGACAATGACACCAAGGTGCTTTCCAGGTATCAGAAGGAGAAGTTTTGTCATTAATGACGTTTTCTGGATTGGATGTAAAATGCAAAAACTAAAGAGAGATTGCTGTAGGTCTGTGACAGCAGTAGGTTCCAGGTGTTGAGAAAAGGAAGGTGAATGTGAATGGTGTTCTGAGACAAACCTGTGTTGTCCTGAAGGGATGGTTAATTTACTTGCACAGCTCAGAATGAGCTAATGTTCCACTACAGGAGATACTTCAAAGTCACAGGAACTGTGCTGGTTATTGGATCATGTTGTGTTGTGATTTGTACAATGTATAGTGACAGACAGTCACTGCTTCACCACTGCCATACTAGAGTGGTACTGGACTATATTTGTACTCTCTAGTTATGCCTGTTAATGTTTCAGCTTGTGTCATCACCTGGCATGGACAGGGTGAGGCATGCCTGTTGTTTGGGGAAGAAAATGCTGTGTCTGCAGTTAACTGTAAATGCTCTAACATCTCCCACTGGCATTGCTTCTTGCTCATGTTTGTGATGCTCATTGTGTTGTATGAAAGCATTGGGGTGCTGGCAGAATTTTGGGTGACTATTGGGTGTTATGTCAAAATTGACTAATCTTTCAACTTCCAGAAAAGTGAAATTTCATCATCTTCAAGTTACTGAAGTACTTGCTATGAGCATACAGGAAAAAAAAAAAAAAAAGATGGTATATTGAATAATATTTGAGCCAGGCCTCTTATAGTGGAGAGAATATAGTTGTGACAAACATAACACACAAATTTAACATAAGTTTAAGCAAACTGTTTGGATTATTGTTTTACTAAACCTCTATGTGGATTTTTATTACAAAATGTAGCCTACTTTCTTCATATTGAGGAAAAACTGAGTTTATCCTATTCCAATGCCTTTTATATTTAGTTATGTTTTTTTCTTTTAGGATTTCTGCAATTGAGTTTCAATTTCTCTTACACTGATTTTTATGGTAATCACTTGGACATAGCAGAGCTTCCCATTGAGGTGCATGTCTTGGTGTTTATTTAGCTTGTCTGAAAATGTGTGATGTGTACAATACGGTGAGAAAAATCAACAGTTGCAAAGGATAATCCATGGACAAACAGTGTGGAGAGCAAGCAGAGAGTGCTCCCTGCATGCCAGTGATTTGGCAGTGCTCATGTCCAAAGTTTCACATTTATTTCTGCTAAAAAAATACCAAAGCTGAGAGAAGACCACAGGGAAATGGTTAAAATTTCAAGACACTGTGCTGTCGGTGTCGAGACTATAATGGGTATTGAGAGTGGGATGTAGGGAGGGAAATACGATTGTGCAGCATTAACGAGGAGCAGCATCCCATGGAGGACCGGTGAGCAAAGTTAGCTTGGTCTTCTTGTCATCAATGTCAGAAAACTCGCTCAGGTGTTGGTGTTTTGTGGCAGTTCTCTTGTCAGTGGCTTTGGATAAGATTTTTGCACCTTCTGGCCTTGACTGCAGGACTTGTTTGTTTCACTGCTGAATTTCAGCACTTGCTCCTGCCTCCCACCTTCTTTACTGCTCATCCCTGCGACCTCTCTGAGATGTGGCCTGTCTTTGCTCTCAGCACATCTGTTATTCCAGGGAAATGTGCTTTTTGTGATTCCATTTTCCAGGGAAAGTGTGTTTTCATGATTACCGATGTACTGATGAAATGCATACCAGAGGCAGATACTAGGATGAATTTGGAAGCACAGAAGTTGAAAGCATCAGCAAATCCTGCAGTTCCTACTATTGTGCCTTATTGCTGCACGCTTGGCTGGGCTGAGCTGTTTATTATTTTCATTTCTGTCAAGGAAAGCAATAACTGAACTGTTTATGGAATCTGCAGCACTGGGCCACTGAGTTTGGCTCAGCCTTGCTTTTTTTCCCCGCAAGATTTTAAGTTAGTGCTAACTTTGAGAACCATAAAATGACTGCCTTCTGCTTTCCTTTCCAACTTTATGGTACTTCTTTTTTTTCAGAGATGAATCTTAATATCCAATTCTGTCTTTTAAAGGCCCTGCCTGAGCCCTTCAGTCTCCTTTGTACTCAAGTTGTAAGTTATCTGTGCCAAAATGACTCTGCCAGAGTGAGTCAGCATCTTCTTTCAGACCTTCAGTGTCTGTGGGTGGGGAAGGTCAGCCAAAATTTCTGCTACTTGTTGCACCATGTGGAATTAGCCAGAACTGTGCCTTTTCCTTAATTCAGGTAGTAGTTAATGTAATTGCATTCTTTTTAGCAGGGTCATTATATTTTTTTAAAAAATCAAACCACCCCAAATTGAAACCTCTAATGTTTGTTTTTATTTTTTGTTTTCTAAGCAGTTAGGTAATTGACTAAACTTCTGGCTACCGTTAGTGAAATTACCTGAATTGGCTCTTGATTAATAATTGCAGTCTAGGAAAAGAGCTATTGTGAATAAACCCACTGAGGAATATCAACAGGATAGGTGTTAAATTTTGCAAAGAAGTTGTTTGCAGTGTGTTACTGACAAAAATGCTGTCATATTTTGCATGGGTGGAGGTGATCATATACTGATGTATGTATATAGACATATATTCTGAATAATGAACATATACCTGATAAAATGAGTGAAGGAGGTCGGTGAATGAGGTAGGATTAGATATGAGAAAATCCCTAATTTAATAATTAATAACATAACAAGTAGCAAGCAGAAAGGTTCTGTGTAGGGATGGGTGGTATTTATTAATAGATCAGAGCATGTGTGCACTTGGATATATAAATAAGTAATATTTATCTGTAAATTGCCCTGACTTTCCATACTTGGAGGACAAGGCTAATGTTTTTCACTCCTAAATGTTTGCTGCAGTTAATTTGTTCATACTAAGCTCAGGCATTGAATGCTGGTACATGGATTTCTTTTTTTTTTTTTCTCCTAAGTGCTTTTTAGGGATGTTTTGTATCAAGCAGTATTAATGGAGATGAGATTTCTGTCCCTGTATTCCCATAACTGGAGATGTTTGGATATAACAGAAAGTTAGAAGAGTTGCTCAGTGTCTGCTTTTGTGGGCCCCATGTGTGCTAGGTTGCTCAGCATGAGACAGCAAGCATTAACTCCAGTCACCAGTAACAGCATGACTTGGTGTCTAGCAATGCCCAGAAATATCTTTCCCACTGGTTTTCTTTGTCTATATGGAAGCAATACGATTTTTTTGCTCCACCACGCAATTCAGTGACGTTAGCCTGAGACTTCCCTGCCCTTGTGATTTATCCATGCTTGCCAGGCCCAGTGGAACAGTCAGTGCTCAGGTTTGCACAGCTTAGTCCTTGCTGGCAAAATTAGGAGGAGGCAGAAAGTGCCTGCTGCTTTTTTTACCTCTCCTTATCTATTTTTTAGTCTGTCAATGACAAGCCAAATGCTAGCATTTATAGGGATAAATTATGACTAAAATAATTTGCATTGAAAATGCAAATGAATGAAAGCATCAGCAAGGAGCCCTCTGCTTCCTTACTGGTGCACAGATGGGTACTGGCGTTGGATCAGCCCAGCAAGGCACTGGATATAAAATAAAGTTAATTGGAGTAGCTGAGAAATGAAATGGGCTCAACCTCATGCTAGTTCCTGGCCTGTGATTTAATATGACATTAGAGACAAAGGATTGGGAAGGTGCTGGACCACCAACTAAACCAATCACCAGAGCTGTAAATTACCCTTCTGGGATTGCAACGGCAGATAGAGAGGCCCCAATAAAATTGTAAGAGGTGAATAAAACCAAGCTTGGAAGCAGTTTGTCAAGAGCTTTGAGACTTTTAAGTTTCATTGTTCCTTTTTAGTAGTTGGCTGTTGTAACACTGTACTAACCTGGAACTGGGGATTTGTCCAAGGTCAAATCTGTCTGTATATGGAAAACCAGTTGGTGCTCAAACAAAACCTCATTCAGGCAAACTGAGGAACTGGTGATGCATCTCTGTGCATAGTTGTTTCCTTGTTGGAAGCATCAGGTCAGTTTTTTTGCATTATTTAATTGATTTCTAGGCCTTTAGGTGCCAAAAGGACAATGAGGAGAAGGTGTTGTAGATGGCCCGTGGCCAAGGAAAGACATGCAGGAAGAATTCGGTGTAATCTTTCAGTGCAATTAGTGCAATGCTTGATTTGTTTCCTCCTTAATGGGACATGGAAAGTGGTGAACAGCAGGTCTTGACCATGCTCAGTGAGATAAGATTTCTGTTCCCTTATTCCCATAACTTAAGGTGTTTGGGTCTTGTAGGAGGTGTTTGTAAAGCCAAACCTGCTTTACTGTGTGTTACTGAAATGTGGTAGCTGATAATAAATCCCTCATAGCTCTGTGCCATATGTCATGCTGGTTTTAATGTCTCCATTCTCAGTTTCTTTTACAGCCATGTTGCTGAAGATCACTTTGTCTTCTGGAAGCAGAAACTCAATGAACAGATGAATCCCTTCAGCCAGACATTCCTCCAGTAGAGCTTTCCCCTCATGGAGCACCCAGGCAGGGAGGAGATGGACTTGAAAGAGGAAAGTCCTCAGGTGTGGACTGAGTCTGCAGCACAGGAACAGAACACTGCTCAGGTGATTAGTCAGAGCTCTGCCTCTGCTCAGGCTGGATTGGGATTGGTGGGGAGGGTTAGTTCCTGTTTGGCCCTGATTTAGAGTCTAGAAGCTCAGCTTTCATTTGAGCAGAAATACAAACATTTCTGTGGTGATTTGGGGTTAAAGCTTCAGAAACTGAGCAGTGCAAACCACGGCAGTGAAGATACGGAGCTCTGAAATGAGATGACTGAAGTCAGGCAATGGCTGTAGAAGTTTCAGTGTCCAAATATATTTATAACCATGTGGGAGAGTAAAGGATTCAGAGTAATGAACATGAACAAAATCTGTGCTTTGTGGCAGCTGCTTTTCATGGCATCATTCGAATCAGTTGGAACTGTGGGTAGACCTTGGGGAAAGTAATATGAGCAATTTTTTCCAGCCGGACATCTTGGTAGTGAGGAAGGGAGAAATGTTAATTGTAAGTGACTAATGTAGTCAGGTTCTGCTGTATGCAATTTGTCCCTCTGCCTCTGAGACAACGCAGCTGGGAATTTCTAGAATACTGTAAATTGATTTACTCTGTTAAGTATTGTAGGAAAAGGGTGCTGCATGGTATTTGACCCAGCTGAGAAATTCTGCCTCTCAGTAATTTCCAGCTTTGAAATTTGCAAGGAAAGGCAATTCTCAGTGGCCTGTGTTCCCTTCTCTCTACAATTGAATAACCATGCTGCTGTTTGCAAGTGGCAGTTTTAAGGCTTAATGAGTATTTGCAAAGTGCTCTTCAAATGTGAAATTGTAGTGTTTGTGAGAGGATTTATTGCGCAGAATCAGCACTGAGCATCCATGGGGGAGTACCAGGTGTCTTCTGAAGCATAGCCTAAAAAGTGAAACAAAGTAAAATACGTAACTGTGGCATCATTTTATGTGAAAGAATTTTATGTGACTGTACTTGTACTCAAACTAGGTTTCCTGCTCATTGTCCTGTTTTTCCCACACACTGAAAATGCTTTTCAACTCGTAAAGGATGGCAAAAGCTAAACATATTCCTGTTTTCACTGGAATTTAGTATTCTGTCTCATTTAATATAGGCCTCTGATCATCAGTTATGATCATAATGTTCTGGTAAAATCAACTTGTTTCAATATAAAATGCTGCCCTAAACATAACTCTTTCCAGTAGTCCTTGGAATCTGTGCCTAATGTTTTCAGGTATGGGTTTGTCTGTTTAAATATTTGAATTTTCTGCTGATGCTGCACATACATACTACAGCGAACCAGTCTAATACGCCCTACTGCTGCCTCTGAGAACTGCAATACTATAACTTGAGGAGTATGAGAGTTAATAAGTTCTGTTAGCCTCTCATCAGACAGTAAAAATTACCTCCAACTACAGAACTAGCTGAATGAAGTCATTATCATAAATCCTGAAAGGGGTATGAGCATGCAGGGAAACAATATTCCAATAAATTTTAATAGATACATTAGTTTGAATGTAAGTTTGTTCCCCTACAAATTTTCGAAGTATCATGCAAGAGCTAAGGATGAGTGGGTGCCCTTTGTAGCAATTACATCTTGAGTTGCAATGCAAAGTAAAACCAGAGACTGATGGGAGTTGTGTCCAGATTTCTGTTGGTAGCATAATTGAGTGAGATTTGAAATATGTTTTTCAGTGCATTCAGCTTAGTTGGGACACAAGCTCTCTCTGCTTCCCAAGGTACCCCGTGACTCTGGTACTGTGTTGGTGCGAGTCCAGGCTCTGTTTGTTCCCCAGGTGCGCTTTGTCCCCGAGGGGGGGGCAGTGGCCCAGATCATGTACAGTGACGAGCAGGAGCGTGGCCCCGCACAGCAGGTGGTTTACACGGCTGATGGCACCTCCTACACCTCTGTGGACACCTCGGAGCACACCCTCGTTTACATCCACCCCGTGGAAGCTACGCAGGCACGTGTGGTGTGTGGTTCTGAGCCCTACCTGGTTTTGCAACCTAGAAAACACAACAATCTTGTTTGGGATGAAAGCCAGTTACCAGCCAAGTGGTATGACTGGAAAATAGCAGGCAGTCACTCTCAGCAGTTTTCTCTGTCCGCTGCTGAGCAGGGACTTCATGCTGTTCATTTGTCTGATGTGCAAATCTGCTTATCAAAGGATGGTGAGGCCATGAATTATGAAATGCTGGTTACTTTGCTGAAGGTGGATGAGATTATAATTTACTCAAAGGTGTTTTTCCAGAAAAAGGATAATCTCACCAGATAATTTCACCAGAAATTCTGCCTCTTGTATCCAATAAAAAGCTAAGAGCCATCTATGTTCCTTCTGGAACAGTCTTTGTTTTGTGTAGTACAGTTGTCATAACTGATAGTTACAATAACAGTGGTGCCTTTTTGCAGGGCATCTCTGTTTATTCAATGTAATTTTGTAGTCTCTGCAGAGTTGCTGATTTTACAGACCTTTTATACTCTTTTCTTCTGCATAATCATATGAAATAGCCTTTATTCCCTTGCAGCACATGTTTATATGGGGTTAATATGCTATGCATCTGTGCCTCTGTGTGGACAGATTAAAAAGGAACAGGCTTGCTTTGTTGAGAGTGTTTTATAATGTCTTTGCTGACAGGGGATATTAGCTGTGCTGCAGAGTGCACGTACCTGACACCCCTGTCATGCTGGCAGGGCCTCATGTGGCACAGTGTGTCTTGTGAAGATCTCAGCTGTCCCAGAAAACCAGCTTCTATGTGGAGAGACGTCCTGAGAGAATATCTGGCCAGTTCCTGGCCAACTAACTCCAAAACTCTGAATGTTGTCATTGTGTCAAAAGATGTGTAGTATTCTGACACTCTTCTGCATCTAAGCTGAAATTACCACAATGCTGAAGGAATTTGTATTATACCATGTTTTATTTAGTTGTAGCCAGGCTGCTACAAGGTCAGATGTTTCAAGTTTTGGCTAAGTAAGGCTAGCCTCAGTCAGTCTTGTTTTTCTTGGGATTCTGTCCTTATTTTGGCTGTTCTCGCAGAATATTGAAGTTGGCATGGCTTCTATGAAATTAAACAGCACCCTTATCATATCAAAGTCCCATATAGGATGTGCATGATAGTTCCTCAAAAGAAAGCATGCAACAGTCTTGTGAATTTTCAGGAAGAAAAGGCTCACAGTTATCTTCTTTCCTTAAGTGTTATCCTTAAGCTATGCCCTTAAGTATTATATATTAAGGGCATAGGTAGAGCTATTGAATTTCATCCTGTTGATTTTATCAAATCAACAATTGACAAAGTGATTTTGGTAAAATAAAATAAAATAAACCCCGTGAAACACTTTAGCTGTACAAAGCAAAGTGCTGCATAAATATATTAACCCTTTAATGGAGCATTACTTAACTTTTAATTTCTGTGTGTGTAGGTCTACTTGGGTAAGTTGAATTTTCTATGATAACAGGTAGATTAGAAGCTGACAAAGGCTCAAATGTGGGTTGTTTTGTAGTGGCAGGGTAACTTTTGTGTGAGTTGGGAGTAAAAACCCCCAGGGGCTGGTTTGATAAGCCTTTTTCACTTTGTCTAGACTCTGTTTACAGATCCATCCCAAGTGGCTTACGTCCAACAGGATGCTACCACCCAGCAGGTAAGCAAGAGATATTATTCATTTTGGGCCTAAAACTATGAGGGAACAGTTAGGGAAGGTAAAGGGACATTCATGTGGTGATGGAGGGTAGTGGGCTGTCTCTGAAGGTGTCCAGTGACAATCTTGTGCTGTCACGCTGATGAAGACCAATGGCCAGCTTGGGCATAAATTACAATAAAAGTTAATAATGATTTTGGGTTTATTCTCAGTAATTCTTATTCAACAAGAATTCTAATTTATTGCCAGAGATAGTATAAAAAGTCGTTCAACAATGTCCCTGCATCAGATGTGGCTGATGTCATCTTAATGTGCCGTTTTGGAAAGGCTGGGTTTTCAGCCTTTTCATGTCCTCATGCAGCTTCTGGTCCAAATGCCTTTAAATTCATGAAGGGCTCTTGAGGGATAGAAAATTTGGATTAAGTTCTAGGTTTACTAGAAACACCGCAGGGAAATAACTGCAGAACCTGAAGAAGTTCAGTGATTGGCTCCCTTATCACGTATGCTGGACTTGCCAGTGTGAGGTGGGCTGGGAAGAGAATAAAACTGCAGCCTGTGTTTATAAGGTTATGATGACTTATTCTTTTTACATCCATCATGGATGGGGAAAGTTTTTTTGTTAACTCTTACTGCTGTCTTTGGGGACTGCACTGTGCAGTCAGTAGACAGGTCAGATCAGCTGTAGACAGGTGCTTTCAAATCTCTGTTTGGAATTCTCTGCTTGTCATAGACTTAAAATCATTACTGCTTGGTGGGTCTTTGATGACATGTGTGAATGGATGTGTTAGATCCAAATCATCACCAAAGCCATCATTAAAATGTGTGTTTATTGACAGTCTTGAGGCAGTGAAGGATTGAATGTGTGCTGAAAATAAATTCTCTTGCTGAAAGACCTTCTTAATTGTTGAGACACAGATGGGAAGCAATGACTGACACAAAGGCATTACTTGTCTTCTCATTCTTCTCTTTCTCTGGAGTTTTGTTCTGGAATTTTTTGCTCCATAAGTTTCCTTGCATTTAGAAGCCAAAAATTCCTATTTAATTGTCATAAAGCTCATTTAACAAATATATGATTAATTAGAAATAGAGATGACTTGTGTGCAGTGCAGATAGGAGTGACAACAGAGGTGATCTGCTGTTATTATCCCAGAAGCACTTGTCTGTGTGTCCTCAGCCTGTCCTCTCTTCCAACACTGTCTACAGCAGTCCTAACACATATATTAATTTTTTGGTGAACAGTTAATCCCTCATTATATTAGCTCCTGCCTTTGCAGCTGTTTTTACATCAGCATTTTGTGTGGGACATCCCTGAACTGACAACTGATGATAAAATAATAATTAAATCTCCTCTCGTCTTTCAGAAGAAACTTTATTGTAGAAAGGAAGTGAGAGGTTTATAAAAATAATGCCCATAATCCATGCAGTGCCTGACATGGAAGTGCAAGTAAGAGTATGTTTGGTGTGATTAGTAGAAGGCAGCGCTAATAGGGGATACAAATAGATCCAGGTCTGTGTGACCCTCTCCTTGCTGGCACAATGGAGGAATAGTGATGCCTCTTCTGTTGCCACTTAGCATCAGAAGTGTCAATACCACACTGTCATGGTGGTTTCTTCCTCATTGTCACACCATTCCTTGAAGTATTTTTGCTGTTGTTTTTCAGGAATTCCATAAATTATTCTTAATACCTCTTTAAACAAAGTAACTAGTTGGAGTTCTAAGTCCGAGTGGTTACATTAGGGATTTTGTTGTCTCCCTCACTACTGGCCCAATTCACTGTTCTCAGTTTTATCTGATATTTATTAAGCACTCTGCAGAGAGGCAAGAGCTTGGATTTTAGCATAAAAGCTGTGTAACAGTCAGAGGCACAAACTAGAAGCCACATAATGTCAGCTGTAGAGAAGGATGAACAGTCACGTGGACTAATGGTGCAAATTCCTGTATAGATAAGCAGGAAACAAAAGGCAGGAAAGGTGATTCCTAGGGATTTAGTTGTGCTTTGTTTTATTACTGAATGGATGAGAACAGTGTGGTAATATGCATTAATTTGGTTGTTACAGCACAAAAACATAAGTATGTAAACAAAATGTGTAGTGTGACCAAATGTAAAGAAAAGTAATTGTTGGGGTCCTCTTGTTTGAGAGTTTGATCTTCTCATGAGGTCAATAAACCATGTTGATTTTTTTAATGGATCCTGGATCATAGAATAACTGGATGATTTGGGTTGGAAGGGACCTTAAAGCTTATCTAGTTCCAACCCCTCAGCCATTGGCAGGGTTTGCTTGAGGAAAAAAAAAAGTCAGAAAAAGAGGAAATGTTTCTTAGTCCTTCTCTACCTTTTCCCTTGAAAATGAAAGTAAATGTGGGCATAGAGGAAAAGAGACCCCAAATCACTGGTTTTGCCAAGAGCTAAAAAGCTCCTAACATCTGTTTTTAACGCAATTTGAGCCCAGGCTGGGTAGGACCTCAATTTAAAAACGTGTAATAGGTAATTCACAATTTGCGAAGTGCATAGATTTGAAGCCTTTCCCTTTGTCCCAGGAGCTGCAGGTTCTGTCCAAGCCCATCGTCCCTATTTGAACCCCAAAAATCACGGGAATGCCACAGTTTTTGAGTGAGTGCAGGGCTCAAGGGAGCTGTGCATGCTGGGCCATGCCCATGTGTTAAGTGACTGATGGAAATGCTGCAGTGCTAAAATGAGTGCCTGTGATTTTAGGTAACTGTGCTCTTGCCTGCTGCTGCTCAGAGCATGAATCCCACCAACCTGTCTGTGCTCGGCAGCATTGCTGACCCCCCCCAGCCAGTGGCTCTGGAGCAGGGGCCACAAGCAGATAGAGTAAGTTGCCAGGCACCCTTTCCTTTTCATGTACAAGTGCACTGATTCCATTGTTCCATCATCTCTGGGGATGAAGTGTGGCTGAGTGATCCGGGAGGAAATGTGAGAAAGCTGTAGTGCAGATTTGTACCGTCTTCCATAATCTCACCATGGAATGTATGGGGGCTTAGGAGATCATGTGTTTAATATACAGAGAAACCTGGATATTAAAGGAGCAGCCACCTTAAAATTCTAGTGCTGAAAAGTGAAGCTAACAGGTGTAGTGCTGGCTGTCACGGCAACATCCACTGGGTTTCCTCGCCACTGTTTTCAGACAGCTCTGCTGGGTGTAATATTTCTTGTTCTCTACCTGAGATATCTGTATGGCTGATGGAATATGTGCCAAACTTCAAATGTTGCGATTCTTTTAAGGAAGGAAAGGGCTAAACTTGAAAATTAGTGGAAGAATGCAATGCCCTCAACTGTTCCTCATGTCCCATTGTTTATATCTAGTCTCCACGTTGCCCCTTATTGACCTCTGCCTTTCTACCTTGGAGATAGGTTTTGTTTGATTGTAAGGAGCAGATCATGTGCTGAAGTTCAGGATTCTCCTGCTTGTACAAAAGAAGTTAAAATACAGCTTTAGGCTCTAGGTAATATCCACAGAGCCTGGACTTCGTTTTGAACTTTCTGCAAGAGTCCAGTGCTTCCCCTGAGTTCAGTTTCTTCTGAGACCTGAGTCTTTGGCAGGGTAGAGCCAGGCAGTAATACAGATGTTTTGAGTGAGGGCATCAGTACCAGTGAGCCATGCAAAGCATCCCTTGGCAGTCATTTAGCACCTTCCCTTGTCCTCCTCTCCATTAACAGAGGCAGCAGGAAGGGTAGACTAGCAAGGACCTTTATTGCTTTTCCTTGTGGTTTTCTTCATGAATCAGCTCAAATTGTTTGTGAATTCTCTCCTCAGGCATCATTACCGGTGCATAACCAGGTGTTACCTCCCATGGAGGCTGTGGATGGTTCTGATCCTTTAGCACCTCTGCAGAATCAAATGGAAAGGATAGAAACAAAAGAAGAAGATGATGAAGATGAAGAGGAGGATGAAGATGGGGAAGACACTGACATGGATGAATGGGATCCAGATCCCCCCCGTCCCTTTGATCCCAATGATTTATGTAAGCATGTGCAGTAGTATGTAGTGTACTAGCTGCTCCCCCCTTTTTTCTTCCCTCTCCATCAGCCCTGTAGTAAAGAGAGGTAAAAACCATTCAGATTTTTGAAGTAATGAGTGAATGTGAATCTTTATTCCCAGATATGTAAACTCAAATTGGCCTGCTTTACTGAATATACAAAATTCTGTCCTTAGTGAAGTCTCTAAGCTGCTTTGTTTCTATTCTGCTGGACACTGGCCTGTCTAATATTTTAAAATGTAGACAGACTGTTGGTGTAAGTGTTCCCACAGCTGAGCCAGAGATGTTTAGAGAGAGATAAGGCTGTCTCTGAGCTGGTGTGTGTCTGCCTGAAAGTCACATCCTCTCTGCCTTTGTGTTGCAGGGTGTGAAGAGTGTAATAACGCACATCCCTCAGTGTGTCCGAAACATGGACCTTTGCATCCCATCCCAAACCGGCCTGTGCTGACCAGGGCAAGGGCCAGCCTTCCCTTGGTGCTCTATATAGACAGGTTTTTGGGAGGTGTGTTCTCCAAAAGGCGTATCCCAAAGCGTACACAGTTTGGGCCTGTGGAAGGACCCCTGGTCAGACAGACTGAGCTCAAAGACTGCTATATCCATTTGAAGGTAAGGGTGAGAAAAGGGGGAATTGATTTGTGCCTAAGCTTTGATTTTCATTGATTTGCCACTCTACCTTCATCAATTCACGAGAGATACTTTGTTACTTCCATCTCTGAATGTAACTAAGAAATACCCTGATTGCTTTGGCTTCAAATCTGCTCTGTTACTCAGGGTGACACACTAATCCCGGTGAATGTTCTGGCATTATGGTGGTAGGATATATATATGTATATATAGGGTGCACAACATCGAAGGCTGTGAATCACTCTGACATGAGCTGAAGCAGCATCTGGACATAAAAATAGCAGCCCATTCTGAGGATGTTCTGCAGCCATTCTTTTGTGTTGTAACCTTTTGTGTTGTAACTGATGTTGTAACCTCAGTTCAAAATATTTTTGTTACCTTTCTGTTCATAAGATGTAGGGGAGAGAAGATATTTTTATTCCCTTCCTCTTACCAAGTAACTGGCCTGTGGTAAAATGGATTTGAGTGACTTTTATCCATCTATTTACTGGTTTCACTATAAAAATTGGTCCTTAATTTGTTGGAGTTTAGATCCACAGTCTTAGGAGGGCTCTGATGGTCAGTGTCTGACAAGCAAGTTGTGACCATAGACAGGTTCAGCAACTAAGAGAAGTTCAGCTAAAGAAGGGCTGCTTCCTGCTTGAGGCAATGTCATGAGTCAAGAAATGAAAGGAAAAGTGGGTCTGCCAGTTAGAAACTTCTGACAGATATTTCTGTAGCCTACTAAATCTGCATCTATTTGTGTATCATTTGTTATAGTCACATGTTCATACTGTGCTTGACCCCTTTAATGAATGATTCTTGCCCCTGAAAGCCTTGGAAGGATCCATTGTGCCTCCCTAGTTAATTTACCTGTTGCTAAATATTTTTTCTGCCTGTTTCTGGATCCATGTTAGTAAAGAAAGAAAATTAGCTCTGCCTTCATTGCCCCCCTAATGTAACAGTTCCATGGGCACAGTAGTTTTCCTAGTAACACAAATTCTTTTGAATGTGCTGCCAGGCAGTTACAGTCACATGTAATTGGATTTTGCTACAGGTTTCCCTTGATAAGGGTGACAGAAAAGACAGAGACTTGCAAGAGGACCTGTGGTTTGAACTTTCCAGTGAGGCTCTGTGTAACTGGATGATGTTTGTGCGTCCAGCTCAAAACCACCTGGAACAGAACCTGGTGGCCTATCAGTACGGCCACCACATTTATTACACCACCATTAAAAACGTGGAGCCCAAGCAGGAACTCAAGGTATGGTATTGCTTGTGTGTCAGGATTATCTTTTTCTACTGATTAAATAGTACCTCAAAAGTTGCTGCCTAATAAGTGCCAGAAACTACTGCTGTGAATAGTTTTAGAGCTTTTTTCCCTCTGACGGTGTGAATTGAATGTCACTGAAGTCAAAGTAGTTAGTCACCAACATAGGTATTTTTATGAGCTTTGGCTCATGAGGAAGTTTAAAATAAAAATATGTAAATTATTTATCTCTGTCATGCTTTACACAGAATATATTTTGCTGATACAATCTAATTTTTATTGTAGCAGTCGTATTTTTTAAATTCTGTATGCCCTTTCCAGTTAACCCTGTGTGTTCCTGGCTTGTTTTCTGGTGCCTTAAGTGAATATGGTCTCTCCTTTAACCTGGCTTTCCTGGAGCTTTTGAAACTTTGCATGTAAAAAATGATAAAGAATATTGTGACTTCCCTATGGTTTGCTTTTTTTGTCTTCTAAAAATTTATTGATTATGATGAGCTCAAGGCAGCGTGGCTGGCTGAGATGGCCTTAATTTTCAACATTTTTTGGGGCACTTGGGGAGGGACCAAAAAATTTTGCTGTCAGGAAATTTTGTGGTTCTTCAAATATCTTCTTGCATGTAGATTTCAACAATTTGTCTGGAGAAACAATTGTTTAGTAAGTGTACTTACTAAATCAAGGCAAAAACTTACTTAATACCATTTAAGAGCAGGAGTATCTGAAATCAGTCTTTGATGTTTTTAAGCTGAATTACTAGAAATCTTACTAATCCATTTAAGTGTATTTAAACATCATTTTCTCAGCAGTTTTTAAAACAATTTGAAATCACACTTTAAATCAGTACAGACCTCCCTGTGGGAGCATGATTTTTCTTACTTCGTGTTAGTAGTGTCTTTTGGGTCAAATGGTTTGCTAAATGAAAGGCTTGGTAATGTGATTTCCTCCTCGAGTGGATGTAGAGCATTCATGTACATTTTGGCCAGAGATTGAAGTAGTTGAAGCTGGGAAGTTCCAATTTGCCTGCCAGGTATGTAGTCCGGGAGCTCCAGGCTTTCGTCTTTGTCCAGCTGGTGAGATTCCTGCAGAGTGACACACCTGCTGGAGAGTCCTTGAAATCCTACTCACCTCTGCCTGTGGCCCACTGCAAGTTCAAACTTGTTTGAGTTTTTCATGCTGAAAATCTTTTGGTGCGTTCTTTGAGATATCTCTTCGAAAATCCACTCTTTTTCATCAAACAGATGAAATGATGGAAGAATTCTCAGCTAAATGTGAGCATCTGCTTTTAGGGTTTAAAAAACTTTGTCTTCCTGGCTCTTGTGGTTGTCTTTCCTAAAGTCTTGAATTCCTTGTATGGCAAAAGTGGGTCCATCATGTTGGTGATCTTTGTTTTGGGAAGCAGAATTATATTGCTCCAATCCTTCAGAAGCATTTTAAATTACCCTGTGTGGATGATGCTGCTTATTGTCTGTGTAAGGAGAGCAGGAAAGAAATGGGAAATCCCCCAAGATGATAACATTCCCATTCCTCTTGGTACAAGTATCAGTACTCTGCTGACATCCGTCCTTTACAGTCATGTAGCTGGGTTTGAAGAGATTAATTTTATTTCCTTTAGAGCTACTGGTAGCCATGTGCGAGATTAGCATTCATGTTAGGAAGCTAAACCTTAAAATTGAATAGATATACTTCCTGAGCAAAGCTTTTTCGTTCCTCAGTGGGGGCACATTGATCGTACCAGACTTTATTATTGAAGATGAAAGGAGCAGTAAGAGTTAGTGGTTGAGGCAAGTGAAGTAAATGTATTGCTTAAAACCCATTTTCAGATAAATTTCCATTAGTTTTGGCTCCACCTAGGTGTCCTATTACCTTGTGCTCCTGCTGCAGGTGTGGTATGCTGCCTCCTACGCCGAGTTTGTGAACCAGAAGATCCATGACATAACTGAGGAGGAAAGGAAGGGTAACTTGGGATCTTCTGCTTTCAGTATGGTGGTGGTTGCAAGTTGTACTCCTTACTTTCAAGTACATGGCCTGTATAGTGCTCCCAAATTTTTGCTGGGTTGGGAAAAGTTAAACCAGATCTAGATTGTGTTATTGGGGCTTGTTTCCAATAACTATGCTCATGAGAATATTACCTTAATTTAAGCCTTTGCTTCCGTTTCTGGGAAGCATTAGATTGCTTCCTCCCAGGAAGAGGTCTGTTTCTGTACTCAATGTCTATGGTGTGTCATAAACTGAGGTGTGACTGCTTTAGATTTAGAAATTTCCCTTGATCTCCCTTAACTTAAGCCAGTGGCACAATCCTGTAGGCTCTTCCATACAAGGGTGAATTTCAGAATACCACTGAATTTCTAACAGTGTTGATAGTCCATAAGAATTGTCTCTGGTGATCTTTCTGTGTCTCTGTGATGAGCTATGGTCATGGCACAGTGCAGAGGGCATAAAAGCAAAGACCAGTGGAGCAGGGCTGGGTATTCTGCAGCCTGTCTAGCCTTCAGGGGAGAAATATGGTCCACAGAGGATAGAGAGGCTGGGGGCAAAAAAATTAGGTGTTTAATTGATGATGAGTGAAATGGTGTTATTGACATTTCCGATAGTGCTCAGGGAGCAGGAAAAGAACTGGCCGTGTTATGAGTGCAATCGGCGTTTCATGAGCTCGGAGCAGCTCCAGCAGCACCTCAACTCCCATGATGAGAAGCTGGACTTCTTCAGCAGGTACTGAGCCTTAGCTTCACTTGTGGATCACTGTGGTGCTTCCCCAAACATGCAGAAAGGAGGGGCTTTGTCCTGCAAATCTTAGTGACCAACGCAGGAGAGATGAGCTCGGCACCAGATAGAAAAATCATGGCAGCAGGAGGCTGACTGGTATAAGAAATTCTGTGAAAGAAGTAGCTTGAGAGAAATAAATAATCTGTTGAAATTAGTGAGTTTTTTTTGTTTTGTTCTGTTTTTTTTGGTTTTTTTGTTTGGTTTTTTTTTACAATGGCTTTAAATATTTGTAATGTTTCAGTATCACAATTATTGAAGTACTATGTTTCTCAGAGATATGGAATTACAGAGCTTGGAAAACAAGGCTTCTAGTGCCTCATTGGCCTGGTAAGATAGTTTGTCCTGACCTATTAAAAACTGAATCGACAAATACCTGTCACAGAACAGAAGGCATTGGTACCTTCTTTCTCCTGAAGTGTAGCAAGTGACTGTTTTGTTTTGTTTTTTTGACACAAAATTGTTCCCTTTTGTTTAGTTCCTGACATCAATGGCTGAGTGCTTTTTGGGGGAGGATGTTATGGTTTCTGATTTTAAATGGGTTTCTGTGTGCACTTGTAACTTCATGCTGAAAATGCTTCCAGCACACCATAAACTAGGGTTTTAGAAGTGGGAGGCTCGCTGTGCCAGAGGGCTGGATGGAAGCAAGTAGTCCTCTTGGTCCCATGATTAGAGAAATTCTGATGTGTTCTGAACCTTGGTTTCTCATAAAGCACAAAATAAATAGATACCAGCCAGAAACCCTTTGTTTTTGCTGTCAGAATTCTTCCTTTCCTCCTCCTTTCCTCCTCCTTTCCTCCTCCTTTCCTCCTCCTTTCCGCCGCC
>JAOTQP010000944.1:7213406-7257072 GCA_026413545.1 Cichladusa arquata
ATGCCTAGAATGCACGGTGCCCCTGGGCCAGTTACAATTGGATGTTTCTGCCACCCCTTCCCTGTCAGGCTAATCTCAGCTTCTAACAGAGTCAATTCCTGCAATCCCCGTGTCACCCCAGCAATTGAAACAGGTTCTTTCCCCACATGTTCTGATGGCATTAGGGTACACTGTGAACCAGTATCAACTAACACTCTATATTCCTGTGGCTCTGATGTGCCAGGCCATTGGATCCACACCGTCCAAAAGACCCAGTTTTCCCATGCCTCTCCCCGGCTAGAGGCAGGGCCCCTCTAGCCCTGGTTATCATTTCTTTCCTGGGCATACATAGTAGAGATTCCTTCAAGGGGATCTGACAGATCATCCTCCCTTCTGTAATACCCGGCAGCTTGGTCATGGGAGGTTGAGGCTGCCTTCACTTTAGTGGAATTTCCTCCGTTAGTGTTTCCCTCCTTGAGTTGACACACCTGTGCTGCCAGGACAGAAGTGGGTTTCTCATCCCACCTTCTCATGTCTTCCCTATGGTCACACAGAAAGAACCACAGGTCAGCTCATGGGCTGTACCCTCTCTCCCTAGGCGGGAGATGTTGAGCTTTGACTTTAGGGCCTGTGACTTGCACAGGTGCCATATGGGAGCTGTTCCTCTTCACCTCCTCCCTTATTTCCCATATTTCTTCTTTGAGTTCCTTAATTACAGCAGAGACATGGGCCTGCATCAGGCTATTGATCATCCTCTCAGAATTTCTAGGCTTATTGGTAACAGAGCCCACTGTCTTTCAGTTATTATCAGCATTAATCGTCGCAATGAAGGTGGTGTATTGTGGAGGCCCCACATTTGCCAGATTCCACAACATCTGCCCTGTGCACCTGATCTTGTCAGGGTCATTATCATGCTCTCTGTCCCTCCCAAAAAGTACCACCAACACCGCCACTTCTCTCAGCTATTGGATCCCTTCCTCAAAGGTCTTCTATTGCATTCTATGGTGGTGCTCCTGCATTCTCTCTCTGTGGACAAACCTCTCTCCTATACTTGTTAAAAGCCACTCCCAGAGGGAAAGGGACCCTGGCTCCCTTACGAATACCTGATCCACACCTGGGTCATGGGTCCCAAATTCCTTGCCTCAGTACCATCCAGTTGCACATGTGTACCCATAAGGTCCCAGACCCAAAGTAGCCAGGTTGAAAAAGCCTCACACCCCCTTCCGTACAATGTCTTCTTGCAGATTACGGAGACTTTCATTCAACAGGGACTCGGTGATGATCTCAACCTCTGGCTCCCGTGCTGGTTGTGAGGGCTCTCCTTTCTTATCCTTATTAACTGGGTGCCATGATTTAATCTTAGACTTTCTAGTTTCCACAGGGGCGACTGCTGCTGGCTGTGACTGCCCTTTCGGTTCAGCTGGAACCTGGACGGTTGAAACGTTTGTGGGTTCCACTGCAGAACCATCAGACTTCCCCTCTTTAAGGCAGGGGGAGAGTTTCTCAAGAGCTGGGGAAATGTATTCCTTCAGCATCTGGCCCATCTCACATATCTCCTTCACTAAAACCCTTAGCCAATATGGGTGGTTCATTTCTGAGGTGGGCTGTGGGGCAGGGTCAGGCTCTGGGGCAGCATCCCTAGTCTCTGGGGCAGGGTCAGGCCCTGTAGCAGCATCCCTATTCTCTGAGGTAGATATCAGGGTGGTTATTCAAGCCAATCTCCCCTTATCTCTGAATATTAAATAGAACAGGTTTAACGGGCATATCAGCAACAACAACCACTGTATGATATCATTAGCATTTTGAGAGGATTTGAACCCTTTGAAAACTAATGGGGTAGACCCAAAGAGCTGGGTGAAGGGTTGGGAAAAAATTTCCCCTGGTGTCATTTCCTTACAGTAGGTACCATTATTAAAGTAACTCCAAAAACACACAGTGTGTGATAGCCCTGAATCCATGTGCCTGCCTTCCAGAGCAAGTTAAAAATCCATTAATTCCTCACCTTATTAACCCATAAAGCCAACTGAGTAACAGCCATAGTAACCTTAGTTATAGGAACCATGTTTAGATAAGGGCCTACAAATGGGAGAAATATAGCCATGATGGCGTGCCATCTGAAACAGGGTAAGCTAGAGCACATGGTGCCACCTACTGGGGTTTCTACATCCAGCATACAAAAATTAGGTTACTCAAGAACTGTTACTCATTTTTTCTCTTAATGCCCTCATGGCCCACATTGGGTGCCAAAATCTGTCTTAGTTTGAAAGACAGGTGTTTGTTAAGAAAAGCAGAAGCTGCTGTAAAGTGAAGATGATGTGCTGAAAGCAGCAGTGGACACAGTAAGAGAACTGTAGGAGTTAGTATAGACTGTAGACTGTACACTATGCTGTTTTGTTTACAGCTTGTGAATAAATATGTACAAATCTTGTCTGCTGAGTATTATCAAAGTGTTTTTCAGTGGGTGGGGGGAATAATCACTGGTTGTATGATTTGCGATTTCAGGACTTGCTGCATTTTTCCAGCAAGGGGCAGTTTGATGAGGCCGGACAAGCCCCATTGAATGGGCTGGAGCAGCGGGAGCAGACTCCGGTGCCACCAGAGCCTCAGGCAGCACTGGAGCAGCAGGAAAACCACGTGCTCAACATACAGCCACAGCACGAGGGGAGCACAGTGCCCACGCAGAGCACCATGACAGCAGATGACATGAGGCGAGCAAAGCGCATCAGGGTAAGCACAGAGGATGGGGGATCACATCCAGTGTAACCCAGGGAATGCCAGGCCTGCCTGCCAGGGCCAGCTGGTCCTCCTGTCACTGTCGTATCCATTTCCAAATCCCAAATAAAGCATCTCGTTCCTAGCAGTTTTCTTTGCACTGAGAGGAAGACAGATCTTGCTTAAAGGACCAGTATCTCATAGGTGCTAGTGAGAACTAGTCAGGAGCTGGAGCTGATTGAATTCCATCACAGTAATTCTTGCATGGAAACACAATTCATCCAAGCTGGCAAGCAGGGGTGCTTCAAAACAGCTGGCAGAATAGTGGTGCCGTGGCACAGACTAATTACTTGCTCACAGCACCATCTGTGTCTCTCAGAACTCTCTTGCAAATAATTGCCAAAGAGGAACCACAACCTCAGTTTGGATCCACTTAGATGATTATGGTATTTAGTGATGAAGTCCTGTTTTGGGGTAGAAAACTCTGCCTTTCTGAGCAAAACATGTTAAGAGCATGAGAGCCTGAGCTCTGTGTCAACTGGCTGAGCTGTTTTTTCTCTGCTATGTGTGAGCGGGAAGTGATTCAAGCAAATAATCCTTGGAGCTTTGTCACTGGGAGATCAGTTTATTTAGCTTAAAATCTTTTTCTTCCATGTGTTAACTTTGTATTAAGAAAAGAAACAGCTACAGTGGGGGTAAGGGTTAGAGGAAGGGTTAGAAAAGAGTTGAGCAACTGTTCTGTATAGGAAGATCTTGAGCCAAATTTTGCTTGCAGTTTACGGCAATATATATGCAAGACCAATGGTGGTGTTACCCCAAAAAGTTCGGCTTGGGCACAATAAGACTGCATAGTTTTTAACCGTGAAAAATGCTTGCAGTCTCTGAAATGACAAGTTTCTACCAGTGATTTTATTTTCGTGTGTTAAAAACTTGGGGGATTTTTTACTGAATGTATCAAAGGGTGTATAATAGAATACAGAGGGAGATACTGAAGTTTTGACTTCAGCATGGGGGTGTTCTGCTTACAGTGTGCTACAGCGTTCTCACTAAGAAGAGTGCTGGCCATTTCCGTGAACTTAGGGTTCTCTGAAATAATGAATATAGGAAGAAAAGGACAGAAATTCTGAAGTTACTTCTTTTTCTTGTGACTTAGCTTTTGTTCTCTGTCAATTCATCACAAATGAATCACAACTCAGAGGAGTGCAGTGGTGGTTCAGTGATATATTTGTATCTCAAGTCTTCCAAACTTTCCCTATATCTGGCAGCTGGTGTTCAGCAGAGTCCTGGAGATGTTTCAAGCCAGAAGCACTGACAGAATGGCAGATGGAAGGTTGCACAGACCTTTCCATATTGCATCAGATTGTGAGCAATGAGCACTTGAGATAAGACTAAGCCAGCGAGCATTATTCTTTAAGCACTGAGAAACCACCCTCTGAACACTCACACAGCACCTGCCTATGATAATACGCGCTTCATAATAAAAGCAAGCAGACTTTCAGTTTTTAGATATGTGGTACGTTATTCACTTCCAAAGAGCAGGTAGAAACTCCTGACCTCTGGTTATGATTCTGAAACCTGTGTAGCTCTAATTCTTTCTTATTACTTAGATAGGATTTAGTTTTCAAAACCAGTTGTGAATTGCTTCAGCTTTTCTGAGGCTTAAGACAGTGGTGCTCTGAGACTCTCTTCATGCTAGCTGGAAGTACTGATCAGTCGTGCCTCAGGGTTCAAGTCCTGATAAGATCAGTTCATTTTTCAGCCTCTGCTTTAGAGTCTGTGGGGTTTCCTTGGAGATCAGACCTTAACTATGGCAGTTGTGGCCCTAGTATTGAAGAGAGATACACCCACCCTTCAAGAACTCTTCTAGAAAATTAGAGGAATATTGTGGTCTACAACCAAAATGAATATTTGCTTTTAGTTCAATTCTGGGCAGTATGTAGGGTGTTTGTGTGCTAATGCCAGAAACCGGAGAGATAGGAATATGATTTGGAAAGCAGTCACTTCCTTCATGGTAAAAGAAATGCAACTAGTCGTGTAACAAGGAACAAAGCCACTAAAATGAGGTTAGAAAAAGTCCCTTCTCCTTAACTTTTTTACTCTCCCTATCCCTACCCTGTTGTCATCCTGCCCTAATTATTCCCTTTTGCTGAAAGCATTCTGTTCTCACTGTGGTTCTGCAGTGCACATTGCATCCTTGTTAATCAGCCCTAGAAAAACAGGAAAGGTCACAAAACACATTCAAGATTATCTGTGGTTTTTATCTTTGCTCTTGAACACTTCCCTTGAGCAGTTACTAACTACAGAGTAAACCTGGAAGATCTGTTTAGTGTTTCCTGCAGCAAAAACCTCAAAGCAGTAAACTCTAGTTGGAAGAGCCATTGTAATGACCTGCAGGTCTGTTTTCTCAAGGCTTCTATTTTCTCAAGTCCATTGCATAATATAAATATTTTTCTCTCTCTCAATGCTGCCTGCACAGCTGGAGCTGCAGGTAGGTTGGGGTTTTTGTTTCATTGGTTTTTGCTGTATCTAATCCAATGGTATGTATCGACACCACCTTCCATGTTGTTTTGTCCAGCTCCTGTTTAGTGTTTCCTGATTGACCCTGCACCATAAATTGTCACATTCATTCTTCTTTGGGTAACCTATGTCCAGAACTAAGTGTTACCTGAATAACAATTTGCATTTTTCTAGTTCTTTTCGTACCAGTTCTTTGTAGATTTAAGGTGGATTTTACAGGAGTAAATTGCTTAGATGAAGAGCTGTAATATCAGTCCTAAAGTTTTGGAGGATTTGTTTGCACAATTGTTTGTGCCTGATCAATACTACAAGTTAATGAGACAACGCTTAGGTTTTTTTGTTCTGTTTTTGTAGTCAATAAATTACCTAGGCAAAGACCGGTAAAACATTTCACCTTCTGTAGCCCCTGAGATAACAACAGGGCTATGTTGAGTCTGGCCTGCTGTATTAGCAGTCAGCTCCCTGCTAAGGTACCAGTGATTAAAACTTAAATTAATAGTGCAGTTCAGGACTTGAAATACATCTTTTCACCTCTGTTTTAGCATGTCCCTGTGGTTAAGGGGGTAATTATATCCTTTGGACTCTAAGCAGCACATCAGTTTTTGCACAGCACATAGCTGTCTTTCCAATTCCCAGTGTGAATTACAGCAGATCTCTGTGTCTCCCATGGTCTCCACTTGTAAAATAGAGAATGGTGATGATGACAGCTCCTGGGAAGCCCTATTTGGAGCTCCTGTATTAAAGTGTAAACTTATTTTTTTTTTTTGTAGCAAAACACTTGCTCTCCTGTTGTTTCCTGGAATGAAAGTATACATTTCCCTCTGCAGTTCAGATGGTGGAAAGGATCTTTCAGATTCACAAATTTAATTCTTAGCACAGCATTTCACAGTATTCCCAAGCTGTTCCCTCATTCCAGCAGAAGAGCTCCTAACTTAACTTAATCAGTGTCAGCTGTTGGCATGCACTTTAGGAACACAGCAAAGTCAGTTGTATCAGCTGCCATATTCCGACAAGCAAAGGAGACAGGAAACCAGGGAAATTTCTTTGCAGAAGTCTTGAATGTGTCACATGGAGAAGTGGGTCATATGGAACAGATGTGAGCAGAAGTGTCAGCAATATTCTAGTGGAATCAGAGTAGTTTGGGTTGGGAGGGACCTTAAAACTCATCCAGTTCCACCCCCCTGCTATGAGCAGGGAGACCTTCCACTATCCCAGCTTGCTCCAGGCTGCATCTAACCTGGCCTTGAACACTTCCAGGGATGGAGCAGCCACAGCTGCTCTGGGCAACCTGTGTCAAGGTCTCACCACCCTCACAGCTGAGAATTTCTTCCTAATATGCAACCTAAACTTATGTTCTTCCACGTTATTTCTCTACCTATCGTAATGTAGATTCTGTGTGTAACATGAAAAGAGAAGACATCAATAAATAATGGTTTATAGAAGTATTTGAGAGAAGAGTGGATATTGCTTAGACTTGCAGAGGAATGGGGCATTGCAGTGTACTTTGAGTGCTGTATGGGTGACAGTGTGCTGTGGGATTTCATAGGACTCAATTCTAGATTTGCAACTATCCAATATGAAAGTTCTCATCCAATATTGAAATGCAGGTGCAGGACCCTCTTCTCTCTTTCTACAGGCAGCGCATCCAGCAGCATCTCTTCCTCCAGCAGAGAGTGCTGGGTCAGGACTGGGATGGCTCTGTAACATTTATCTGAAGGGTAAGGGGAGCAAATGAAGACAGAATGATCATGAAATGTTACAGAAAGGCAGAGTGAAGGCAAACAGACACCAAAACAAAATGGGGGCTGAGAAGAGACATTGTGCACAGTAGGAATGGAGAATTGCTCACAAGTTCTTACCTGCTGCTCATAAAGCTGCCATTCTGCCCTTGCCATCATGTTTTGAAACTCTGTTCTTCTTTTTGGCAATAGTAAAAAAGTTCAGACCAGCATTTCTTGAATTTATGTTCCAACAGAAGTTCTCCAGGCGATGCTAAACCACTACTGCACATCTCTGTGGTGATCTTTGATGCAGAAGGGCTTGTGGAATTTTATAAACCCTGCTTCTGAAGGAAACACAGGGTGTTGGCTCACCATTCCTTTGTGTGGTGGCTGAACTTACGATGTAATGCCCAATACTCAGCTGGAATTGCAGCTTTTCTCAGGCCTGGGCCTGTGCTTCAGAGAGGGCTTAGTTTTATCTTACAGAAAAATGTCATGCTTAAAGACAAGTCGGCTAAATCAGAAGAAATCAGGGATGGAGGGAAAACTCCTGCGCTGTGTTCCGCTAACTCAGGGGGTAGCTGCAGGTATGTTGCCCCCCGACTTCTGCCTGTCACAGCCTCCCCTGCTGTAAATTGGAGGCAGCATATGATGGAAAATAATTTCTTGAAGTTTAGGTTCACTGATCATCTGATATAATTGATCCTGAATATATATGGATGTGGCATCTATACACGGTAATGAAAGCCAATGGTCTTTTCTTTTAGAATGCAGCTCTGCAGCACCTGTTCATCCGGAAATCCTTCCGCCCCTTCAAATGCCTGCAGTGTGGGAAGGCCTTCCGGGAGAAGGACAAGCTGGACCAGCACCTGCGGTTCCATGGGCGGGAAGGGAACTGCCCTTTGACCTGTGACATCTGCAACAAGGGCTTCATCAACAGCGGTGCCCTCGAGAGCCACATGAAATTCCACATGGACCAGAAAACATACTCCTGCATTTTCTGCCCTGAGTCCTTTGACCGCTTGGATCTGCTTAAGGATCATGTGGCCATCCATGTCAATGATGGCTATTTCACCTGCCCCACCTGCAAGAAACGCTTCCCAGATTTTATCCAGGTGAGTTGCTGTAATGATTTGAAGCGCTGCTTTGGGGGGCCTCTCAGAAGGCTGTGGGTTTCTCAGTGCTCTCCCTATGTAACTGCACAGCAGTTCATTCTCACAAGCTGCAGGGAGTCCACCACAGTCAGAAACTGAAGAGTGACCAAGCACTGCTAGACACTGCTAGGCATGTTGGTGTCTTATGACACTGAAGTGCTCTGTCCACTAAATCATCAGATGTGATGCTTCAATCTGGCATTAGAAGGCACTGTACTGCAAAAGGGTGGGTGCCTTATTCCCAAAAAATGCCTGAAGCAGAGGTCCTGGCGACATCATCTCCGTGGCACAAAAAGGAATTGTATTTTGCTGTATTCAGCTTGTACTTGAGCACACCTTACCCTTTGTCATTAAAATTCTGAGCAAAAAAATGAGTGGTTTTACATCTTTAATCCCTTGCCTGTTTTCTGTCAGGATAATTCATTTGAACAGCTTGAAGAAATGCCAAAACAGATCAGGATACTCTGCTTCTTGACTTCCCCCCTGGGCTTCAGCTGGGCACTTTATTCTCCTTCCCTGCACACTGCACTGGAGCAGTGAGTAATGCAGCTATTCTGCACTATGCTTAAGCACTTGGACAAGGTCATTAGTAGAATTTAAAGATTCTATTTCCATGTCCAGTAAGAAAAAACTGAGGTGGACCATGCACATATCCATTATCTTTCCTAGGGACAAAACAATTGATGTGTCTTACTGAGCTGCCTGACTGAAATTGTAATGTAGAAATCCAGTTTAGATCAGTAATAGGAACAGATAGACTATCCACTAGACTAAGAAGGAGAGGATGGGGGAAAGTGATGTACTAATATAATTCTGTCCTGGCAGAAGTCCTTTATCTTCTCTGAATGTTCAACGAGGAAGAATGTTGATGATTCAGAAATGCTGTGCTGCAACTTAATTCCCCGTAAACTTTCCCATGCAAACAACTGAAAGTCCCATGGTTTTTTTCCAACTATTCAGTTGTATTTTTGACATTTAACAATGATTTTTTTTCTCTTCTTGCTATATGAATAATTAAGACTAGTGACTGCTGCCCACTGAAATACTTCTAGGTGGAACAGGTAGAGATGCCAAGTTGTTCCATGTATGATCAGTGTTAGAAGATGGTAAGGATTTAGAGATCCATTTCTTGAGTAGTGCTTGCTTTTCAAATGTCAAACCTCATTAGTTCCTTTATTGGAGGGAAGAAAAGAAAAACCCGCTAGATGTTTGAAGAGGTGAAGGATAATCCCAGAGTATGGAGAAGTAATTGCTATTCAGGAATGGTGTGACAATGTTCTTCTGATTAAGTTTTTGTTTTTTTTTTTTTTATTTGCCAATTGCAATTGCAAGCTCGTTGTATCTGATTGAAAGGAATTAGTCTCCATGTTTTGGTTTCTTATAAATTAAAGGAAGATAATGAACGTCAGATGAATGTGTTAACTTGAGGGTGGTTCTGTGCAAATGGTACATTGTGGACTTTTGCTGCCCATTAAAGGCAACTGTGCAATAGCTGGTACTTTCAAGAATCAGTCTGAAGGAAATCACATCACCCATCCAGATGCGTAATAAAGATGTTATGGCTTTATAGAAACTATTACTGAGATATCAGCTGTTTTGATCAAATACTTTTTAAACCAAAGCAGATTAGACATCTTCAAAATTTTTTTCTTTTCTTTCATATTGCGAAGAGTTTCCTAGACTGTGTTACCACTCAGTTCTCTCTTAAATAAACTTCATTTTTCTGTGATCTGCCATTTTAGGTCAAGAAACACGTGCGCAGTTTCCATTCTGAGAAGATTTACCAGTGTACAGAGTGTGACAAGGCTTTCTGCCGCCCCGACAAGCTGCGACTCCACATGCTGCGGCACTCGGACCGCAAAGACTTCCTGTGCTCCACTTGTGGCAAGCAGTTCAAGGTGAGGTGGCTCTTGGCTGGATCATTACTAGTACAAAAACAACTATTCCTTACCCTCCTTCAAGGAGATAAGCTCATGATCTCAAAGGTGAAAGAAAATAACACATGTAAACACGCTAGACTTGCCTGTGAGTTGCATGCATTGCTTGGTGTCCTGTATAAGCTGTGATGTCCATTTCTGAAGGACAAGGGGCAAGGTCATCTCAGCATCTTATTTCAAACAGATCTTATTCCTAATAATTTAATAGCAGAGGAACTTTCTATCTGCTCATTAAGAACTGGGACATCATACACCTCCATTGCCAGGTGTTTGGATTACATTGCTTATATCAGTTCAGTTAAGAAACTTCTTGCTGATGCTAGTGGGTTAATGATGTTTGTGGCCAAGATGCCTATGTCCATGGCATCCATCTTGTCAGCACATGTCATGCAGATGCCTTTCCAAATCCCACTGGAACAGATGGAGCAGACTGTGAGCCAGGTAAATTGTGGTGGCAGCAGCCTGCTCCCTGTCACTGAGTTTGTGATGTCTCACTGAGGGACTGGATACTTCTGGGAGAAGGAGCACATTTTTCTGATAGGAAAATGTCTCTTTCTGGAAGAGATCCCTCAACAACTTGAACTGTGGCTCTTACACATAACAGGCAGTATGGTAGTTTCTGTGGCATTGCTGACATTTTTCTCCCCAATTTCTCCTTCCCAGAGGAAGGATAAGCTGCGAGAGCACATGCAGAGGATGCACAACCCAGAGAGGGAGGCCAAGAAGGCTGATCGGATCAGCCGCTCCAAAACCTTCAAGCCCCGGATCGCATCCACTGACTATGAGAGCTTCATGTTCAAGTGCCGCCTCTGCATGATGGGCTTCCGCCGCAGGGGCATGTTGGTGAGTGCCTGGGTGCTGTTACAGCCTCTGTACTCCATTCTGATGAGTAGGTAAGGAATAAAGATGGAATTCCAGCATTGGAACACAAGAATCCAAAAAGGGTTTGGGCTGGAAGGGACCTTAAAGCTCATCTCGTTTCGCCTAACTGCCATGGGCAGGGGCACTTTCCACTAGACAAGGTTGCTCCAAGCCCCATCCAATCTGGTCTTATCCAGCCAGGATGCTGGGAAACAAATTTTGGCAAATTTAAGATTTTCGATTTAGATTTTAGAGTTGAGGTGATACATCTTTTTTTAAACCTGTGTGTTTTATCTCTTCAGCAAATTTGCACATTTTTGCTACCTGCGCTGTACATCTGGTTGTCAGTACCATATTTCAACACTAACTAATGCTGACTGATGTGTACTTAACTGGACATGAGATGGAAATATGCCTTGTTCAGCCTTACTGCCTTAGTTTTTCTGACTGTCTTTCCTGGTTTTTATTTCTTCCCCTTCTCGAGGGCCTCTTTGGCCATGTCTTGTCACTACCTCTGGGTAAAGGCGATTCTGCAGAACGAGATTATTTGCAAAGGTTTCATGGAGGTTCTCATCTGCGCAGAGGCCCTTTACACCACCTCACTTGCAGATATCAGCTACAAGACAGTTCTGGCAAACTAGAACTTCAACAAACCCCTTCCTATCTAATTATGGTTAGAGAAACTGTAAATGAGACCTAGCAAGACCAAATTTACCTTCAGCAGTTAAATATGAGTTTACAATAACCCTTGCAGCAGCAAATGCTTCCAGTGCTGCTGGCTTGCATAGTTCAGTTTTGGTTTGGCTGTTACTCATGTCTGGAAGAAGCACAAATCATTTGGCTTCCAGCTGTAATACATTCTTGTTCTCTGTTTCTCCTAAGGTGAATCATTTATCAAAGAGACATCCAGATATGAAAATAGAAGAGGTGCCAGAGCTCACGTTGCCCATCATAAAGCCCAACAGAGATTACTTCTGTCAATACTGCGATAAGGTGTGTGGGAAGTCACCCCTCGGAGGATAGCTCAGACCCAGTCCTGGGTGCAATCAATTTGTCTCTGCATAGAAATCTCTGGTGGGGTTTGTAGCTTTTCTGAGGTGCTTGCCAGCAACAGTCCTGCAGTACTGTCCAAAAAAAAAAATAAGACGACAAAATGCACTTAGGCCAAGGCAGTGGAATGCCAATTCAAAGCTGCAATTTTCCCCTTTCTGCTGTGTTTGGCATTGGAAAACTTGAATACTGTTATTCAGCAGACAGTCACTGACCCTTAGTCTTGTGTTAGCCCAGGACAAAGTATCCTGTCTGTGTATAATTCCTGGCCAGTAAGTACTTTTGGTTTCTGTATCACTTCTAAAAGTTAGTCTTTAACACCTTTTACTGTAAGCTGCTTACTAGGTCATGTGCCAGTAATTCCCAGTGGTCAGTGGAGCCTGAAGCTGCTTCTGCAGTGCCTTTGGGTTCTTGCTCTTACTCTCCTTTGCCTTTTATGCCTGTGGGCCTTTATTTACCAGGGAGTGTATTTTGACTGTCCTAACCCTCAATATGTCTTTCTGTGATGTCTTCTTCCTTTTGCTTGAGGGAAAAAAAAAATAGTTTTAATTGTTAAATAGTATTTGTTTGTTGATGTGCCTAAAAAGAAGGAAAAGGTATGTTGATCACTGAACTAAAACAGTTTGATGCTTTCGTCAAGTAGAGACATCAACCCCCTTAACAAATTAACATTGGGCATTTTATCTTCAAATACGGGAAAAAGGGTTTTCCTCTTCCCTCCTTTCCCTGCTTTGATGTTTGATTGTGGCATACAATATGTTCTCAAAAGGCTTCTCTGTGCTACACAAGGAGTCAGTTGCTTTTACAGGTTGATGTAACATGGAAGGCTTATGTTCATGCCTTTTGTTGTAATTGTTTGGGGATTTAACTAAATGTATTCTCTAAAGCAACATGTTGGCTTTCCAGATCAAGATAACCGGTAGCTGTTTCCTGTGCAGACACCAGGGTTGCAGCATTTTCATTCCAAATCTTTGCCCTGCAGGTGTACAAGAGTGCCAGCAAACGCAAAGCACACATCCTGAAAAACCATCCTGGTGCCGAGCTACCTCCAAGTATCCGGAAACTGCGTCCTGCGGGCCCAGGAGAGCCAGATCCCATGCTGAGTACCCACACCCAGCTGACAGGCACCATTGCCACCCCTCCAGTGTGCTGCCCTCACTGCTCCAAGCAATACAGCAGTAAGGTATGGGGGGTTCTGGCCTCGGACAGCCTCTCCCTGGACATGCTCTTTCACCATGGTCTCTGTCACCTGTCTGTCCACAGGCTGAGCTCTCTTCTTCTCAGTCAGAGTGCTAGTTTTGTGTTGTGTGCTGACAGTGCAGGCACAGTCTGTTTGCTTTAAGGCCAAAAGATGCCATGAATAGAGGGTTTGTGCTGAAAAGTTACGAGAGCACGATCATGAATGGAAGGGCTTGGAAACTACTCTCTGATAGTTACAGGGGAGATGAGCAGGGAAACAAAACACAGAAAAGAAGACCTTAGGAAAAAGTCATGAAACACTTGGCTATTTTGGGTAAAAAGCTGTTGAGGACAGTACTTCACTGTCAGCTCTAATCAGCAACAGGTTTTCAACTTTTTTGACCAAAGGATCTCATAGTGTGTTTCTTGATGCTGCTTTACTGAGGGAAACCTAAAAGCTGTGTTTGGCCAGGCTTTCACATCTCCCTGAGCAGAGTTACTGACCATGCTTCTAAGGCTTCTTTGCTTCTCTCTGCAGACAAAGATGGTACAGCACATCCGCAAGAAGCACCCAGAGTTTGCTCAGCTCCCAAACACAATCCATGCACCACTGGCGACGGCCGTCATCAGTTCCACGCCAGCTGTTCTCACCACTGACAGCACGACTGGAGAAACTGTTGTGGTAAGGGCTGGAGGCACACAAGGGTGGTGCAGGGAAACACACAGAACAGGACCCTTCTGGTGTTAGAAACCTTGGTTTGTTTGGCAGACATAACTTTAAAACCTGTATTAGGATATTATTTGAGATCACTTCCAGTTTTGAGCCTGTGTTGTCCAGTTTTCCACTGTCAGAAGCTGTTAATTTCTTTCTGGAGTGTTAAGGATTTGTCTTTTATCCCCAAATCCATTTCTTTCTTTCATTCAGACCTACTGACTCCACATAATGAACTCAGAGATACACATCTCTTGGATTTTCACTGGGAATTTTCTCCTGAACTGAGAGATGCAGTTCCTGGCATCAAGAGGACAAGTTTAACAGTGACTGGGGACTGCATCAAACTGTGTTCAGGGAGTCAGATCTTTTTGTAATCCTTTGGACAGCACAGCACTGAGCACGATAAATCTCCGGTGGCTCTCTCTGTTAATGGATCAGCTGCCACAGAAGTGAAAGCTGAGACTAGAAAATATGTCCTTCAGTGTTGCAGGATACTGTGTAGTTTTAAAAGTCCTACTGATCACAGTTTAAAACTTCCTGTCTAAAGACTAACTGGATAAAAGACGGCTTTGCCTGAAAATTGAGAGGTTCAATTAGGATGCTGTTAGCTTCATAGACCTGATTAAGTTACGTGCTAAATGTTTTTACACATTAGAAATACAGTTGTCACTCTGATAGGGGAGGAAGAAAGGTGGATTATGTCCATGAATAAGTTTTTTACTTGGAAACCAAGTCAGCTCTTCACAAATACAGGACTTTTCGTTGTTTAATGGAATACTTGAACGTTACAAGATGAAAAGAATCATTTTTATTATATGTTAAGTTAACCATTAACGGTCCTGACTTGGATTTAGACAGAAGAGAGCAATTCTAGATGATGATCCCTGGTGACTACTTATGACCCCAACCTCTGTACACATTAAGCTCCTGTAAATAAATGACCAGACCCACCAAAGTGTAGATAAAAGAACTACAGCCCTGAAGTAGTACGTCCATATGATGATAATCTGTATATCTCTCTCTCTCTCCCCCTGCTCAGACAACAGATTTGCTGACCCAAGCAATGACAGAGATATCCCAGACCCTCACTACAGACTACCGAACTCCCCAGGGAGATTACCAGCGCATCCAGTACATCCCTGTGTCTCAATCCACAACTGGCTTGCAGCAGCCCCAGCACATACAGCTGCAGGTTGTTCAAGTGGCCCAGGTGAGTAACCTGGTGGGGATCTTGTTGTGCTTTTGACCCCTTTCCTACCAAGCCTATGTGTTCTTGGGGCTCTGGCACACAGAATTGTGGTAAGGAGTATTTACAAAAAGTGCTGAGCTACTTTTTACAGATAAATCAACTGATAAGGCTTAGAGTTCCCTTCAAGAGCACTTGTACCAGGCATAAATAGCCCTGCCAGCCTTGGTCATCTTGCTGGAGACACATTGACACAGTCCTGAGTTAATTCTACCCATCTGGGCAGCCTTACCCAAGTCTGCTCTAGGAATGTTTTCCAGCAGCTGGGAAGGTGGGTCAGTGGGTGACCCATTTTCTGCAGTTCAAGACTGATTTGTACTTCCTTATCCTCAGTGAGTCAGAGCCAAAATCTGGGAGTACAGATAGTGGTTGCTTTTTCCCTTCATAGCATCTCTTGGAATAATCATTCTCTTGATGCTCAACAGCCTCCTAAAAATGAAACCAGAGTGTAACTAGAGTAACTGGTCTGAGGAAGATATCTCAGGCAGTTGTAAGAAATCTGATACCCACTAGGGGAAGCTGAAACTATCATGTGTTTATATTTTAATCTGAAATTCTGTGTTCTCTCTGGCCCCTCATTACAAATCAGGTTATGAATTTGGTTAATAAAGACCTAAACCATGGCCCCAGTTGATAGTGACCATGGCTGTTGTAATGATACAAGAGCATGATTCCTGCAGGTAATATTAGCAAGATCTTAATTTTATAAATATCCAAGACTTGTAATTCAATTACTGCAATTGATATCATTAGCAAGTGTTGCTCAGAAAAAAACCTTTAAAAACCTCTGAGCACTTGTCTTGATGCACAGCTGTGTCAAACTACAGAATTGGATAGGCAGATCTCAAGTATGTATACATTGTAGAGAAAGATGCTTACAGAGAAGTGGTTAACACTTAATGCTGGCTTTTGAACCCTTTGGTTTAGTCCAGCTACTGCCACAAACAGCTTGTATGATGTTAGGCAAGTTCTTTCTGTTGGTATCAGTGAGGTAGAACCATCTCTGTGCCATTACATCTGTTAAATGTACTTTATCTCCCGGGGTGCAAAGAACCTCAACAAGGTTCAACAGGTGTGCTCCACTAAGGCTCCTTATTCCAGACCTGTGTCCCAGAAGAGGTTTACACAACTGCTTTTGTAAAGAATTTGAGGTATAGACCTCTGCTTAATTTTTTCCCCAGGCTACCTCACCTCACCAGTCCCAGCACTCCACAGTGGATGTTGGACAGCTCCATGACTCCCAGACTTACACCCAACATGCCATCCAGGTGCAGCACATCCAGGTCACAGAGCCATCACCAGCAACTCAGTCATCATCACAGGTATTTCCCTCTTCTCCTCAGAAGATGCTTTCCCTACCAGGCTGCTCAGCTGGCATATTGTATATACTGATGCAGGGGATAGTGCTTTCTTTGTCATTTAAAGGACCACACATGAAATGACTCTCACATTGAAATCATCAAGCAGTGCCCAGATGTCTCAGGGTTTATGGGGCTGTTTTGTTGTGGGTTTGTTTGGGTATTTGTTGTGTGGGTTTTTTGGTGTGGGGGTTTTTTTTCTCCCCCAACAGTATGTACAAAAGACAGATAAATAACTGGAAACAGACACCTTGGCTGCTAAATGAAATTTGTCAGTTGGAAGATGTAAATGGAAACTGGCATTCCTCAAATATTTGAAGTGCAGCTCTTCATGCTCTTGGGTAGAATTTAGCCTCTAATCTCAGGTGTCTGCCATAGACTCACTTTGGCAAGAAACAATATCACTATTTCAGTTTCCTGGTCTCAGCTTACTGACCATAGAGTGAAGCAAGCTGGAGGAGAGAGGAGAGTTCTTGTGCTTGATATGCTCTGGAACCTGTCCTGTGTTTTCCCTTAATGAGAAGGTTATATTTGTGACAGCACAGAGCTGTGCAATCTTTACTACACCAAGAGCACTTCTCCCTTCTTTTTCTGTAGGTTGGGGGTCAACCTTTGAGTCCTTCCTCGCAACCACCTCAGCAGGAACTCAGGCCCTCACAGATGCAGACAACCACATCGACACCAAACCAAGCCCTCCAGCAGCAGCAAGGCTCCTCAGTCCAGCACACATATCTCCCCAGCAACTGGAACTCATTTCGGAGCTACTGTAAGTATCAGCAGTAGCTCTAACTACTTGTCTGGCAAGTGTGTCTGACTAGCACATGCCTCATGTCTCCAGCTACCAAATGGGACAGTGTTTTCAGAGTTCATTCAGCTTTGTGGTTAATATTCATAGATATGGAGAAGATAAAGCTTTAGACAAATGTAAATGGTTGTACCAGCTCTTCCACTGTCATCCGTACCGATCCAGTATATGGTTTAGGCAGGCACTCTGGGCTCCTTCATTCCAAAGAACTTGCATCAGCAAGAATCCATGTGTTGGATAGCTACTTGTTCAAATTTGGATGCATGCTTGAAAGAATTGTGTGGAAGAGGAGTGTGACATGAAGATGATTTCTCATGTCCATGCAGTTCTGGATGGTAATTCTGTGATGATTTGAGTGAGAACAGGATGTGTTTTCTCTGCATGAATTGCAAAATCTCCAGCTGATGTTAACTGGCAGCTGATGTTAACTGGCATAATTCTGCTGAGGCCTGTAGGGTACTACAAGGCCTTGTATCACCTGAATTTCTATTCAATACCCACTGTTTCAGATTTTAAATCTGATATAAGATATGATCCTTGAAGGTTGTCTTTGAGTTTGACTGGAGGTCTTGATTATCCAATTTGCAATTTTTTAGCATCAGAGATTCAGATGATGACCATCCCCCAAGGGCAGTATGTAATCACAGAGACTGCTGTGGGTACCCCAGTCACCCCTGCCAACACAGGGCAAGTGAAAGCAGTTACTCAGGTAAGGAAAACCATCATGGCCTTTTTTTCATCCTGGGTATTATCAGGCATAAAGCTCTTCAGCTTGAAGGTTTAAAGAATGCCAAAATCATGACTGGGACACAGAGTGGAGAGGTACCTAAAGAGATGCAGACTGCACAGTATAGGCTGCATGTAACCATTTACAAGGCTCAGGCTGTCTGACTCTTGTATGTATGAGTCCTTCTGATTTAAAATCTTCACTTAATCACATTTGCAGAACAAAATTATTTAGTGGTACTGCTTTGTCTTAAAAATATTTATGACTAAGCAGTATCCATTAAACCAAATTTCAGAACAGCTTCTGGAAACATTTCAGTAGCTTTCTGTTATCTGTAACATTCAGAAAATAAGAAGAGTTCCTGCTGTTCCTTGTAAGCAATCCAGCATAAGGAGACAGGTCATTGGCCTGTGTTGATCTTGGTCACTGGAAGTACAACTTCTACTAGAATATATGTAATACAGGAAAAAATCTTTCAAAATAGTTGAATTGAAAATTGCTATTTTCATCTGTAGTGATGGTCTAATTGTGTAATGAGTTTAACCAATTGTAAATTAACCAAAAGCCAAGTAAGTCCAATGTCCTTCGAATCAAAAGACTGGCGTTATGTTCTCAAATACATTTAAACGAAACAGAGGTTAGTTTAAAAGTTCTTTGTTCACACCAAAATGTCTGCCCGCAGACTATTAAAAGAGAGAAGTTACAGAAGATACAGTGGTTATTAATTATTTTCTGTATTCCCCATGCAGACTCACTATGTGATATCTGAAGGTCAGCCTGATCTGGATGGTAAACAAAACTCCTCACTGTCCAGCGAGGTTCACGTGGGTGTTTCCCAGCCCACAGCCCACATGGATCCCTTGGAATCCCAGACGAGCAACCAGCAGCAAACCACCCAGTACATCATCACAACCACTACCAACGGGAGTGGCGGGAGCGAAGTGCACATCTCCAAACCCAGGACTTTCTCAGCAGAGCATGAGTGAAAGAGCCTCATGGTGCCATTTGCTTGTCCTTGTCACCTCCCTGACAGCCCAGATGTGGGGGTACCCTGGGGCTGTATATGTTTTAATGTATATGCTCACTTACCTTCCACTGAAATCCTGGAGCTCTTGTTAATGCTTTAAGAGGGTATAATTCACAGTGACTATGAAATACCCTCAAAATCCTTCTGGGATGCTTTTTATGCAGCTTTTAAGAGAAAGGACAGGAAAAGTGAAACCTCTGTTGGCCCTGGACTTTATTTTTGGCATGTCTGCTGATCCTTATTTTTCCTTTTTGGAAGTGTGCCAGCAAACAATTTTATTCCAACTGTATGGGAAAAAGAATTGCCTAACTGAAGGCTTCCTGGCAGATTGTTGTATGTATATTTTTAACAGGAGCCACTAAACAGGAGAACATCATGTAAATTGCTAGAATATAGCAGAATTGCTTCCTGTGGCTTCTAGCAGCCTAGGTGAAGGGGAGTGTCCCTGCACCATATGAGCAGACTGCCTGCAGGAAGAAGCAGCAGCAGCAGCCAAGCGGTGGCTCCTGATGTCCCCTTATGGGGGTGGATTGAACAATGAAGCTGTGAAGATGTGCCGAAGCAGTCCATTAAATTATTATTTTTCCAGCCCTCCAGAAGTGTTTACATGCTGTCTGCTCTGCCCTGTTTTACCCAGCAGTGCAGAAAGCAGGAAAAGCACAGTCTTAAACTCATGTTGTTTGGAACAAACTGATTGAAATCCTAGGAGCACCTAAGGGTAGTACAGAGCCACTGTTACTTCTTTTCCCTCCACTGTTTGCAGGGAAAATTTCTTCTTTGCCTGTAAACAAAAAAAAAGAAAAAACAGCAAAAAACCAAACAAACGAAAGAAAAAGGGCTCAGCTAAACCTGCACAGCAGCTTCTGCTGTGATCTAAGATAGTTGTGCCAGGAGAAAACAAGGATACAGAGCACTCCTCTGAAGGAACAGGGTCGTTATCTCTGTGGCCACCTCAAAGTAAACATATTTCTCCTCTTCAGGACTAGATGGAGAGTTGGTTACTTTGATTTTTCTTTTTTGCAAATAACCTTGTTAACAATGTACTGTAATTCCTTTGGACAGTTCCAGAAAAGAACCAGCCCTGGACTCAGGAAACACACAAGAGACATGCTAGTGGACCATTATTTATGGGACATGGAAAGCCATCCATGAGGGTTGCCTGATGTGATGGACCTGGTCTACATACAGAATTCATGTTGCATTTAGGGACCAGGAGAAAGGGAAAGAGAAAGTTTATCTTTTAAGGCCATGTAATATGTTTTTCCTTACATAGTTCTTCGCAGGTCATCTTGGTTGTTTAAGGCATTCTGGTGGTTGCAAGAACATGACTAGAACTCCATTGACTCCTGATGGGATTTACCATGTATGTCTGAATTTCCATTCATTGCTGGAAAACTCATCCCAGAACATCTGTGTATAACAGGATACATTTATTTATAAAACAAATGCAAAGAAGGGTGCTGGGTCTTAGAGGCCCTTGGGACAGAAGAACTTGGGAGGTTTTTTTTACTTGATTTCTCTTGTACTGCACTGAGTGTGAATGTGGGATTCTTCCATGGGTATTCCCATGGATTCAGGTATGGATTACCCATGTCAGTAAGAACTACATGTAGCAGTATCAGGTTTTATAGAGTTAAAGCTCTTTGAGGGAACTCCACACTCAGGCTGCACAAGAGCAAATCTGGTTCCTTGTGGGCAAAGCCTTGTAGCAGGTATTGCTTTGATAATTATCGTATCTGTTAATGTGGCATAGAAATAATATTGAGATAAATCAGTTGGCAAATACTGGCCAGCTCAGAAGTGTTCTGAGGTAACTTCGAAGTGACTCGCCAAAATGTGGATTACTTTGTTTCTGGGATTTCTCTTTTCTTGCTGTACCACCATACCAGGGCACTAATGAGCCAGGTAAAATTAACGTGGACCAGAGCTCCCATTTGGCCAAGTGCAGTGATGAGTGACATTAAATTCTGTGGCTTTGGCAGCCCAGCCACTGTGGCAGTTTGGGCAAGCAACCACAATGTCCAGTAAGTAACTCAAATTCATGTTGCTGAGGACTTCAGAATTACCATGTTGGGCCTTGCAATGTTCATGTGGGAAGAGAGTAGGGAGAATTTTGTCTTGGCTTTTTTCAGGCTGCTGCTGATTTAATAACAAGCCAGAAATGCTACAAGTAGTAGGAAAATAACAGACTTGGAAATGAGAGACTGGGAATACTGGGATACTGCCCTGCAGGAGCAATTTTAATAGTCTTAAAAGTTTGACCATAGATGAACATCAAATACAGACCCATTAATGATGTTGCAGATGTGGGGTTTAAAAACTATTTTGCTCTATTCACCTTTGTTGGAACGGTTCATGAAATGAGGACATTTGTACCAGTTATTTAACTGAAAACTATTTAAAATAGAAAACCATTTTAAAACAGCCGTTTTGAACTCAAAGCTTCTTCATCACAGTTTCTCTGTCCTGCGTAGCAGCACACTTGGGCTATCGGCCTGACTCCAGGTGAAGTAATTCCTAGTGTCCCAAGTTGAATGAATTGCCTGTGAAAGAAGCATGCCTAGAAATCGAAGTACCACAGATTTTCCTTCCAAAATAAGGAACTACAGTGATTGGACAGATGGCAAAGGTTGCATGGATTTTTTTCTCCATTTCTGCAGCGCAGAAGGGTATAGGATGTATTATTACTGTTTTTAAACCAGAGCAACCCAAAGATCTCTCTCTTTAAGTCATGTCCCATGGAAGTCAGTGTAAATCCAGTCCTCTCAGTTGCCTGTAAGGTCTGTGTTTCATTTTTGAGATGCTGTCTCTTGGAGGCATTTTGGGTCAGATTCTGTATTTTCTTGGAGGAAAAAGAGAACAATCCCATCTTGTACACCCTGATCTTGCACCTCTTGGACTGCTTGGGCCCCATCTATTATTTAACTGTGTATGTTTATTGTACATTTGGTGACTGTTGTTGTTTTCAAAGTCTCGTGCAACCTGGCTGGTGTAAAAAAAAAACCAAACCAACCTGAAAATAATAAATCTGTTTCTCTTTTTTTTTTTTTTTTTTTTTTAAATCACTCACACTGACCAATCTGTTTATTGGGGTAAGGTGTTCAGTGGAGGGTGAGTGGTGTGGGGTGTGGATAAATTGGATGATAACAACATAGAAGTTACAGGGAAAAATACATTTGCTACTCTCTGGATGGAGCACAGAATTTCCGACCTCCCACAACACAATCCAACAGAGGGTAAATGGAGAGTGGAGTGGAGCCCCTGTGTCTCTGTTGAAACCCTTGCAAAGTAAGGAATTCTTTAAACTATTTTTAAATTTAAAAGGTAGTACTTTCTAGCTGGTCAGCTGCACAACATCTGAAAACTGCGGGAGATAAGGATGATGTCCACTGGATCAGCAAACCATGACAAAATCCCTCTAGGAGTTATTAATGTCCCCATCCCAGGGTTATCTCAGGTACTATTCTGACCTGTGAACTCCCAAGGTGTGACCATCACTCACTAAGATGTGTGATTCGAGTGACTCAAGCTCCACCTAAACGATCTACTTCTCCATTGGCATGAGCTGTGTAAAGAAAGTATAAGAACGAGTTTAAAAACAGGGCGAAGTTAGGGAAGAGTCCATTGTAACTTCTGCACTGAATCTGTCTCTTGCTCATTGGGTAAAACGTGCACTCTATGATATATCGTGGGCCAGATTTTGTCATGGATTAGAGCTTGTCTGTACATTGCTTTACTGTTGCCTGCAATCCTGAACATTAACCTGTCAAGATTTTATTAAATGAGTGTTACTCTGGAAACTGTTAATGTGAGTCCTTGGGCAGTGGGTAAAGGCGTGGAGATCCAGGAAGAACCTCCGTTTGCTGTATGAAAATTTGCTGCATTCAAATTCAAAATATTCAGCCTTTCAACACTTCCCTGTAATATTAGCACAGCATCTCAATGACTAATCCACTGCACAGGACTGCACTCAAGCTCTATAAATCTGCGACTGATAGGTGGCTTCAGCATTGCACAAGTACCGCATCTTTAAGGCTCCTCTCGCAGTTCACTGCGCTACCGTGGCCTGTCGCGACTCGGGGTCGTGCGCAGGCGCAGTGGGGCGGGGCGGGGCGTTCGCGCAGGCGCGGCAGCGCCGCCGCCTTCCGCTTTCGGCCGGGCCGCGTGAGGGGTAGGAAATAAACCTGTGTTCTCTGTTTTCTTCGCTATCCCACCCGGTTTTTAGCGGGTTTTTATTGCCATTTTCTTATTTCGCATGTTTCATGCTTTTCTTCGCAGCTCAGAGCGGCCCGGCTGTGTCGCGCCGGAGGGGATGAGGCTCCTGGCCCTGTCACACGTTCAGCCTGAGACAAACCCCACCTTAGACCTGACCTTCGGTTCTGCACCTTAAAACCACCCTTCAGGATTTAAATGTAGTCTGTCCTGCTGTTGAAAACAGTTCCTGCAGGTGGGGAGGAAAGTGAGATGGGTCAGCTGTACTTCGCAGTCTACCTATCTGCAAAAGCATTGGCATGACCTGTGTTGTAATTTAAGAGTAAATGCTTCTATTTGTGTGTTTTATATATATATGTATACATGTGTGTGTATGTATGGGTCAGATATATATATGTGTATGTGTGTATACATGTGTGTATATGTGTATGTATATTCAGCCTTGCTGTATGTGTATACAGATATTGCAGGCCAGCTCTATAGCTTCCATTTAAACAACCACCCATCAAAGGTGGCTCCTCCATCACTCCTCACATCAGGATGGATGTATCTGGGTTTGGAATTTCTGTTTGTTGAGGTTTTTGCTGTCGTTGTCCAGGAACAGGAGGGGTGGAGGATGGATTCCCTGGATCACATGCTCACAGACCCCCTGGTGCTGGAGGGCAGTTGCACACGGATCATGGAGGATTGCATGCTGGGCACCACCCGGGTCAGTCTGCCTGAGGACCTCCTAGAGGATGTGAGTAGTGCTAAGGCACTTCACCTTATCATAACCTCTATATAAATGACAGGTTTAACTCCATTTTGGGGGCTTACGGAGCAAACTGAAAAGGGGAGGTGTTCCCAACTGCCTTGGAAAAAGTGTCAAGAAGGTCTTTGGAAGGTCTTTGATTAATCTCACAATATCTTTTAAATCAATTCTGTTATGTTCTTATTATTTTTAAATTGCCTTTAAGAAGATTGTTGCAAACTTTGAATTTATCTTCTGGTTAGTAGTATCAATTTTTTGACCTTTCCTTTTTATGCTCTGTTGTTTCCTGTGTTTCATAAAACACTGTCTCATGACTGGTGTTACTTAAAAAGCATCAAGGGCTAAAAAATGGTCAAGGGCTTGGCTGCATTTTCTTTACTGCCGTTTCTTTCTTTCTTTAGCCTGAGATTTTCTTTGAGGTTGTCAGCTTGTCAACGTGGCAGGAGGTCCTGACAGATGAGCAGCAAGAGCACCTAAAGAAATTCCTGCCTCACTTCCCCGAGAACAACCGAGAGCATCAGAACAAGCTCATCTCAGCGCTGTTCAGTGGGGAGAACTTTCGGTTTGGGAACCCTTTGCACATTGCCCAGAAGCTCTTCCGGGGTCAGTCAGCCTCATGAGCTTCCCTGCGGGCTTGGGGCAAGTTCTCAGCTAGCAGCTGAAAACCCAGATGTATGTTTTGTCTTTGTTACAGATGGACACTTCAATCCTGAGGTGGTGAAGTACCGGCAGCTCTGTTACAAGTCCCAGTACAAGCGCTACCTGAGTGCCCAGCAGCAGTACTTCTACAGGCTGCTCAAGCAGATCCTTGCTTCCCGCAATGTGAGTGTGCTCTGCAATAACTTGTCTTTATACAACGTGTCTTGGTGCAGTCACAGTTCTCTGAGACCTTTCCTTTAATGAGCTGAATGGATAATACTTCTGGGTTTTCCAGTGACCCAGAGAGAACTCCAGACCTGTTGCTATATTTGCAGATTTCAGGTTGTGTAACTCTCATAGTGCTCACTTGTGTGTACCTGTCTTCTTTTCATGTCCACCTTGTACCCCCTTCCTGCATTTACCCCTTTACAACTTACTACTTTGTTAGTAAGTCATTCTGCCTTTGTTTACCATTTCTGAAACAAGTACAGTTGCTAAATACAGTTAGAAAATACGTGGATCCAGACCTCTGATTCACATGCCTGCAAATCCCAGGTAAAGTCTTCCTCTGTGGATACTTCTGTGAGCAAATTGTTGCCAACTGAAATGTGTTTGCGTTCATCTATTTTTTCTTACACTTAGACATTGAAACATATGGCATGTAGGGATGAAGAAGTCTGGCTATAAAGTCTGTCTTTTTAAAATGCCCTACAATGTTGTGGGAAATAGAGAATCCCAGAATGGTTTGGGTAGGAAGTAACCTTAAAGCTCATCTCATTCCAATCCCCTACCATGGGCAAACCCTTCACTAGACCAGGTTGCTCCTGGCCTTGAACGTTTCCAAGGATGGGGTATCCACAACTTCATTGGGCAACACTATGGAATACATAGGAATACATAGGAAGTTATTTCCTCTGTAGCTATGAGAGGTAGAATGTTTTTTTTCAAAAGAGACGGCGTTCCTTGTTGTTGTTACATATTTGTGTGGAAGCTACACACCTCACACTAATGATTTAAGTTCTTCTCAACAGTCCACATAAAATGACAGATTATGTGTGCAGAAGAAGATGCAGAAATTTCACCTAGGTTTTTTTCTCCCTTTTAAAAGATGGTCTAAAATGCTAGATTTAAAACCCTGTGTGTGGCAGATACTGATCCTTCCTAAGGTTTCCCTTGCACAGATCTGAGGTGCTGATGGCGTCACATGGTAACCTTGCTGGGAAGTATCTGAGCTGGGCTTGCCTCTCCTGGCTTACAGCACTGTAGGTGACATAACTAATGTCACATGAATCTTTCCTTTCAGCACTTGCTGGAATTAGCCAGGAAAGGAGGCCCTGACATGACCCTAAGGAGAAAGCACTTCCCACCGACATATGACTCGGAAGAACGAGACAGACGGACACATCGACGCTACTTGAAGATCCTGAGGGAAGTAAAGGAGGAGTGTGGAGACACTACCTTGTCTTCTGATGAAGAAGGTAATGCCTTGGGCTGAACTAAAGACTCCAGGCATGAATGGAAAAAGACACGTTTTTGATGTGGGGACAGAGCCTTTGATAAAAGATTGGATTCTGGGCTCTACTTCTGCTGACTGGGATCTAATGAACACATGGTAATAGTTACACAGATTGGTGATGGGTCTTGCAGAAGTAAATTTATATCTCTGTTTTAGATTTAATCTCTTGGCCTCCAAGTTCTCCAGCACGTTGTTCAAGTCCACCAGTTCCCCTGAGAGTGATCCCCACACTGTCAACCTTGGACATGAAAACTGCAGGTGAGAATCAAACAAGGAGTCAGTATGAATAGAGGGGGGAGAATTACCTTGAGACCTTGCAAGAAATCACCTTTAAAATTTGTTGTTTGATGGGAAATCTTATAATGCTTCATTTTTGCAGGCTCCACAACAGTTGTCTTTTTTCCAGTTAAATCTGTTTCTTCTTACAAGGCCAATATTTGAACACAAGAGTCGTAGTTTTTGTAATACTACTGATTCCTCTGTTGTTTTTTTACCTTTAGTGATTGAAGCATTAGCATAGTGCAGTTCAAAATACTTGAGAATCCCTCCTAAAGTGACTGTAAACTATTCTGCAAACTGTTCAGGCTGGTTCTGGCTTCTTTTCTCTTCCATGCTTGCATCAGCGGTAAAATCTGATGACTGAATGAAGCATTGAAATGAATGAATGAATGAATGAATGAAATTCATATATGGAGAAATTAGTTACTGAAATTTGGAGATTGCTGGAAGTGTAAATGGATAGAAAATGGCATTCTAAGAAGTGTGGAAAGTAACGATAGTGAAAAACTGCAAATAATTATTTTCATTGCAGACAAGATAGAACTTGGGGAAAGCGATTTAAAGCTGATGTTGAAGAAACACCATGAAAAACGAAAACGTCAGCCTGTAAGATGTCAAAAAGTCTTGGGGGGTGGGACCACATTTTATCTTTGGTGTTTTTATCTCTTTGCCAGAAAGATCAGGGTACTTCTGGGTGACATAATTATTGCTGTTTTTGTGTGCACCCGCCCATCAGCCCTATATTGTAACCTGGGTTCAATTGTCAGTGTATAGATGCAGCTCCTGGCCGTGTTTATCTGGATAGAAAGATTTTGTAATTTTTATTATGTGTTTTGGGGAGATAGAATTTTGGATTTCAAGGTTAGAAGACTTCCCAACTTTTATTGCAGTAAATAATATAATAAGCTGATCCTGATTGATTTCGGTGCATTTTAGTACTTGGGTACTTCTTCACCTTGCTGTCTTAATACTTTGTCCTTTCTCAGTTTAATTTCTCTCCCACTGTCCTGCGTAGGATCACCCTGATCTAGTCACGACAGACCTGACCCTTGAGGACATCATGACTCGAGTGAATGCTGGCAGAAAAGGTTCCTTAGCAAGTCAGTAGATCCTTTGCCTTTTTCATTTCATATATGTTGGTTTAAAAGCTTGAGGTTTTCTGTTAAGGGGAAAGATAAAGATTTATGACAGCAGCTGGGAAGGTGGAATGATTGAGGTGTGAACGAGTGTGCACAGCATATATTTCTAGATACATACTTAAATAATTTATGATTCTCATTAAGGTATAGTGGGAAGCTGTCTTAATTTTTCTTTTTAACTTTTATCAAAGCCTTATTTGACCTTGCAACCCTCAAGAAAAAGGTGAAGGACAAGGAAGATAAGAAAAAAAAGAAGCCGAAGATTATTAAATCTGAGGTGGAAGATTTGGCTGATTCTCTTGGCAATGCAGATGGACTCCCATCAATGTCTCAGGATTTTTCCCCCCTCCCTCTGTCATCTGTCAAAGAGGAGTAAGTGCTTCAGAGGGTCCTGAATACCTTGCATGGATGGAAAAAGCAACGTTTCAGCTCACATTTTTGTGGGACTGTTGTTTTTATTCGGTTTGGGATGTGTGAAATGTGTGGTGTTCATCTTTGTATGTGGAGGTGAATATTTACTCAGGGAATTTACTCTGCTTTTGTTCTCTTTCATCTGAAGACCTTTTGAGGATATTAAACCAGGCCTTGAAATAAATGAAATATCATCCAGCTTCTTTTTCCTTCTTTTGGAGATACTGTTTCTGGAAGGACCTGCTACTCTCTCTGTGGTAAGGAACCACCTACATATCTAGGAATCTTTGCAGGAAACAAAATCAAAGAATAGGTGAACTTACAGCTTTGTAATAGTGATTTTTCTCCAGACTTACTTTGCTGTAAATTATAATAAGATTTAGCTTGCGTATTAAAGAAATTAAACCCTGTGGGAGTGGTACCACATTCTGGTTTGAACATGTTTCATGAGTTTAGTCAGTTGAATCTGTGAGTCTTTCCATACCCATTCTATAGATCATAGTTAGATATATTTTATATGTTAAGGGCAGAGATGGGGAAGTGTTTTCCCCTTCTTTGGTGTTGTGGTTACTTGAAAAAGTCAGGCGATTATTTCACATACCTAAAAGTCTTTTTGTCCCCTGCATATATTCAGCTGGTATGTCTTCTGTGAAGACATAGTTTGAAGTGTGAGATCATTAATAAAATAATTCTTTTTCCTCTTCAGCTTGAAGATAAAGTTCTCGATTGGCAGTCTTCTCATGCCAGTGCACTAAATAACTGGTTCTCCTTTGCCCCTAATTGGTCTGAATTGGTTTTACCTGCCTTGCAGTATTTGGCAGGCGACAGCAGAGGTAAGAAGAGATGTTAAAAATACTAATGGTGCTTGCTCTGTTCTAGTCAGTGCTGGTTTGCATTATAGCTCAAATCAGTTTTTCATTCATTGCCACAGTATTTCTTATATTGCTGGAAGCATTTCTGTGATAGGTTGTTTGGCTGGCATGTCTTGGTTGTGGTTGTTGACTTGTTTTGCATGTGGATAGTAGATGATACCCAGCGTGATTCCCAGGTATGTGAAAACATCTGTGAAACTGCATCTAGGCAGACAGTTTCTCATGTTCAGATCGTGGCTTCAGTCAGGGTGTTTGAAGCAGTAAGGACTTAGTCTCTTCCCCCACAGTGTGAAGTCTTTGGAGATAATAAGAAATGAACTAGATGATGCCCTGAGCAATCCACTGAAACATGAGGTTGGCCCCCTTGAGCTTGGGCCAGCTGAGTTTCAGCCATTCCTTTCAAACTGAATTATGCTGTGGTTCTAATTTCCTTAGTGGAAAGTTTTAAAGGCAGAGACAGAGTAGATTGTGGTGGCTTTGCAGCATATTGTCCCTAATTCTGGTGAATACTGTAAATCCCAAATTCTCTTCCCACGAGCCCATGAATTTTCACTGTACAATAACAATCCCTGGGACCTCATTTTTCTTTTTCCTCTTCAGCTTGAAAATAAAGTTCTCAACTGGCAATTTTCTCATCCTAGTGCACTAAATAACTGATCTGTACATGGTGAACAGCTGACATCCTGTTGTTGGAAGGGTCATTATCCTGTTCTGTTCTTTCCTTGTGTTTCCCCTTATACTCTGAGGTGCTCACCTTCCCTCTGGGCAGAGATAAATTTAGAAATGCATTTACATAATCATTTAAAATGCCATTGTGAGTCTTTAACTTAAGAGTTTGCATTACCACAGTAGGATTTTGAGGTTGGACAATTGAATCATGTCTCTGATATGCACATTTGTCATTGTAGATGCTCCTTCCAGCTTCTCACCTTTTGTTGAATTCAAGGAAAAAACTCAGCAGTGGAAATTGCTTTGTGAGTACCTTGTATTCTTCTATGATGTGTACTATAGTAAAAGTTTGTTGTTTTCTCCAGGACTTTACTTTTCATCTTGCTGCAGCCTGGAGAGAAACAAACAACTGTTAATTCCGTTGTTAGGCATTTTCTTTTCTTTTAGCTGAGCTAATACATGGTTTGGATTTGAGGTATTCACAAGACATCAGTATCAGCAGCAGACATTGCATAAAGGAACAAAGATACTGGGTTGTATTTCTTTCTTGCTGACTTAACCAGTTTGTCAGCCTTCAGATTTGTCTGAACACTTTCATATTTCCCTTCCGTAGAGGATACCTTCTGTTGATTCAGAGTAATTAGAATTTATTACAATTGCAAAGGAATTAAGCTTCTTTGTAGGGCAAACTGATACTATTCTCATTTTTAAAAGTGGGAACCAAAGAGCAAATTGATGATCAATGTGCTCAGGCTCATAATGATTGAATTACAGATGTTATGTGTTTATGTTCATTCCTTTAGTTACTACACAGAATTTTCCATTCTTAACTATGGTGATTCTAGTGATCATATTTGGAGGCTTAAACTGGCAGAGATTTGGAGTCAGGAAGCTTTTCCTCTGATCCCTTTCACAGTTTTTGGTGGAGGTTATGTAGACAAGTGTTTCTGCTCATGGATATAGTAACTGGGTTTACTTTGGAGAGTGGGAACAGGTGACTGTGTCCCAAAGAGCATCTTGCCTTCTGTGCTAGGAGTTGAAGCACCATCCTTTGTACCAGTACAGGGGAATCACTGGGATTTAGTGCTGGAGGTGTTCAGCTATTGCGGTTTGAACATCTGTGAGTGGTGATGCATTGAGGAGGGAAGGAAACAGGAGAGGACTGGGAGTTGCAAGCAGCTGGCTTCCTAACTATTAAAAGACTTCCATTTTTACGTTTTCATGATTTCTTACTAGGTAGTTACCAAGATCATGAGAAGGAACTGGCAGCACTGTTTCATCTCTGGCTGGAGACCAAAGACCAGACTTTTTTCAAAGTGAGTCAGACAGAAATCATCTAGGAGCACGAAACTTGACTGTGTTCTACCTAAAACTGACATTTCTTTCTCAATAGGAAAATGAAGACAGCTCAGATGCCATGCCACTGCCCAGAGTGTAAGTGTGTAACACTGCTTGAAGACCTTTGTAGTGCTGCTGAAGCTGTGAGGTTTGGGCCTTGTGTCTCTGGATCTTAAAACAATTTTACGTGGAATGGGACAAAATTTTATAGTTTGATTTTATAAATGCGGTAACTGGACTTCATAAAATCGACTGATTTTTATCCAAATTCACATATATTATCAGAGCAAAGCTGCAATCTAGCTTAGGTTCTTCTAATGAGATTATTTATAGTCCTTGCTTGCCTTCAGGTAGTGCACGCAGCACATTTTAAGATCTCTGCAGGGCTTACTTTTATTACCATAAAGGCTTTCAGAATTTCTTCAGAAGAATTTGCAGAAAGATGAGGGGATTCATCCTTTGGGACTATAGTGGGCTTGTTGTGCTCAGAACTGATGGTGCCCTTTGTTTCAGAAGGACTGACTATGTAGTCCGGCCTAGCACTGGAGAGGAGAAACGGGTGTTTCAAGAACAGGTAGGAAGAGAATCTTTATTTTAAAGGCACTTGCTGAAACAGTTGGACACTTAACCAGGAGAATTTGTGCGGTATGGCAGTTTTATACTGCAAATGTAGTTAATGTGAAGAATTGATATGTTGCTTCTGCCTTGAAGTCAGTATCTTGGCCTTGCATAAAACTTGCTAATGACATAGCCTAGCTGCTTGTTTCAAAACCGTCAGTATTTCCAGTGGATAAAATTAATTTGGTAAAAAATAATTGGATAAAAATTAACAAAATGATAGTGTCAGTTGTTTGGTGCCAACCCCACTGTCTCCTTTGCCATTCCCCACCATCAGAGGATGACTTGCCTCACTGTTTTTTGGGAATGTATGCAAGCAAAAAGTAAGTGTCAGTAAGTGCACCCATCCACTTAGTTACCTGTAGTAGATGCAAGTGGGTATTAGAGGGAAAACATGTAGATTCTTCTCCCTTCTCTCCATGTGCTGTCTGCAGGACAGAATTTATAAGTTAAATTTTGGAAATCTCTCTTTAGCCAGGTAAACGGAGGAAGGGGAAGGGGGCAAAAGGTATATCTCTTGTATTTCTGGCACCTCTCTAGTCTGCACAACTGCTTGACAGTGAGCGCATTGCATCTGCACACCTTGCTTAGGTGGAGCATTGTATTTTGCATGAAGGAGTTTGTGATTTTCTTGATCCAAAATAAGTTTATACAGCAGTGTTTGAGCCTTTAGTTTAAAAAGGCTTTCTCTAGAGAATGATAACAACTTACCTTGTAAAATAGCATAAGGCTTTGCTGTATGTTTCCTGTTGTGTCCACCTCCAGGAGCGTTACCGTTACAGCCAGCCCCACAAAGCCTTCACCTTCCGGATGCACGGCTTTGAGTCAGTTGTTGGTCCTGTGAAGGGGGTGTTTGACAAGGAAACCTCCTTAAACAAAGCCCGGGAACATTCTCTCCTGCGCTCGGACAGACCAGCATATGTCACTATTTTGTCCCTTGGTAAGGTCATGGCCAAAATAACTTTTTTAAAGAAGAAAAACATTCCTTTGACCCCCTCAAACAACAGCTTTAGGAATCTACATTGGGGTTGAATGCTGTACTCAAAGTTCATCACTATTAGCACAAAGTTGGCACAGCTGATGTGCTTTAAAATATTTAAATATACTATATTAATATTAAATATTTAAATATATTTAAATAAATATACTTTAAAATATTTAAATATATTTTGAGGTATTTTAGGGGCTGGATTTTAGTGAGCAAGTAGACACTGTGAGAGCAAGGGTAATAGAGCAGTCCCAAAACATATCTGATGGAGTACCTGAGTACCGCTGCCCAGTAACAGCTGGAAGCTTAAGCTCTGGTTTTGTGTTTCAGTTCGTGATGCTGCTGCTCGCCTTCCTAACGGAGAGGGAACTCGAGCTGAAATCTGTGAGCTGCTCAAAGATTCCCAGTTCCTAGCTCCAGATGTCACAAGTGCTCAGGTAAGTTGGATGTCCTGTCTGGCCTCAGATTCTCATAAAGATACACTGCATGGACCCAGGCACTATTCAGTGGCAAAGGCCCAGTAGTTTTTATGCTGCTGTGATGAGCAAAAGGGAGCTGTGTACTACTGAGGCGAGCTGCTGCAAATCTGCACAAACTTTGGATGGTGAAAAACCAGCTAGAAAAGCCAGAGTTAACACTGTCATAGACCTGCTCACATTTTAGATTGAGGAATAGTCAATTTTCAGCGTTTTGGTGGAAGCTCCATTTAACCCAATGTGGCAAACACAATCCTGTGCTGCAACATCTGCCCTCAGTTCTCACTCAGATGGAGATTCCTCGCAGCTTACTCAGGTTTTATACCAAATAGGATCACTTTTCTGTTTATCAGTTTTGGCTAGTTCAGCGAGGGATATCTTGTAATCTGTGAATTCTGAACTTCAGGTAAACACTGTTGTTAGTGGTGCTCTGGACCGATTGCATTATGAGAAAGATCCCTGTGTGAAATATGATATTGGGCGGAAGTTGTGGATCTACCTGCACCGAGACAGGAGCGAGGAAGAGTTTGGTAAGTTGGGTTGGTGATATCTTAAGAATTAAAAATGTTTATAAAGGTGGATAATGAACATTAATTGTCATTCTAGCTTTTTTTCTAGTCAGTTTGCTCATGTTAGTCCTTCAAGCACTTAAACCCAGTCTAGAAAACAGTGTGTAACTTCGAAGCATTTGTTTGAAAAATACCATCCCACATGCAAGAACTGCAGATGTATGTTCTTATGTGTCATATTTTCAGCCTTTTCAGCTAATTTACTAGATGTTTTTCTTTGCACTGTTACATGACTCTGTGTTTAATTCCATATCTGAAGAAGAATCTGCAACTCTTCCTTAAATCTGTTTGCTTGTGTTCAAGAGCTCTAACCATTAATTTTTCCTTGCAGAACGGATCCATCACGCTCAAGCTGCTGCAGCAAAGGCCAAGAAAGCTCTTCAGAAGCCAAAACCTCCAGCTAAAATGGTAGATTTCTTTGCTCAGGGTTGTACAGCTGCTTTTGGGATTGAGAAGGAGATTAGTCATAATTTAATCCATAAATTCTGCATCCATAGCAGGTGATGAAAAATACCATGTGTGAGTTAGCAATTCATGATGTATATGAATGTCAGTGCCCAAAATGAACAGGGAAAGAGGGAACTTTTCCTCCACCCAACTTCCACTGCTATCTTCTCATTTGTGCTCCCTATCAAAGAGATGGTCTTTCAGATCTAGTTTTGAGGTTAATTTGTAACAGAGTGTGTGGAACACCTGTTCTCCCCCTTGCTGTGCTGAAGCCCTCAGAGTTGGGATGTCTGAATTAAATATATCTGAAGTACTTGTCTATTGGCACATAAACCAAGGTGGAGATGTTTGTCACAACTGAGGTGCAGTTTTCCCTGAGAGGAGGAGCAGCCCAACACACTAATTCATGCATGGCTGCAGCTGGGGAAAGGCAGTCAGACAGTCATGTTTCGTTTCAGGATTTAGCAGCAGGGCATCATTCATCACCATACAGAACTCAGGTTGAAGTGCTCAGCCTGCTGTAGGGTGCAGCAATCAACCCCAGATTTTGTGATGCTGGATGTGGTTTCTTTGTAGAAGTCAAGTAGCAAGGAGGGTACTGTGAAAGCCCTCCCCACCAGCACAGCAGAGCCTAGTCAGCTGAGCCTCAGTGACTCCAGCATGCCACCGACTCCTGTGACTCCTGTGACACCGACTGCACCTGCATTGCCAGCAACAGCCATCTCATCCCCACCAGTGTCTGTGGTCAGCAAGAGTGTATCTGGTGCTGGGTCAGAACCAGCAAAAGCCAGCCAGAGGTACTGCTTCTGTCCCCTATGTCACTGGCTGGCTGTTTTTCAGTAATTTGTATAACTCAGTAATGAGGGAGTTGGGATTATTTAGCCTGGAGAAGAGGAGGCTCAGGGGTGACCTTATCACTCTGTACAACTCTCTGAAAGGAGGTTGGAGGCTGGTGAGAGTTGGACTCTTTACCCAGGAAACAGGACATGAGGGCATAGTCTCAAGCTGTGCCAAGGGAGGTTCAGGTTGGGCATCAAGAGGAATTTCTTCACAGAAAGTGTGATTAGACATTGAAGGAGGTTGCCCAGGGAGGTGGTGAAGTCCCCATCCCTGAAGGTGTCCAAGGAACAAGTAGGCATGGCACTCGGTATTCTGGGCTGGGTGGCAACATGGGGATCAGTCACAGGTTGGACTCAATGACCTCAGAGGTCTCTTCCAGCCTCAGTGATTCTATGATTGTGTGAATTTCCTACATTTTTGCTGATCTACTGGCTCTGTCTTTTCTGTAGTGTTCTCCTGGTGTCTTCCCCCACCATGCCCCAGCTGGGGACGTTACTGTCCCCAGCTCAGAGCTCACAGGCGCAGCCAGGGCCAGCACCCCCCCCGCGTGTGGTCAGTCACAGCAGCTCCTCAGGCCTGCCACAGGTCCGCATGGTCACTGCCCAGTCCAGCCTCCCAGCCATGTCCCAGCAAGCCCCTGTGGTCGCCCAGCAGCAGCAGCAGCAGCAGCCCACATCAGTGCCTCAAATCCGTGTTCCAGCTACAGCCACACAAACCAAAGTGCTCCCTCAGGTGAGTTGGAAGGGGTAGAGTAGCTCTGACATCTGATCTGACTTGCAGTGTTTTGGTGTGATGCATTCTATGCTCATTTGGAGCATGCACTAGCTGCAGACAAGAGCACAGAAACAGTTTTATATATGCAATACTGTTCAGTGCTCTGTTTTTCACCTATTTACCTGACATCATTAAATTGTTCGTTATGTAAGAAGTCCATAAAACTTAGAATCACAGAACTGTTAAGGTTGGAAAAGACTGTCAAAATCGTCAAGTCCAGCCATGAGCACAGCAACATCACCATGCTCACTACTAAACCATATCCTCACGTGCATCACCCACACATTTTTTTGAACACTTCCAGGCATAGTGACTCCACCACTGCCCTGGGCAGTCTGTTCCAATGCTTTACAACCCTTTCAGTGAAAAAAAATTTCCTGATATCCAAGTTAACCTTCCTGGTGCAACTTGAGCCCAATTCCTCTTGTCCTGTCATTTGTTACCTGGAAGAAGAGACTGACACCCACCTCACTACAATTCCAAGCAGTTGGAATCCTTGCAAGGGAATTCTTGTGAACTCTCCTGAACTTGCAAGCTAACACAATACAAAGAAGAATCACTGGACTGTTCCTACTATGGTAGTCTGCTCATAGTCTTCCTCCTCTCTTCTGTAGGCTGTGATGACTCTGCCTGTAAAAGCTCAAAGTAGCCCTGTGCAGGTACCGAGAGCAGGAAGCTCCATGGCCAGCCAGGCAGGTATCACTGTGGCGGGGCTGCCTGCTGTGCCCAGCCCTGCTGTAAAGCCAGTGACCAGCTCTCCAGGCAGTTCTGCTGCCAGTACCTCCTCCACCACTGTCATTCAGAATGTAACTGGCCAGAACATCATCAAGCAGGTGAGAGGGAGGGAGAGAATAAGAATTTGGCTTCACGACCTGATTGTTTCCTGTTTGTTGTGCAGGTGTGAACATTTGGGAACTGTAATATGTGACTTGATGGGCAGTGCTGGTTTTGTGTGTTTCAGCCCTGTCTCCACATACAGGTGAAAGATGTTTTTGTGCAGGTTCTTTAGTGATCTCTCTGTCATTTTGTTTGGAAAAGAAACTAGCCGACAAGTATTTCCTATTTCAGATGGGATTGGGAATGCCTCTTACATGCAACCAGAACCATTTTCAGTAGTGTGCTGAGTGCCCATCTCTTTCCACTTGCATTTCAGTGGGAGCAAATACCATCCTGTTGGGAAGTTCTGCTTTGAGAGTGCTTTGGACCTTGTCATAGTTTGACAGAACCATTTTTCTGATCTCTCCTAGGTGGCTATTACAGGACAACTTGGCGTGAAGACCCAGGCTGGAAGTGGCATCCCACTCACAGCGACCAATTTTCGGATCCAAGGGAAGGACGTGTTGCGCCTGCCGCCATCCTCCATCACCACGGACGCGAAGGGACAAACGGTGCTGCGCATTACTCCAGACATGATGGCCACCCTGGCCAAGTCTCAAGTCACTACTGTCAAACTGACTCAGGACCTCTTCACAGCAGCTGCGGGAAGCAGTGCTGGTGGGAAAGGCATCTCCGCGACTTTGCACATGACATCCAACCCTATCCAGACTGCTGAGTCTCCAGCCAAGACAAGCACAGTGACTCCTGCCTCTTCCAGCCCAGCCGGGGGTACCGTGGTTAAAGTGACTCCTGACTTAAAGACTGCAGAGCCGACAAGCTCTGCTTTCCGCCTGATGCCTGCCCTGGGTGTGACTGTGGCAGATCAGAACAGCAAAGCCATAACCACGGTGGCATCCACGGAGGCCAAGCCAGCTGCCACGATCAGAATCGTGCAGGGGCTGGGGGTGATACCTCCCAAAGCTGGGCAGACCATCACTGTAGCCACTCATGCTAAGCAGGTGCCATCATCGTCGGCAATGAGTGTTGCTGGCACGGGCCACAGCTCCTTACCCACCGTGAGTGCCACAGTGTCCAAAGCAGTTGCTGTGGCCTCAGGAGCTGCAGGGACCCCCATAACCATTGGCACAGGAGCCACGGCTGTGCGGCAGGTGCCCGTCAGCACCACAGTGGTATCTACATCCCAGGCAGTGAGTAATGCTGAGCTCTCACTGGGATGGGGAAAGAAGGAGGGTGGCAAAGTACACTGGTGTTTTGTGGCTGAAAACTGCTCTTTGCATCCACAAAGACTCAAATTAATATGGCAGAGTCATACAATGATTTAGGTTGTAAAGGACATTAAAGCTCATTAAATCCTACCCCCTGCCATGGGCAAGGATACCTTCCACTGGATCAGGTTGCTCCAAGCCTCATCCAGTCTGGCCTTAAACACTTCTGGGGATGGGGCAGCCACAACTTGTATTCTGAGTATAGGTCTGCAACTCATTTTATGGTATTCAAATTGCAGTTAAATGCCCCCCAAAAGTCAGATACTTCCCTTATCTCCTCTTGCAAGTGAATGAAATGAACTTTGCATATCTGAAGCCCTACTTCATGCAGCTCTGTGTCTTGCCCCACAGCTTGGCAATAATTTTCCTTGGAATGGTGTCATAGAACATTCAGAACTAGAAGTGCTTGCTACTTGTATTAACTTTTTTACTGATTTTCCCCTTTAATGCTATTTTAATGCTCAAATCTGAAGGCACCATAAACTATACTGTGGTTACATAAGCTAAATGACACTGTGGTATTTTCCCAAGGATAAAAATCATGAATCCTGTGGTGCAAAGATGATGTGGATTTTCAGGGTTCAGGCAGCTGTGTAGTGAATAAGAGGGTGGTGAATTTTAAGGAGCCTGAACTGGAATACAGATTTCATCAGCAAAGCTGCTGCTGGTTTCTGCTCACAGGACTCCTGCAAAGCAGCCAGTGTTGTCGGGCAGTTTCTGTGCTGAGCCCCCCATGGCTCCTCATGCGTTCTTCCCGTTCCCCAGGGCAAACTTCCAGCACGGATCACAGTGCCCCTGTCAGTGATCAGCCAGCCAGTGAAGGGCAAGAGCGTGGTCACTGCTCCCATCATCAAGGGCAACCTCGGCGCCAAGTGAGTGCTTTGCACCTCGTAGTTCTGCATTAGAAGTCAGCTGAGGAAGGTCTGTATTCAGTGGGTTTCTAGGGAGCAAGCAAACAGAAGCTATAGGCTAGAGGAATTGTTGTAGAGGCTGCAGTCTGTTAACAGGTCCATCAGCTGCAAGAAACTGAGTGGATATCGTGTCTGCAATGAGATTGTAAGTTCTAATTATTTAATTTGAGACACAGGTTCTAGCAAATACACCAAGAAAAAACATTCTATGTCTTGAAACCAGCTGTTTGATTAGTTCTCTGTGTTTGAGGAAGAATTAACGAACTGAAAAATATCTGTAATCTGAAGCCATCTCTTTATTCAATAGAAGTTATCTGCCTTAGTGAGAATTCCTCTGGTATTCAGATATTGAAGGCTTTTTGTTTATTCTTTCATAAATTCTGATAGTGTCTCCCTTGGTTAATATTTCAAGTGCTCAGCTGTTTTCTGCATTTAGAAGTGTTCAGGTCTGATCAGGCTAACCCAGTGACGTGCATGGTCCAGAGTTAATGGGTGTGATTTTGTGTGCTAAATTGATTCTGTATCAGTTATAAATACTGACATAAATCTGTCGCTAGTGTATTTGCCAGTTTTATGGGGGGAAAAAAACCACTACTTAAAATGGTTAGTACATGTGGTAGAACTATAATCTACTAGCAATTGAAGAATGGTTTGGAGATGGAAAGATTGAACCTGCTGTGCTGTTTACTAACCTTCCAACAATTATTTTTCCTTAGCATCAGTGGATTAGGCAGAAATATCATCCTGACTACAATGCCAGCAGGGACTAAACTGATTGCTGGGAACAAGCCCGTGAGTTTTCTGACTACACAGCAACTACAGCAGCTGCAGCAGCAAGGCCAAGCCACACAGGTAAGGGCACCTAGAATGATCAAGCTATTTGGTTTTTTATGATGTAACATCTCCATGAGGACTTTAGACTGGATGCATGGGGTTACAAAAAAAAGAACAGGCACACAGCTTGGTTGTAGTGTCTGCATTAAGGACATGGAATCTATCATTATTTTTACCTTCTCTCCATCCAAATGAAGTTTTTAAATGTTTTTAAAGCACTGCCAGTATAATTAATGAATGTAAAACCAAAGGTTCTGTCAGGATTTTTATGTACACTCAGCCATCTTTTTAGTGCTTTGTATTTTGGCTTCTGTGGGTCACTTTTTCTTGAAGAAATCACATAACTGCTTTGCATATCCATCTTTCTGTCTGGAAGCTTAGTGTTCCATAATTCCAAAAAATTAATCTCCATTGACAGCTGATCATTACAAATCTGTAGAAGCGAGGTATCCAATGGATCCAAGTCCTTCTTCTGAAAATGTGCAAAAGCAGCTGACATACAGGTTTTTATTCAAACTAGTTTTCAGGCCTTCCTCTCTAATCTGGAATCTCCTGTCACCATCTCATGTGGGCAGTGGATGGAATGATCTTCTTATGACAGGTTCTGTTCTGGCAGTGGTTTTGGTGCTTGGTGTTGTTCCGATAACTGAGTTTTTGTTGGCAGCAGAAGCAGGTACTTTACCAGAGCACAGTGCAGGTGCAGTCATTGTGTCATCAGGTTGTTCCTGAGACAAGGTTTTTTTCTTTTCATTTCACACAGGTACGAATTCAAACAGTTCCAGCCTCCCATCTCCAGCAGGGAACAGTCTCTGGCTCTACTAAAGCTGTATCCACTGTGGTTGTGACAACAGCTCCATCTCCAAAGCAGACACAGGATCAGCTGTGAACACTGGTTTGAACATGGATCACTTTCTTAAAACTACCCTGAGCCTGTTGTCATCCTCCATCCAACCAACCACCTGAGGCTGCCTAACCCCAGCCATGGCTTGGGATTGGACTCAATTCTGCCCTTGCTTCTCCAGGGTCAGCACTGCAATGTCTGGGTGGAAATTCCACAGAAGAAAACATGCTGTACCTGCAAAACAAAATGTTTCAATCCAGATGTGTAAATCCATGTTCTTTGGAATTAATGACTTAAGAAATGTCTTCCCATTGTTTGTTCTTATTCCATCCAAAGGACTTTTGGCAAATACAGTTCCTGTGCATTTTCGGTTGTAGACAAAGCAGTTATCCTGGATCTTCATTAAGCAGGGAAGGTTGCTTGGAAGGGATTAGTCAGTGGCTTTTCAAAGTCATGGAGAAGATGTCTCCTTTTACTGGCATCCGCCTGTCACTACTGTTATCTAGTGACTCAGGATGGTGTCTTTGATACCAGAGTTACTGTATCTCACATCCATGTCAGGTTGCTGTCAAAGACAAGGTGAGAGTCAAGGTGGTTTTTTTTTCTATAACAGAGTGAGTGACTGTCTTGGTTTGATTTGGGTTTACCAATCTTAATATATTCAATTTCTGTTAGAAATAGGATATTGGAGCAAAGACAAGGCAGGCCTAAAACTTAAAAGGGTATATAGAAGAAATTTATTAATAACACAGGAAAAAAAAAAGAAATTCAGAATAAGATTTCTAGATCATTCCCTCCTCCCCCCTCCCTCAGCTTCCTTATTTCTTAACAACAACATGCGGAGAACACTTCAGTCAGTTTTCCACTTAAATAATCATTTCAGTTCACTTTAGAGAGAAAAGTTCCTTTTTTGGTTTAGGCATAGGGGGTGTCTTCCCTTTCACAATTTGCATCCACCCGTGGAAAATTTGCAAATTGTGGAACTTCCTCCCATCTTCACAGTCTTTCCACAGCTGTGTTATGGGTTATGCTACACCCATGGGGTATTACTTTTAAGGGCAAGCTGTTCAAAGACAAAAATTCTTTTTATCATTTCTTCTTTCAAATGTCTCTGTCCATCTTTCCAGTCTCCAGAACAGAGAGCCCCATTCCCTCCAAGCAAAGGATCTTTTTCCTTAAGCACTTCAAACACCCCCAAGTAGTTTTCTACAATTTAAGGGAATTTCAGTGTAGTTCAGTCCCCCCATAGCTCACAAAAAAGGTTTTGCAGCTAACTTATCCATAGCATCTTTTCAGTCTCCCCATCTGGAAACTTAGCTTTCACTTCACTTCACTGACTTCAGTGTACTTTTTGCTTTATTCTTCTCATTCAGAGGAGCTCAGGAGATCTGCAGTCTTATCCGAACATTAGAAGGGTTCAGATTGCATCCAGAAGGTGAAGGGAGCCGGGCCATGCTATCCTGGAAACTGTGCCAGGGCTTTCGGGCTGCACAGGCTGTGTGGAAGAGGCTGGATGAAAAGGGCAAAGTGCAGCAAGCAAATGCGGGAGGGAGGCTCAGCTGGAAAGAGCCCAGCTGCACTTCCCCAAGCTGCGTGGGCAGCTGGGGGCTTCTCCCCCTGCTTCGAAGATGGCGGCAGGGCCCCGGCTGAGCTGTGGCCATGCTGGAGGAAACCAGGATCTTAGCAAAGGTTTCCCTTGCCCTGGCCATCAGGGCCCCGAGCTGAAAGCAGGGGAGGCCTCGGTGGCTCCCCCATCCCTGCCCAGCCAGGCCGCATGGGGGTTGGGGGGCCGGGGGGGTGGTTGTTACCTGGTTTCTTGACAGAAATGAAAAGAGAGAGACTCACTTTACCAGTGTAATTTATGAAAGCGAAATAACTTTTTTAATTGGTTACCCGGGCTGTCAACCACCAAACCAGCCCTCCGATTGGTCCCGCGGCCCGCAGAGCAAACAGCCCCCCTGCGTTTCCGTGCCCCGCTCCTCAGGCGGCGCCCCCGTGCGAAACCAGCGCAGTGACCGTGGGAGAGAGGGAGAGGAGGTGCAGAGAGACACTGTGTGAAGAAGTCTGTCAGCAAATGGGACTGTCGTGGAAAGGAAAAAGTTGATGTTCACAAGAAAGATCCTCTTTTAATTTTCCTCAACAAATAAACCTTTTTGTGAGTGGAAACAAACTGTACCTTGGTTTAAAAGGTTGGAATATGTTTTCAAATACATCCAAACTGTTGTCTCTTGGGTTCTGAAGAAATATTTTAACCCACGACCCCGGCCCTTAGTTTTGGTTTTACTTTTGCAGTTTTATCTGTCTATGTAAATATTTTTTGATTTCGCACATACTGAAGATGAATTTGTGACTGTTCTGACATGACCTTGAATCTGAATGAGATCAAAAGATGTGTTGGACCAGAAGAAGAATAAAAGTGTAGAAAGCCTTACAGATCTCTTCCATCTCCTTTTGGTTCTCTACAGCATGTTTTGTGTACAATCATTGTCCAGCTTACCAAAGTCTAATAGCCTGTCCATCTTCTTGGTAAGATGGTTCTTTTTAACCTGGTCTTTTTTTGTAGGCTTTTTTTTTAAAAGATGGGGTTTCCTTCAAGTTATATATTATAGACTATAATACAGTTAAAGAACCAAATTGTACAGTTCAGGACTGTTATGGTTGGAGTTCTATGTGTGTTACTCTTTTGCTGGGCTTCAGGCTGAGGTTGTGGATCTTTCTGTACTGTATCCTACCCACTTCAGAGCAGCTTTGAAGGAAAACAGGTATTTTGGTAAGAAAAGGGGCTGGATATAAATACTGAGTTAGCAGGACACATTGGTTTAGCATTTGAAAGCAAATGTTTGAATTATGGTTTATATGCTTAAGGAACAATTTGGAGTGATAAATGTTCCCTGTTCTGCTTTGTCATGTTTTGTACACGTTTTGCACATTTATCAATCAGGAGCCAGCAGAAAAGTTGTGGTTTGGAAGTGAGGACATTCCAAAGTTCTTTTAGTTGTGAAATTAAAAGAAATTAAGGAGGTAACAAGCAATTTCCTGCTATTGCTTATGTGGAGAGCCTCTAAATTCAAAACATAATCAAGATAATCCTTCTATGTTCCATTCATAATTAATAAATAATTAACCTACAGTCAAGTGCTGAAAGATGGTTACATTGTGAAGACCCTTTAATTTCTCTCAATCCTCATTAATTTCTTGCTGGACACAGGAGGCTTTGGCAGTATTAAGCTTAAGAAAATAACCTGCATCTAATCGCAGTATAGTGTGTCTCAGGTGGTTGCTGCTGATTTTAAGTGATTTTAAGAATTTAAGATTTTAAGATTTTGCTGTTGATCACCATCCTGCTTTTGAGTAACCTTTGCATCCTGGCTGCTTCTCTTAGGTTCCTGCTCTTTTATTTTGAAGTCTGATTTTTGGGGGAAAGAGCATCAGGCACTGGATGGGCTTCTGAT
>JAOTQP010000944.1:7257172-7288224 GCA_026413545.1 Cichladusa arquata
CTGATTTTCAATGGCCATGTGCTGGCTTGGGTAGGCGGTGTTTACTTCTAGCTTTCAAGAACAAAGTACAGCCTGTTATGATTCAGCTGCCACCTGATGAGCTGCTCCACTCTGGTTGAAAAATAACCCCTAAACTACTGTAAGTCAAGAGCCCTTGTTTTTAATAAGTAACTTTCAACTTCTACACGAGGCAGAAGGGCAGAAAAGGTCTCCAGTGGTTTTGTGGGGTGTGCTGAGACTGGGGAAGGGTATCTATAAACTAGACTGTGTTCCAGGTGGTGTATGCTCCCACATCCTCTTGCTCTGCAGCCTGAAAGCTCTTCTGGATGAATCCTGCAGTAAGAGCTGCAAGGGCAGCATGCAGGGGAAGAGGGCCTAGAGAAAGTATTTATACTGACATTACCCATTTTCCAGCGGTCCTGCCTGAAACCAAAGGGACATTCAGCCTGATGAATCTTTGCCATTACCTTTTCTAGTTAAAAAATTAAGTACAGCCTGTTTTTGTCACAGTTAGAAGCTCACTAGTTATCAAAGAGCCTTGATTATCTCCTAAAAGCTGTTGATTAATTTATTTTATTAGTTATTTTATTAGTTCGTTATTATTATTCTCACCTAGACAATATTGTGTAAAACCTGCTTTAAAAAACTGAGCATGCTACACAAACAGCCACAGGCCATTTAAAACCTTTCTAACTTTTATTTTAACAACTGCTTTGTTTTATTTAAATCATGGGGGAAATCTGTATTTATATACCTCAGCAGGATGCCCTCATAACCCTGTGAACTCACTTGAGGTTACCTCAAGGTGAGGTGAGGTGTCCCTTTCAAAATAATAAATAATTGGACATGTTTTAACAGTTGATCTTAATTTTCCTAATACCTTTGAAAACACTGGCATTGTTTTTAGTAAATGCAAAAACCTTGTTACTTGTTTGTCACAAGGCAAACCTGAATCACCTCACAATAGACCTAATTCTTGTGCCTGCCACAAGTTGGGTACATGGTGTCTGAGCTCAGGACCCTTCTGGCTGGGTGCTGTTCATCCTGTAGGATGGCAGTCTGGAATTTAGACTTTGCCCCGGAGCCTAAACACTAAATACAGCAGTTTATTGCAGAGCTGTGGGGGGAAGGGCGAACGTGCTTCTGGGTCCATGCTGGAAACTGGCTTGGATAGAAAAATGGTTTAATCCTGTATTTACCCCCTTTGCAACTGACTCATCCCAATCTGAGATTTATTGTCAGTTATGTGGATAGACCAGATGTGTGGCGATCCAGAGGTGGTAGGCTTAACTTGTGCTTTGAATTTCTCCATAGATAAATCCGAATTTCTCACCCCAAGACTGCATTTGCAGCTGCTGATCCCTCCAGAAGAGAATTCATTTGACCTCCCTCCTGTTCCTGCAGGGTGAATCACTCTCTGGATAGAGCCATTTGGACTTGTGGACTATTAAAGGAATTCTGCATGAGTAGTGCAAATTTGGACTAATGATGATTTAATTTAGGGGTGACACAGGTTATGTCAAGTTACCCATTCAATGTAGTTAAGTTCGTTCTGGCCTGGATTAATTTTGTACATGGCATCCTGCATTGAGGCATGAAAACTGAAACTCAAGTCAGAGGTATTTTAAGAACCAATTTGTTTCTTTATGTTTGGAAGTGTTCACCAAACAATTTGGTGAGCCTTGCACCCATATGTCCTAATGTTACTTTTTCTCACTGCCCTCCAGTTTGCACCTGGAGCAGAATAAGTCACCTGCCAGACCCAAGTTCCTTGAAGCAGAAACATGCTGGTCCTTCAGAGCTCCAGGACCAGGTGGTTTTGCACTGACACTTAGAGAAGGTGCCAGCCAAATCCCAGAGGAGCATCAATAATTGGCTGTGCTGACCCACAGCAAGGCCATCAGGGCCTGGAAAACGGAAGAGCAAACCTGCTGGAGATCTCGGTGTTCTCCCTGACACTGCTTGAGGAGTTAATCTGGGACCTGCAAGGTGCTGGCATTGTTTGAAACTTGGTAAATGGCTTTAACGTTCTATTTGTCATTCCGAAGCAATTTATGGCAACAATGGAAAATTTAAATTTTTCAGTTTGTGCTTGGGGAAGCAATGGCTGCTTGGTACTTACAAGACATGCATACAAAAATATGCTTCTATATATAGAAAAATATGCTTGATTACTCAAAAAAATTGCACAGAGGACTTTTAAACTGCTTAAAGCAAAGTGCTTGTAAGTCAGCCTGTGGTGAGAATTATTCTTGTGTACTCAGTTATACAGTGAAATTATTGGTATGAGACAGTCACAAGCCCTCGAGTTACTGCAGCTTTATGACTGACTGACCTCCCTTTTCACTTCCTTTGTTTGTGTATGGAACTGAGTTATGCTTCTCGGCTGGCAATGTCCTGAGTACCTTAATGACAATCAGTAACTTGGTAAACTGAGCTTTTGCTTCTGTCAGTGCTCCTATACTGAGAGTGGTTTCCAGCTTAGGATGGCCCCTGAAATGGCTGTCAAGGTGCTGGTGCAAAGGCTGTTACCTGTCCTGTCACTTCCATAATTTCAATGTCATATGCAGTCTCTGTCCTTTACCAAAAATCCTAAACTTAGCTGGGCTGTTGTTCCAACCTCAGCTAGAACAGCTGGGAGGAGGGAAGGTGTTAATGTGCAAAGCTAAGTATTTCCCAAAAAGCCCTAAGTACTTCCTTAGTAGGAAGAAAAGAAAGAAAATTAGCACCCTGTTCCTTTGAAAGGCATCAGGAAAGTTTAGTTGGTTTTCAGGCAGTGGTGACCAGGAGAGCTCCCAGAGGGATGAGTCTTTTGTAATTATAATTACAAGTCTGAATAAGGTTGATAAGACCATTGTATTCTTATTTTTCAACTTGTGTTGTGGAGGAGTCAAAGAGATGTGGGGAGGGTGAAAGGGCACAGTTTTCTGCTCACTTAGCAAACCCAGGCAGTCCTTCCAGTGGGAAGGAAACTTCCACTGACTGTGTTTATGCACCTGAATTTTAACCGTTTTGTCAAGAATTGCAGAGTTTGCATTAGAACTGGATTTAATCCCTGCTTATCTTTTTCCTATTTTTTTATGCTCTAAGCTAAGCATCATAGAGAACGAGTGGGTGGAAACAGTGGTCCCAGTTCATAGATTCTCCAAGGGAAGTGCTCACTTCTCTCAGGATTTGAGATGGGTTGCAAGGTGAGGCAGGTTTCCCAACATCTCCCTGCCATCTGATGGAAGGAATCTGAGGGCTGTCCTTCTGCCCTTGGGAGTCAGCAACAATATATGAACTTCAGAGAATCGCTCAGTTCACCAATTTTTCATGCAATGAGAGAGATGTATTTTGGATATTACAAAAACTCAAAAGACGCTAGAATGCTAGAATAGATTATTGTGAGAGGAGGAGAGTTTCCAGACAAATATTATACCCAGATATGTTGCTTTTCGGGTGGAAAATGGACTAAAGCAGGTCTGCAAGCATGAGCTGTCCAGCAGGGGGTTCTAGCACCATCCAGGAGAGCACAGATTGGTTCTCACCTCTGCCAGACTGAGATCTGGGGGAGAGCTCACAACCTGTTTTACTGACTTAGGTGGGCACATCAACAGCATGTGCAGTGTCTAGCACCCTGGGACAGCTGGAACATCAGGCAGCTCGTTGTCTGAAAGACAGCAGGAGCTGGACCATGAAACAGCAAAAAATGCTCCCTATGTACCCACGTCCCTGGTCCTGTGCACCGACAAAGTCAGGGAAACAAGGGGAGTTAGTGAAAAGTCCAAGCTGCATGCTTTGTCTTTAATTGTAATTCCCGACACAAAGTCTGAACTTGTGGAAAATAAGGAGGCAAGGCAGGTGAGCTGAGGCAGCTCTGCCTGTTTATAATAAACCAAAAAGAAATGGGCAATTCCAGTGCATTGTCTGCATCTCTGCTTTAAGCTAAGTCGAGGCCTCAGTTTACACATTCGCAGCTCGTTAGAAGGCAGACTTTACCTGGCTTGGAGCCTTGGGCGTGCCCAGTGATTTCGAAACAGTCGGTGCCAGAAACCAGGCAGTCAGGCCTGTCCACTCTTTGCATTTACAGTTTGGCTGGCAAACACTGCTGCTGCTGATTCAGAGCTCATAAAAGAGGTTCTCTTTTTGTGGTTCTCTTTCACGAGCTATTGAAGATCTCAAGAAGACCTGGCTGTCTTTATAGTCCTGGCAGCAAGCTTTCATTCTAGTGTTTCCTAGTGCTTTGTATTCCTTTGGGAGCCCCATGACTGACAGGGGGTCGGCACCAGAAGCAGAAGCACAGGAAATGACCCCTCTGGATTTTGGAAGTGAGTCCAGGAGCTGTCTAGGGTGTGTTAGAGGCTGTTCTCATGCCCATGTCATCCCTGGGATGGAGTAGGGCACAAGACCCATTGGTTCTAGCTAGCTTTCATGATCTCAGGAGGATTAAGCTACTTCTGATCTCTGCCAAAATCAGGTTTTGGGGGCAGGGCTCTCATTCCCGATCTCCTGAGAGAAGCATTTGAGATCAAAGGAGAAGTTCCCATCCAAACGGCACAGTAATCCTTGAAAAGCTTTGGGAAGAGGAGTGCCACCTCCCTGTTCTGCCCCAAAGCAGCGTGTAGCAAATTGAGGGCAACTCACGACACTTTTCCAGCTCCCATTCTCCACAGTCAGTAATTATTCCCTTGCCTTGCAGATGGAGAGGCTGGATCAGCCCAAGGTGACTGTGCCCATCCCCAGCGGTACCCGGCCTTTGCTCTGGGAGCTGCCTGTTCATCTGGAAAGCACAGCACTACTGGTTCTCCTCTCCTCCCACTGAATCAGCCTTTTATTTACTCTTTGGAATGCAAAGTAACAGGACACCCTGTGAGTTTTATCTCTCTCCCAATCTTTTGTAATGCTTTGGAAGTTGCCAGACCGGATTGAGCGTTTGAGATGAGGTGGTTTCGGGGTTGCCTGGCAGGAATCTGGGTGGGAGGGCACTTCGCTGAAATTTGAATTTGGGAGTCGCTCTAAGAGCACAATCCTTGAGCCACACTACGGGAAGGAAAAGCCTTTGTTCCTGACTGAATCCGGCCCGTCGCTGGTGTGGATAGATGGTGCTCCCATGCTAGAATTCCTGGCAACTGCCTCCACCAGAAGACTTTTCCCCCGCAGGCAACTGGCCTTCATTCCTTATGTAAGCAGTTCTTCCCTTCTTTCACGTGCATGGCATTCCCAGGGCTGGGAGCTGATGCGGAAAGATCCTGCCTGCCCAGACCGTGTTTGCTGCTCCTGCAGCTGATCCTCGTCTGGGGTTTGAGCTCAGGGCGATTTAGATCTTGCAACTCTGAAAGATTCTGACCAAGCCGGACTTGGCTCTCAGATTTCAGGGCTCTCTTTCCTCCAAAACCTCGGATCTGCTCTCAAAATGCTGCTGTGGCTACACTGAGACAAAGCGAGGAGGAGGTGGCAGCTTTTATTGGATAAACTGGTTCCAGCGGGAACAAAGAGAGCCTTTGCAGCTGACTCCTGCCATTGCATGCGGGTGAGTGCTCTGAACTCTATTGCGTTTTCACTGTGCCTCGGCTGGGCTCAGCATCCTTCAGTCAGCCATAGAGGTGTCTCACCAAGAAAAGCACGTGGCAAACAGGTTGGGAATTGTTATTGTATGGTCTGGGGCTGTGCAGTGCCCAGGAGGGGACCTGCTCCCACCACGGTGACTCGGTAATGGCTGCAGCACAGCCACGAAGGAAATCCCTCTGCTCCAGTAACAGAGAAACGGGAATCCTGGTATTGAGGCCTCAAACCAGCTGCCTCCCAGCTATATAATATTTAAATTTAGCACGTGTATTGCTTGCTGGTTTTCCCCACGGTGATTGTGTCCCCTTGTTCAAAGACGCCTCATGAATTAATTTGTAAAATGTCAGTGGCTTGAAATGGCAGGAAACAATGAGCATTCACAGCTGTGTCGAACTAGGGATTGTGGATTACATTTCACATTTTGGCCTCATCATCCACATCCCTGAGCACGGGTGTTTGCCTGGCATCAGTCTGGAGGAGATCAGGGGATGCGCCAAACAGGAAAAGTGTGTAGAATGCAGAAGCAGTGGTTCAGCTGGGAGCAGCTGCTTTGTACCCAAAATATGCTGTCTCACGGGGGTGTTAAGACAGGCTGCAGCCAGGCAGGTAAGGGAGTGGCTGTTAAAACGGGGCTGGGCAGGGCTGGGTATCGGCGGGAGCACTGAGAGCTCCGGGCATCAGCAGCCTAACACGTCCCATTTTTAAGGGTAGTACCTTAAATCCAGGGGTGCTTCCTCCTGTGCCGTGTTCCCCGGTGGGTGGAATTCTGGCAGCTGCTGAGAGGGCAGGGAAGGAAGTGGTTTATATGTTTCTACAAGAACACAGAAGTTATGTTGTGTTTTTCACCACAGCAAGATCAGAGACCTCACCTCATCTCTATTATTTCCAAAAAAAAAGCCAGCTGCAAAAAGCCTGCTCTGCCGGAGACAGAATTTAGAGCAAGGGAAAACGAAGGAGATTCAGCAAGGAATTTCCTGCATGTGGTGATCAGCAACTCTTGTTGTACCAGAACGAGATTTCTGGGAAATTTTAAGTGTTCAGATGTTTAAAAAATTCAGTTTCAGGGCTGGATGCAATTGGTGTAAAAGGTTTGGATCGGCAGTGGGGTGGCCAGTTCAGCTTTTGATGGGCATATCACATATTCATATGGACTGTCATATGTAAGATGGAGAAAGGAAGAACCTTTCCATGAAAAAGTGAGTTTGATCCAGCTATTTTAATCCTGACTTGCTCTTGAATGTGAGAAACCTAAATGTCGGAGTGTGTGTGTATGAATCATCTTTTCAAGAAGGGGTAAATCGTGAAGTAAGACTGAATGCAGCTTTCAGTGTTACAAATTCTTTCAAACCTCCATTAGGGAATTCTCAGAACCCCAGTCCCTCCTTTCCCTCTCTGTTGAATATTAAACCACACAGTCCCCAGAGGCTGTTGCTGTGTGAACATGAGTGCCACATTTGTGTGCACATGCAGTTTCTGCAGCACTGCTGTGTTGTTCGTTTTGTATCTGGTCTCTGTTAGCCAAGAGAACGCTCATTCCTACAGTGCTGTAGCCTTGCTGAGGGCAGGTTTCAGGCTGGGAAAAGGGAATACTTGGCTTCTGAGTGTACCAAATGTTTTTGGGAGCATGAGGCTTGTCCCTGGGATAAACTGTTCATGCTGAGAGTGCCCTCTTTGCATCGGGGTTTCATAGAATGATAATGTTGTCACCTGAGGAAAGATGAGACCCTGGATACACAAAGCTTTTCTTTAGGAGCTGTGCATCTCTGCATGCCAGCCAGCCTTCCTACCAACTGCAGGGAAGCTTTTCTTGGTAAAAGACAGATTTTTCTGGTTTCATTTCCTGAAGCAAAGCTTGTGGCTGCAGGATCTCTTGGATGATGCAGAGCTGATGCGGGACTTTTGGGCGCAGGTTTTTGAGCACAGTGTTTTCCCTTATTTCTGTGGAGAGGAGAGGGGGGAGCCTCAGCTGGACACAGAGTGCCACAGTGGAGTGGCACAGCACCGCAGGGTGTTTCCAGCTGCGCTCACCTGCCAGGATCACAGGAGGGAGGAGCCGGGCACCGTGCCCAGACCGGAGTCACCGTGCTCAAGTCACCACACCAGGCCAGAGCCACTCCACCAGGCCGGAGCTGCCGCACCCAAGTCACCGTGCCCAGGCCGGAGCTGCCGCACCCAAGTCACCGTGCCCAGGCCGGAGCCACCGTGCCCAAGTCACCGTGCCCAGGCCGGAGCCACCGTGCCCAAGTCACCGTGCCAGGCCAGAGCCACCGTGCCCAAGTCACCGCGCCAGGCCAGAGCCACCGCGCCCAAGTCACCGCGCCAGGCCAGAGCCACCGTGCCCAAGTCACCGCGCCAGGCCAGAGCCACCGTGCCCAAGTCACCGCGCCAGGCCGGAGCCACCGTGCCCAAGTCACCGCGCCAGGCCAGAGCCACCGCGCCATGGCAGCCTGAGCCGTTCCACACTGCCCTGGCCATGGAGCGCAGCCGCCCGGCCAGCGGGGCCGGGGTGCGGTACAGCGCCCAACTGCAGGTGAGAGCACACCTGGGCACGGGGAGCTCCCACAACACCTGCCAGCCTTTTGCCGAGCTGCCTTGTCCTCTGCTCACTCTGGGTTCTTCAAGCCGGGTGGGTTCAAGGTGGCTCTGGATCCCTCAGAAAGGGGGAGATTGCAGCTGACCCTTGGGTAAGGTCAGGAGAATCTGTTCGGGGGAGACGTTGCTGAGCTCAGCAGAGCAGAAAAAAAAAAAACAAACAGATTTAGGGAAGTGGAGATCTCCACCTGTCTGTGGAGCCAGCTTTAGATCTCTTCAGTGTCGGTGCTTCTGTTGCTCCACGGATTTTGGTTTCAGCTTAAGCTGAGGGCATTGGGGTTGTAAGTAAAGGTAAACGCCACGCTGGTGAGCTGTGTGCAGAGCCTGGCTCTGGGTTGTTTAGCAACAGATCCAACTAAACCTGTTCAAGCGTCGTAAGGGCCAATTTTATCTGAGGGCTGTGGGACTTCATTAATTAACCTCTGCATTATCAGTGTGTTCTGAGACCTAAGTGAGCTTCTTGTGTAGATCTTCCTGGCTGAGGGTCAGGCAGAGACGGCTGAGTTTGGGTTGCACCTCCAGAGCCTGTTCTGTGCCACAGAGCTGTTCCAAACACAGGGTTTTGGGTTAAAGCAGGACAACAGCATTTCCCACCCCACCTGCAGGCTGTGTGGTGTCTGTCTCCGAGGCCTACCTTTAGTAGTTATTATCTTGCAGTAATGAAGGAGTTGCTGGTTCTGGCACTGGTCAAAAAGCTGGCCTGAAGCAAGAAATTTTCCCTTGCCTCCAGTCTCACTGTCCAGTGTGTGCCATGGCTGGGAGCGGGAAGGAGATGCTCTTGCTGAAGCAGTTCAGCTCAACCTCCTTGTTCCTGGCCAGGTCAGAGTGGCACTCGTGTGACCTGATCTTCCTTGCCTGGCTTGTTCTCCTGGCAGAAGGTAGCTTTGTGCTCTGATCTGTCTTTGTGCAGGACTGAGGGCTCGAGCGGGTCCCTTCCCTGGTTCTGGATCAGTTTTCCCCCTGTATCAGTTCAGGAGGGGCTGATCTGATCCAGAACTGCTTCCCTGAAGACAGTACCTGCCCTCCTGGCAGGAAACAACCCAAGGAGTTTGTCTTCTGTGGACTGTTGTTGGATTTGGCCCCTTGCAAATATGAGAGTGGAGGAAATGAGTGGTTTTATAATGTCTTGTGTCTCCTCCTGTGCTGGTAAAGGAGCTGCAGTAGCTCTTGGCCTGAGGAGAAGTCGCTGCTCTTCCTTGAAAAGGTGCAGAGTGTTTCTTTGGGGTAGTGGCTGACAGGTGAGCTGCTGCTCGGGCCAGTTTGGCTGCAGTTGGTGCCAAAAGCAAACAGGGATAAGGAAGACACAATGAGTAAAGGGCTGAGGCTAGACCTTTGCTTAGCAAATGAAAGATCACTCTGTAAAACTCTTAAGGGAGCAGCGAGAGTGTTTTGAGGGCCTGGCTGTGGGGAAGGTACGGGAGCAAAGGTTCTCCCCTTGCCTAGGGTAGAATGTATCATTTCCATCCAAAGGCTGCCGGGGACAGACTGGGAAATAATGCCCTGCAATATCCAGGTCATAGGCTGGGGTGGGGAGGGAGCAGCCAACAGAGATGGATTTGGCATATAGACTTTTCTGGTTGGAGGTGCTCCTGTTTTCCTTGCTGTTCGCTTCAAACATCGGAGACTTGTGGTCCTGATCCACCTCAGAACTGTAGAAATGAGTGAAGTGTCACAAGGATTGTGTAGGTCAAGGCTCAGCTGCTTGGTTAAGCTGCTGGAGGTGGTTCTGTTTTCCAGACAGTTCTGTCTGTACCAGGAAAGATGTATGAGCAATTTTAATGAGCTGTTTGCATTGTGGCGTGGTTCTTGCTGCTCTTGGAACATCAGTGTGTTGTAAGGAGGAATTTCATGGCTCATAGCTACACAGATCAGGGCTGTATGATACCTTTATTCCTAGCTTCTCCTCAACCGTTGGTAAGACTTAAGTGTAAAATTCTCTGCTACCACAGACACACAGAAGCATGGTAGCTTTTTCTGAGCTGCTGTGATGCAGGACAGCTGCACCAATCAGCCTGGATGGGGCAGCAAGCCAAGCCTATGCTATCCCTGCAAACATTAACATGAGTTTCTTCTGTAATAAACCTAAAGGAATTCGGTTTCCCGTATGACTCAGGGTGGTCACAAGACAATCAAATGCTCTAGAGGGTTAAGCTCAAACTTGTTGTGTGAAATAGTTGTGTGTGACCTGTATCTTTCACTATTGCACCTGCCCTCCGTGCCTGGAAGATACACAGTCTGGAGGACTCTGTCCTTGAGCTCTTGCCCCATATTCCCTTTTTAGTTTTGATGTCATCATTTTATAGCTTCATTGCCCTTAATACAGAACTGAAGATGAAAAATAATGTGCTGCCAAAGTTTCTTCAGTGCTTTAAGGGGGCAACACAGCACGAATACGCCTTATGTAGGCTTTGCTCCCATGTGAGCTGTTTCCATGTGTTCTTATCAAGCATAAGAAATGAGGAGATGGTTCTTATCAGATCGTTCTCCGGAGGAGTTGTTGGGGTTTGCAGGGAGAGTTGGTGTAGGAGTTGATTTAAGGATGGTGTAGCTGTACTTGGGCTACTTGGGTGAAGTGAGTCGCACATGCTGTTTACATTTGTTTTACTTTTTCTGGTGGGAAACAGGCTGTTTCTCCTCATGCCAGCACCACAAAGTTGGTGTTGGCTTTCAAGGTGATCCAGGAATTCTCAGCTTTTGAAAATATGACTTTTCTGTCTCTTTTGCCCACCCTGTTGGTCTTCTGAGCTCTGAAATGGCTTGCTGACTGTGTCCTGAGATTGTGGTTGAGTCGACAGGTTTCATTCCTCTAGTTTCTTATGTGATATTTGTTTTAGTTTTTATTGAACACCACCTGAGGCAGGTGTGGCTGGAAAAGGGGAGGTGGGAATTGCCTATTGAATACACAGGCTGGGATCTGCAAGTTGTAATTACCCTCAAGAGTCTAACCATGCTTCCATGACTCTGCTTCATCTCCAACCTCCCTACACCTCCTCCAGCCTGGCATTTTATGGGTTCCTCTTCATGGTTGTGTACATTGATATCAGATAGTGATGGTTTTTTGCTGGGACATTTGATTTGGTTGCACACCTGCTGTTACCTTGTATGGTCTGGGCTGCTGGTCCGCCACAGGACTGCTCAGGGCCAAAGCTGAGTCAGGAGTTGGGAGAGTCAAAGAAGTAGGTGAACGTCATGTCTGACGCTGGATGAACAAATTCCCTGGTGGTAATAAAGGACAGGTGAAACTAATGGCAAGGGGCCCAGTCCTTCTGTGGGTCAAGGTCCTGTGAACAGATGCAGACACTGAGGGAGAGATTGAGCAGCTGGTTTGGAGCAGAGGGGAAGAGTGAGGGATTTGGTGCCCAGGACACATCACCATTTTGGTGGGACTGCTAAACAAGGCAGAAACCAGCCTCTGTGGGGCATGCTGATCACAGAGGGACCCCTGCTTTGCACACATCATGCGGGAGAGCCATACTCCATGGTGTATCCCAGCCTTTCTATGATCCCCCACTTCAGGAGGATCTCTGTGCTTTCCCATAAGGTCTCCAGTGCAGAGCTGGTTCCCGTCAGCCCCATGTGCCAGCTGCATTTCCTGCTGACAGAATTAGTCACTTCTGCATCTGGTTTGTCCAGTTGGACAGAGCACAGTCACTGTCTAAAAATACATTGTGTGGCTTACAGAGGAGGGGTGGGAGGTCTACTCTTCCCAGGATTGAGCTTGGACTCTGCATGGAGGAGCAGGAGCCCTCCGAGCGCTCTATAAATCCATCTATGTGCACTTGTTTTCCAAGTTTCTTCGTGGAGTTGGAACTCCAGGAGAAACTGAGGCATGAGAGAACTGGGGCAGTGCCTGTCTGAACCTTTCTCTGGACTGGTTTTTGCTGCCATAGCCGATGCTGTGACCAGATCCCTCTGACCCTGTGTTGGGAGCTTGGCCGTACCAGCAAGGACTGAGTGAGGAGGAGCAGGAGGAAGTAACTGCTCCAGTGACTAAGGCAGAGAGAATATCAAGGGAGGTTTTCTTTTAATAATGTTTATTGGAGCAGTTTCCTCGAGAAGGGTGAGACAGTCAGACCTTGAGTCACTTGGGGCTAGAGATGGTTTCTGGAGGAGCCATGGACAAGGTGAGAGCAGGATGTGTTCAGCTCTTCTCTAGTTTACAGCTGCCACTGTTCAGAACATGCAAGAGAGATGTGTAGCAGCCATCAACTAAAGGAAATTAACATTGCAGTTCTCTTTTTCTTGATTTAACTGAGATCTATGAGCCTGTCTTGCATATGTTTTTGTCTGGTTTCCATCTAGCTCAGAGGATGGTGACAGGTTATTATTCCCAGGTGTTGGGAGCAAAGGAGATGTGGAGCACAGAGAGTTAGAGGGGCAGAGGCTGAGCTGCACTCCTGGGGCACAGGCAAGTCTGGTCCTCAAGTCGAACGAGTGGTTTTTTGTGCTGAGTGTGGGCAGGGAGATTTCAGCCTCTTAGAGCTCGGGACATGGGGCCTCATCTGAGACCTTCCATATGGCCTGATTCATCATTCCAGCAGCGCTTGGGGAATGCTTCAGATCCTTCACTGGGTATTGGGAAGAGTTTGCAGGAATGACTGTTGCTTACCCAGGCTGTGATAGGTGAGGACTCTTCACACAAGTGTCTGTGTTGGCTGAGGAGCACAATGGCATCCATAAGGTATGGGAATGGGAGAGGACGAGAGCTGGAATACAACATAGGGTGAGGAGGGAGGGAAACCTCTTTGAATCGCGTCTCCTATCTGCCTGTAGCCGCAGGGTAACTTCTGGCAAGTAACAGTGTCAATGGCTGCTTGTGTACCTTGTACTGGAGGAAAAACAAAAGTAACCTTCCCAGAAGTCCCTGCACTCCTGTCATTTCTCCTGTGTTGCTGCTGGCTCAGCTTTGGAGCAAGAACAAACTGACAAAGGCATGCTGTAAACTCTCACAGGTTTAACATTTTTCATCCTTTTTTTTTTTTTTCCCAAGGAAAGCAGAGAAATTTCCTAAAGAAACAGCAGATGGTGAGTTTTCCTGCCTGATTTCCTTGCTCTCAGGAGCAGTGCATGTGCCTGTGTGTGCTGGAGGCAGAAGGGATCTCTCTTTGCCTTCTGATTTAATCACAGCAAAGATTTTCTCCCTGGGAGAGTTTTCTCTCAGTAAAGACACAATCTTTAGCTGAAAGAGGATGTTACAATGCATCAGCCACATTTTTGTGCAGTTTTGTACAGCAGGAGCTCCTGCTTGCCGCTGACCTTAATTTTTTTCTGGCAGTTCGGTGAAACTGGAGTGTAGGAATTCTGCAGAGGGCTGAAGGTCCCTGCAGCTGAAGGGTTTTCTTATGGAAAATTGGTTTTCTTTGCAGTTCTTTCTCGCTGGCTTCAGGAGGTCTGGGGAAACTGATATATCATTTAAGCCCCTGAGACGGTCTTCTTGCCACAGGCTCCTGCAGATGTTAATAAAGAATTAAATACTTTGCTTTCTGCCAACAGCAGCAATGTCTTGGAAGTCCTGAGAAGGCTCAGCATTGTGAGCAGCCCTGTGGAGAGAGAGAGAATATGTTTGCAAGTTTTGTGGCCAGTTTCTTCTCTTTACCAGGTTGGGGATGTGTGTGCGGGGGGAGTTATTCCATGATTGGAAAACTGGTAGGAGCCAGATGGATATTTGGAAGACATCCATGAAATGTGTCCAACTCCAGGTAGTCTTGACTTTGATTGAAGAGTTTCTTGATTTAGGATGTCTCTATGTATTTAAGCTTTATTTTGTGTGTCATCTGTTTCAAAGTTTCCTTGGGTTTTTCATGTATAATCAGAAGCCAAACAGGATTCAGAATATTCCCCATGGTATTGTCCTCTGCAGCCCTGCTAGGTCTCTTTATTTTGGAGGTGGGCAGATTTTAGGGCTGGAAACAGTTCTTTCTGCCTATCCTTAGGCAGTAAAACTCAAAAATGAGCAAAGGCTCCTTCCCTGAACCACCAGATGGGAAACTGGGAGGATTCTGAGAGCGGATGGTGTGAAAACTTGTGGGTTGTTCTGGTCTTGGTGGTCTTCTGGTGTTCGCAGAGGATTAAACTTACAGAGTCCTTGACAAAAACTCGGAGTAAGGTGCCTGCCACTTCCCTTTCTGTTGTGAAGGGCCCTGGGCAAATACCGCAAGGAGGAGAGGCTGCAGTGGGGTGTGGAGGGTGGGAGGAGAGCACAGGCGTTGGGTGAAGAAAAGGGCAAAAGAAATGGGGGAATGGTTCAAGTGGGAGCTGGGCTTTCCTGCCAGGCAAGGCTGAGAAATGATAAGATGAAGCACATACTGGAAGTTCAGTGAGGAAATGCAGTGAGGATGGCTTGTTCCTTGTCTGCACAGCAAGCTCAGAGGTCCCTCTGTTAGCAGGATCCCCTTTGCTAGTTGTTTTTCATAGAATCCCAGAGTGGTTTGGGTGGGAAGGGACCTTAAGGCTCATCCAGTCCCACCCCCTGCCATGGGCAGGGACACCTTCCACTGTCCCAGACTGCTCCAAGCCCTGTCCAACCTGGCCTTGGGCACTTCCCGGGATGAGGCAGCCACAGCTTCTCTGGGCAACCTATGCCAAGGCCTCACCACCCTCACAGGGAAGAATTTCTTTTCAGTATCCCATCTAACCCTGCTATCTTTTAATTTCAAAGCTGTTCTCCTGCGTCCTATCGAGCCATATCCCCCCTTGTCCATATATTTCCTGATTGTAGGGGCTTGTCACATTTGCATCAAATTAGCTCAAGCTGTTGGTGCAGGTTTGTGTGAGCTCTGGGCCGAGAGAGGGCAGGCAAAATCTGACCCTGTGTTTGTGGAGACATCGTTACCCTTTGGGAGTGCAGAGCACATGGAAATACCGCAGATTTGTGCGAGTTGCAACTTTGTGCTGTGGTTTCCATGCCCAGGTTCCAGAGCCCAGGAAGCCTCTGAATGCCTGCTAAGGAGAAAATAGGAAGGCGGTGAGCAGAAAGGTGAGGAAGCCTCCTGTTTTGGGCTTTTGCAGCAGGTGCAGGGCCCAAGTGAAGACAGATCGGAGGCAGGTGTGGTGAACTCTGCCCACACCACTGCCACTGCTGGGAGGAGAGGAAGTGTGAGGGTAGGTGCAGATCCAGGCCCCCATGATGTCCAACAGTACCAAGGATGCTCTGTGGGATCCTCTGAAAACATCTGGGGCTGCAGCTGGTCCAACCCCCTCTGGGTCAGAGATGCAGATACATGAGCAGGGCAAGGATGGAGGAACAGAACAGAAGGTGGAAGAAAGTGAACCCTGGGGCACCAATGGTTTTACAGCTGATACAGAGCTCAATGCTTCAACTTCCATTAACTTACCCAGCCCATTATGGGATGGTGATGACAATGAGAGCTGTGTCATTCCTCATTCCTTTCTTTGTCTTGTCCGAAGAGCATGGCTGCTCATGGGCTGTGGAGATGTTCTGTGTGTTCATCTTAGTTTTCCGGTTTATTTCCTTTAATGAGTGTTTCACTGGATGGGAGATTCCAAGCAGAAACACAGGAGTGCTGATGGCCCAGGAGGCATGACAGAGAGCTGTGAAAATGTAAAGGAATGAGGCAGCTTGATCTCTTCTTCTTAGGGAAATGCTATTTATAGCATGCTGTGCCCATGAGCTCTGGGTGACACACCTGCACACAGCAAGTGTTTTGTGTGGGTGAATTTTTCTCTGCAGTTTCATCTGCTGAGGCAGATCTTGGAGCTTGTGGGCTTGTGACCTGCCATGGTCACGGGAGGGTGTGTGGACTTGCCTCTGAGTTTGCTTGAGCTCATGACCTTATATTAGGCCCAAAAAGGAATTTTAGGTGGGTGCAGAAAAGCAAAGAAGAAACCTTCAGGGTTTGTCCTGCTATGGCTGGGGAGCTGCCAATGCTGAGGTTAGCCCTCGGTGCTACTGCATTCCTTGTCCCTAAACCTGCCTCAGGCTGCTCTGAGGCTGGACCTCCCCAAGCCAGGCTTTGGGAACAGCCTTCCCACTGTCCTGCCTTCCCTCCTCTCCCAGGACATGAACAACGTGGACGAAGGGGTGGAGTTCCTTCCTGCCATGAACTCCAAGAAGATGGAGAAGCGCGGCCCAAAGCGACAGGTGGTCGTCACCATCCTGATCATTGTTTTTCTGCTTGTCTCCCTCACCACTGGCCTCCTGTTTTGGCATTTCAAATGTGAGTGTGATGTCTGGTGGGTGGTGACATGTAGGGTGACACCCTGGGAATGTATCCATCCGCATGGAAAAGCTTTGTTACCGATGTTGCTCACATGTGGCCTCTTAAGCTCTGGAGAGCTTAATTTCCACCTCCCTGCCCCAACTGCTGTGACACCAGTCCCATCCTTGACTACCCTTCCTGACCCTGAGCTGTTCTCTTTCAGATAGGAACACACCCATCCAGAAGGTTTTCAATGGCCACTTGCGGGTTCTGAACTGGGAATTCCTGGATGCCTATGAGAACTCTAGCTCTCCAGAGTTCAGTATGCTGGCCAAGAAGGTGAAGAGCACGGTAAGAGGTTTCTTGTTTCCCTCCTTCTGCAGGCAAGGTATTTTCCTCTTGCTCCATGGCCATGGGGATATGCCATGTAAGATTCCTTGGAGCTTTCCCTGCTCACTTTGACACACTGGCTGGGAGCAGGGACCTTCTTTGGAGCTGGATCTTGGCATCCCAGCTCCAGCCCAATGTCACGGCATCTCCCTGTGCCATAGGAGCTGCCAGGGCATGTCCTAGAATAACTGGATGAATCAGGGCCAGGAATTGAGGCAGAAGGGTGTCTGAAGGAGGCTGAAACTGTGGCTGGTCTTGCCTCTTCCCTCACACTTGGGGATTCACTTCCCCCCAGGGAAGAGTGGGGTGAGCTGTGTCAGAACAAGCTATCATGGGCAGCTCTGGGCTCTTCTGGGGCTCTCAACTCTCCTCCTTTCTTTCTTTGGCTCTGCAGATTCCTGCACCTAGGGATGCCAGGTATGTGCCCTGGTTTTCTTTCTCAGGCTTGAAACTCTGTCTGTCTTTAGCCTTTCCTTTTTCCTCACTTCTAGACATGCTGAACACCCCTTTTTAACACTTTCAGGTGGAGGAGATCTACAAGAATCATGCTGATATTGGTCCTTACCACAAAGAGACAGTGATCACTGCCTTCAGGTGAGTGTTAGGCACTGCCTGAGCCCCATCTGGGATTCTGGGATATCGCATCAGCCATTTACCCTCCTTCCTGGGATGCTAGGATGGAAGCACCCTAGTAGTCATCCCGAGTGATACAGGAAAGGATGAGCAGTAAAAAGTGACCTGAAAATGCATTTTGTTTTCTGCCAGATGTCTTGGGAAAATCAAAGTGTGGTATAGTGAACTGCAGTGGGTGGTGCCTGGCAGCATTGAGAGAGAGACTCCCTGGGCTGGCAGGGGACTCTGCTGTTTGCTTAACTTGTCATTGAAACTCTCCCTTCTCTGTGGCCAGGCTCCAAAAATGGCTCATCAAGTAGTCTGGCCCCTTCTTCTAGTGGTATTTGAGTCCTCCCATGTCTGTCCTTGCCCTTACCCCACACTTGCCCTTTCCACAGTGAAGGCAGTGTCATTGCCTACTACTGGTCAGAATTCCTTGTGCCCAAGTACCGGGAAGAGAGCCTGGACAGGGCGATGGCTGACAAGCAGAGCCTGGTGCAGAGGTGGAACCCCCGCCTGAGAAACCCCATGCTGAAGGTGGAGTCAGTCATCGCTTTCCGTGAGTATTGACTCTGCTGTCCCTGGGCCTCTGCGTGGGACCAAGTGGGATATTTCCCTGGAATGAGAAGATGCTAGTGACAGCCCTCCCTTGGGAAAGCCAACCCTGAGGGAGGTGTAAGAACCTGGATGTCACAGCACAGCTTAATGGGATGCCTGAAGGGGGCTGCATGGACCTGCTCCCCTTTGCTGGAGCCCTCTGTGTTCTCCTCTGAGCTCAGGGAAGAGGAACAGGGATGAGTTCTCCCTCTGCAGATGAAAAGTTTGTTCCCTCAGCTCCCAGAGGCCAGGCAGGAGCAGCCTCCCCTGTAAGTTTGCAGGGGGAGACTCCGCAAGCAAGGCCAGATCAATGACGATCTGAGGAACAACCTCAGCTTTGTGCCCAGGGATTTCCCATAGCCCAAAGCGTGATGCCAGCTCTGTTTTCTCCTGCAGCTGTGGACCCCAGCATAGCTCACTCTGCCCGGGACAGTAAGTACAGTTCTTTTTCCATCTCAGTGGTCTCTTTAGGGTGGTGTTTCTCTTGCAGGATGGGGAAGGGTCTGGAGAGAGGTGCTCTGCATGCAAGGCAGACCCCAGTGTACTCCTTGGTGCTGGTTTCGGGTTGGACAGACTGTGGCACAGGCCTTGCTGTTATCCAGGAAGAGCCTTCTGCCCTGGGATAACCTGCAGGAATTATTCTCTGCATCCCAGGGAAAGGCAGGGCAAGGTTTGTTTGCCTTGTTAACTGTTCCCTACTCTCTGGGCAGACAGCTGCATGTTCTCCCTGCACGCCAAGGAAGGGGAGGTCACCAGTTTCACCACGCCGGGCTTCCCCAACAGCCCATACCCCAACAATGCTCTCTGCTACTGGGCATTAAGGGCAGATGCCAGCTCCACCATCAGCCTTACCTTCAAGACCCTGGAGCTGGAGCCATGCAGAGATGACAGTGACTACATCAAGGTGTACAACTCTCTGAGCCCCGTGGAGCCCCATGCTTTGGTTAGGTGGGTGTTCCTGTATGGCACTAAGTCCATGGTGATCCTAAGATGTGCTGCTCCTGCCCCTGCTCAGAGCTGAACTGTGCTGCTTGAGGCTCCCTGTGCAGCAGTGCCTTATGGATTCTGTCCTCTGCTTCCTAGGCTTTGTGGGAATTATGCCCCATCCTACAACCTGACCTTCCTGTCCTCCCAGAATGTCATGCTAGTCACATTGGTTACCAACAAGGAGGGGCGATTCCCCGGCTTTAAGGCTGAGTTCTTCCAGCTCCCAAAGATGAAAGGTGAGCAGAGGCCTTGCCCTGTTTCCCCATCTCTCCCTGCCATGGGCAACTGAACAGGGAGGTGGCTGTGGTGAGCTTGTCAGGAATGTTTCCAGGGCTGGAGCACCTGGAAGCAGGTCACCTCTTGGCACTTGCCTTGCCTACTGTGTTCTTGACTGTGGTAATTATGTCCCCCAAGGAGGCAAAAATGAGAATTATGTTGGATTAGACATATAGATTGATGTGTACAGGAAGCACCTAATTGATCTCCTGGGCTGTCTCAAGCCTTAGAGCAGAGCTGCTCTCTCCAGAGGGTGACTTAACCTTGTTAGCGACTGTTGCCTCTGCCTCCAATGATGGCCAGCTGAGGCTTGGAAAATCATCTCTACATCTAGATCTCTAACTTATTACCTTTCTGCTTGTGTTTAGCCTGCGGTGGGTCCCTGAAGGGAGAGAGCGGCACCTTCACAACTCCCTATTACCCAGCACACTACCCCCCAGACACAGACTGTGTCTGGAACATCGAGGTGAGATGTTCCTCTCTTTCCCTTAACAAACGTGTCAAATAACCCTGATCATGCAGGACATAGTGCAAGAGAGCTCGCAGCAGCTGGCGCCCAGAGGCTCCAAGTCTGGCATGACTGTGGGAGTCTTTAGGAGCTGGGGATGAAGGCAGAAGAGGTTGTGAGAGGCCTGAACCCCATAGGAGCCCATGAAAAATCCTGTAACTTCACACAAGAAGGATGAGAGTGTGGGCTTTGGGACAGGCCGGTTACTGGTGGTTGACCAGTCTGGCTTCCTCTGTATGCCCGTTCCACTGGGGATTCTGGGGCCGGGGCGATTCAGTGACTGTTATGAAGCTGATTCTTTTCCTGCTGGAAAACTGACCTCTCTTTTCAGTTATCTTCTTTCCTCCCCTCAAGCACAACCCTCTTCCTGTGAAACTATTCCTTTTTCCCTGCTCCAGAAAGCAACATCCCACTGACTGTGCTTCCTTTTGCAGGTTTCCTCTATAAAGAATGTCAAGGTGCGTTTCAACATGTTCTATGTGCTGGAGCCTGGGATCCCAGTCAGCTCCTGCACCAAGGACTATGTGCAGATCAATGGCACAAGGTGGGTGTTGTGTGGCTGAACCCATGAAGGGGTTACACAGAACCTTGTGCTTTCCTTAATCTGCTCTGGGAACAAGTGTGCTGGTGCTGTCAAGGCTGGGAAGGAGGCAGGATGATGCCCAGGACTGCCCCATGATGAGTGAGGAGCCCCACACTTAGATCTGTGTTGTGCTGCAGTTGAATCCCCCCCAGATGCTGTGGAGCATCACAGCACACAGCTCATGTGTGGGTAGGCAGGAACATCTGGGATGGGTTTGCTTGAACAAGCAGCTCTCTATTCTCAGGGCACTCCTATCTTGTGATGCATTTCCTGATGCATTCCCCAGCCTGATATAAGGCTGTCTGTCTGGGCCAGACAGAAAACTTGGTACCTCATAGCCAGGTGATTATCTTATTTCACAATGTTTTGGACAAGGAAGCTGACCCTGCCTCAGAGAAGGGGTTTCAAAGTCAGCATCTGCCTCTGCAGTGCTGCTCATGTACATGATCCCACTCTCCCATGGTGAGATGAGTCCAGTGTATCTGAGATCAGACACATCATCGGGCAGGCAGGGATGTGGAAGAACTTGTTCCCAGTCATTCTTAAGGTCACAGGCTGGTGTTTACAACTGGCCCAAACCTTCTACCAGCAGCAGCAGAATTCGGACCTTGAGGCCCAGCAGTCTATGCTGGGATCAGACCTGCTCCCTGCTCTCCTGCCCCCTCAGCTCCCAGGGTGTGGAGGGAGATCAGGGTTAGAAGGAAGTTTCTTTGGTGCTGGCCTCCAGCCCTTTGACTCCCTTTTTCTCTCTCCTTTCAGGTACTGTGGGGAGCACTCCCAGTTTGTGGTGGCCAGTACCACCAACAGAATCGAGCTCCTGTTCCACTCGGACCAGTCCTACACAGACACAGGCTTCTCTGCCGAGTTCCTATCCTATGACTCCAGTGACCGTGAGTTGAAACCCTGGGGCTGGGGTGGGCAAAGTGATTTCCCTGAGATCTGGAACTGTCCCTCCTCTGTGCTTACACTGCCCTATAAACTAGGAAGCAGCCTTTTCCAGGGGGATAGCAGCGTGCCTTGCTTTCCTGCAAACCCCTTGGTCTTCCTGCTGTGTTCTGCTGTAAGCAGGCATAGGGAACTCGGCGGAAGGAATGTAGAGGGGACACCAAGAGGGCTGATGTGTGGTTTTGTCTTTCCCCCTTTCAGCCTGCCCTGGCAAGTTTACTTGCAATACCGGCCGCTGCATTGACAGGAGCATGCGCTGTGACGGGTGGCTGGATTGTGTGGACGGCAGTGATGAGAGGTCCTGCAGTAAGTCCAGCCTTGGTTTCCCTTTGGCACAGCATGGGAAAGGCCATGCTGCCCCAGGGTGGTCAGGCTTGTTCTGGGTAATGTGACTCAGTGCTGGCTGGAACCAGCACTGCCTCCTTCCTCCAGGCTGGAGTGAGACTCGGTGTGGGATTTGGATCCCTTCTCAGCATAGGAGCTGTGGGCTCCTGCTAATCCAACCCTCTCCCAGTGGCATTGCCCTCCCTTTCCAGTTCCTCCCAGCTGGGAATGTGTTTTTCTGCTGGTTGTAGATTTGGCTGAGCTGAGTGGTGTGGAGGGACACGTTTCATTACTCATCTGGGCAGGCTTTGCAGAGCTCTGGAAAACCTGTGGGACACAGGGGGAGTTGTTTCTTTGTGCAACAAGTTTTCCTCCTGCATTTACTGAGCTGTCCTATAGTTAATGTTACTGTCCAGGGTCTGCAGTTCATTAGAGAGGACAGGATGCCCTGGTTTGGGAGGGGCAGTTTTCTGAGAAAGAGTGTGCTCCTGGCCCGTGATCCTGGTTTCTCAGGTGCTTTCCCACTGCTTGCAGCAATTGCTTTGCTTCCATATTGCCTCTGGCTGTCCTGCTGTTAGCTTCAGCTTCCACTGCTTCAGACACAACAGCTCCAAATGGCTTTGTTCTCTGGAAAAGTAGAAATACCGTGATGTACTTGAGTGTAGTGTATTTATGTACACGTGCACAGTCCTGAGCTGATTGCTAGGGTTCCCAGTGCTTGCACACCCACTGGAAAAGCTGCCATGGTGGGCGGGTTGCTGGTGACTTCACAGGTGCCTTTGCAGGCCTTTCCCTTAATTTCTAGCATTGGAACAGCCTGTCCAGGGGAGTCACCATCCCTGGAGGTGTCCAGGGAATGACTGGACATGGCACTCAGTGCTCTGGTCTGGTTGACAAGGTGGTGATTGGTCTCACGTTGGTCTTGGCGGTCTTTTCCAACCTAAATGATCCTGTGATTCTTACTCTCCTCTTCCAGCCTGTACTGAGCAGCAGTTTAGATGCCAGAACGGCTGGTGCAAGCCCAAGTTCTGGGTCTGTGACAACGTGAATGACTGTGGCGACAACAGCGATGAGCTCCAGTGCAGTGAGTGACTCACCCCGCAGGCACAAAGGGCTGAGGGCTTGTGCAGGCACACAGGGGGCAATAGGGGTGATGGAGGCTTATGGATGGAGGGAAGCAAGTGCTGTGCTGGAAATGAGCAGGCAAAAAATGAGCAGGTGTGGCAAGGGCTCACCTGTGCAGGTGAATGAGAGCTCAGAGGAAAGAAGGATGAGCAGAGGTGTAGGAATAGAAAGGGCTGAATAACTGAGTGGTGGTGTGCAGTCTGAAGAAGAGACACAGTATGTTGGAGACACAGTATGTTGGAGACACAGTATGTTGGAGCTGCAGCTTGTCTTGGGGAGGGGAGCTGGGCACAGCCGTATGCTGAAGTGCTGCAGGATTCATGCCCAGCCCTCAGAGCTGCTCTCTGTCCCCAGGCTGTGCAGCTGACAGCTTCAAGTGTGACAACGGGAAGTGTGTCCCCAGCACACAGAAGTGTGATGGCAAGGATGACTGTGGGGATGGAAGCGATGAGGGCAGCTGCAGCACCGGTGAGGATGGGCTGCGAGGTGGCTGCCATCAAACGCAACCTCTGACCGAGTTCCTTGGGGCTGGGCACCCTCCTGTGTGTGTTTGCATGGGGTGGAAATGCCCTGGGGGAGGGCAGAAGAGGTGAAGGTGAGGTGACCTCCCCAGAACCGAGTCTAACCCCTGTGGCTCCATCCTACCTGCACCAGGCCTGACCACAGTCCCCTGTAAGAAGTACACGTACAAGTGCCGCAGTGGACACTGCATCAGCAAACAGAACCCTGAGTGCGACGGGGAGCAGGACTGTGAGGACCACTCTGATGAGGACAACTGCAGTGAGTGCCTGAGGAATGGGGAAGACACAGTATTCTGGGCTGGGCCTCTCAGAGAAACACCCCGGTGTGGCAGAGACAGCCCCTGGGTGTTTCTGTGCAGGACCTTGATCTGGAAATATCCAAGCCACGTTCTTTAGCTGCCTGCAGAGAGTCTGTGATGTTCAGGAGGGTTTAGATGGGTAATAGAGAGGCTTATCTCCCCTTTACAGAGTTGGCCAGTAAATGTTGTAGCTAATTTAGCATCTGTGCAGAGAGCATCAGCCCTTCCTGACATAGGTAACAGGGCACTTGTGCTGTCAGACATCCTGGAGGAACAGAGGGGAGGCATGGGACGGGAACAGGAGAAACCAAGCGCCCCTTCTCCTTCTCTGCCTTAGACTGTGGTCTCCGCTCCTATGTCAGAAAGTCACGGATCGTCGGTGGGCAGAACTCGGATGTGGGAGAATGGCCATGGCAGGTCAGCCTGCACGTCAAGGGCCAGGGGCACATCTGTGGGGCCTCGCTGGTGTCGGCGAGCTGGCTGGTGTCAGCGGCACACTGCTTCCTGCCACTGCAAGGCATCAGGTACCGGCCTCACATCCATGTGCTTCCAGGTATTTCACAGAATCACAGAATAAGCTGAGTTGGAAGAAACGCTCAAGGATCATCAAGTCCAGCCCTTGGGCCCTGCACAGCACCGTCCCCAAGAGTCACACCATGTACTCGAGAGTATTCTCCAAATGCTTCTTGAGCTCGGTCAGGCTTGGTGCTGTGACCACTGCCCTGGGGAGTCTGTTCCAGTACCTGACCACCCTCGGGGGAAAAGAGCCTTTTCCTGATATCCAACTTAAACCTCCCCTGACACAACTTCAGACTATTCCCTCTGGTCCTGTCACTGGGCACCACAGAACAGATATCAGAGTCTGCCCCTCTTCTCTCCCTCACAAGGAAGTTGCAACTGCAAGGAGGTGTCCCCTCAGTCTTCTCTTCTCTGGGCTGAACAGACCAAGTGCCCTCAGCTGCTCCTTATACAGCTTCCATTCAAGGCCCTGCACCATCTTCACTGGCCTTTGGAAGCTCTCTTATAGTTTAATATTATTCTTACATTGTGGCAACCAAAACTGCACACAGTATTCCAACACGGATTCTGAGAGGCATTCCTCAAGGAAGCTGTTTAAGGTAGTGAGTGGTGCTGTCTCTGAGATGAGGTCTCACCCTGTGTTTCATGACCCCCATGTAGGTACTCAGACCCCAGCCTATGGACAGCCTACCTGGGGCTGACAGACCAAGGTGACCTCAGTGGCCCTGGTGTGCAAACCCACAAAATCAAGCGCATCATCTCCCACCCCTTCTTCAATGACTACACCTACGATTATGACATTGCTGTGCTGGAGTTGCAGAGCCCTGTCACCTTCACAGCCGTCATCCAGCCTATCTGCCTGCCTGATGCCACCCACAATTTCCCTGTGGGCAAGGACCTGTGGGTGACTGGATGGGGAGCGACTGCAGAAGGAGGTGAGCACTGGCATTGGGGCTGCATTGATGTATTTTAAACAGGTTGCCAAGAGAAGCTGTGGTTGCCACATCCCTGGCATTCCAGGCCTTGCTGGACAGAGCTTGGAGCATCATGATCTAGTGGAAAGTGTCCCTGACTGTGGCAGGGGGTGGAACGAGATGGGCTTTGGTTCTCTTTGAATTCAAACCATTCTTGGATTCTACATGTCTATGATTTCTGTGTTTCTTGAGGGAAAAACATGGAGCTGCTTAAAAAGGTGTATTTTTACTTAAGCTACTCCTCCATCTTGGCAGGCACAGGAGCCTCCATCCTGCAGAAGGCAGAGATCCGGCTCATCAACCAGACTGTGTGTAACCAGCTCCTGACAGACCAGCTGACACCACGCATGATGTGCGTGGGGATTCTGACTGGTGGTGTGGATGCCTGCCAGGTAAGGCAGCACCTAGATTTAGTGCTGGTTGTTGGTTATTAGGCAGGGAGACAGGCCTTTGCTCAGCCCTGCTCATTCTGGTACTTCCACTTATATTTACATTTTTAACGTGAAACAAATATATGGGAATCCTCCTGGATTCAGACAATGGACAGATTAGAATGGGCACCAGCAGCAAATTGTGTCAGTGCGTGACTTAGACTCAAAAACTACAGCCCAAACCCACAGGATTTAGACTCCATCTCACCCGGTAGGACATACAACCGTACTCCAACTTCTGGCTGTTATTCAGTCTTAGTTAGCAAGCCAGTCTGCTTGACTGATATTTTATAGCTCTTTATTCTGGCACTGTGGCTCTTTTTGTCATGCTTAAATATTTGTTTGAGGGAATGACCAAAAAATTGTAATGACAGCTGACTTAGATGGGGATTTACTGATTGATTATTTCTTGCTCATTTTTTGTGATTGACTTTAACACTATGCATGAGAGGTATCTATGAGGTTGGTGCTTATGCTCCTGTGTGGTTCTGTGCAGGGAGACTCTGGGGGGCCCCTGGTCAGTGTGGAGCCCAGCAGTCGGATGTTCCTGGCCGGCGTGGTGAGCTGGGGTGATGGGTGTGCCCAGAGGAACAAACCTGGGGTGTACAGCCGGCTCACCAGCCTGCGAGACTGGATCCAGGAGCACACAGGCCTCTAGGAATGGATCCCTGCCTGGACACCTCTTGGACAGCGCTGACTGGAGACACTTGGCAGTGCCAGCCATACACAGCCTCTACTGTGAACTTCAACCTTCCCTCTACCTCGCTGCCTGGGACTCCATGTGCAACCAGAGCTGATGGTTTGGTTTAGCCCTTAGTCTTAGAAATCCATGCTTGGAGAAGTTTCCCTTGGGGGTAAGCTAGTGCAGCTCCCATGAACAATTTAAATGAGCCATCATTCAAGATTACATATAGTAATAAACTTTATAAAAAAATCAAATTAAAAAGAAAAGACCAACAGTTTTGTGTTTAGAGGCAAACTTTACTGCACAAGTTCCAAAACATATATTCTAAGTTGTGCATTTGTTTTCAAATGGCTGTCCATACCCCCCTTCTCTGGTGTTAAGCAATAGGGAGGTTGAAGGGAGGTCTTACCATGGTTTCAGGGGGATTCCCTTTGGGATCCCTCCCTTGTCCCACACCGTGGTCTCCTCCTTCTCTCCTCTGTTGAACTCTGCTTCTGGCATGGCCAAGTCCAGGGCTGGGGGCCTGAAAGAGAGATGTTGGGCTGAAACATCTTCACTTACCTCGGGGGAAGCCACAGGCAGAGTTCAAATGCCATCACTCACCCCAAAAAAGCTATGGGCAGGGCTTGAACACCATCACTCCTGTGAGGAAAGCCACAGGCAGAGCTGCTGGCACACATGGAGACCCAGAGCCATTCGCATCACCATACTGTGCCTTAACATCACACTGAGCTGATGCAGCTTCTGCTGAGCCCCAGGTGCCTGGAGTCACTGTGAAGAGCACAAGGGCTGCACTGAATTCTTCCTGGAGTGCTCCCCACAAGGACACCACCTGTGCACACCAGCCTTACACCTATCTTACTTTTGTAAAGAAAAATGTGACTTGTGAATGTGCTGATTTTCTTCCTTTTTCCTCTATAGCCTGTTCCTACCCCAACAAAGCACACTCCAGCTGAGTTTGTCCCTTCCTTACCTGTAAATACATTGTTTTGTAAAACTCTCAGAACTGAGATGCTGCAATAAACTGGGATATTTTCTAATACTGTGGATGTGTGGTTTTCCTGAGCTTCTGTGCAAGTGTTCCTGAAATGGAAACCTGTAGCACAGGCCCCCAGTGCTAAGGGAGAAGCTGAGCCTCTCCTACTAAAACACTTTGCTGCTACGCACAGCAGCTCTACTGTGTTGGAGAGACATGCAGAGTCTGGGGAGAAATCTTCACAAGAAACAGCTGTAAGGGCTCATAGGAGCATGGTTTGTGCCTCAGCCCTCTGCAGAGTTAAGGAACATTCTGCGATCTTCGCTTAAACAATGCTACAACAACACAAAAAGAAGCATTTACTGTGGTCATTCCCTTGTCCAGGGAGCATCGGCAGCACTTTTGCAGCACTGAGCAAATAGAAGTACAAATGTTTTTATTACACGTTCCAGTGTCCCATAGTTTGCAGTTAAGCTCCCCAGACATACGGCTCACTAAAAGCTTCCCTAAACATGAGTTGTTATGGATGATGGTCCCCAGAAGATGCCTGGGATAAGAGGATGCAAAAGGATGAAATAGTTAATGGGAAAAGCCCAGCAGCTGGGCCCCAGCACCTGCAACTGGGGGAACTGCAGTGTGCTGTTCCATCACCTGAACACCAGATCCACTATCTACTCTCTCTCCCTTGTGCCCACATGCAGTTTGGGGATCCTGCCAGAGCCAGCAGGATCATGGCCAAGCAAGAAGAGGGCAGGAGATGATTTTCCAAATCCAAGTGCAAACCATGTACAACCAAATCCACAGAGAATGTGTTCAGACAGGTTTTGTTTTACTGAGCAGTGTCACCCATAACAGCACCTTTCCCCACAAAAGCCCCATTCCACAGTCGCTTCTCTAGGTCCGAGTACAAAGAGAGAAACAGCCCATGAACTGGCCATCAAAGGTCCACCCTCCTGCCAGGACCATGTGAAACCTCAGTTCCTGCTCCTTCATAAGGACTACAAATTAATAAATAAAAATGCAAGAAATAAACCCCAGGTCCCTGAGCTCCAGCTCCTGACATGTCCCTCTTGGCCAAGGCACAAGGACTCCTGAAACAGTATTGCCAGGACGGAGGTTTGGAAAGGGACAGGCTGCAAATCCCAGATCCCTCTGCTGAGGTCCAGAGGAAAGAGAAAGAATGAGTAGGCAGGGAAGGGAAACAGGTGTAGGCAAGATGGAGAACTGAGCCAGACAGCTCAACTGGCCTTGTCTGCAGGGTGCCCAGGTGGGTTCTGTGGAGGAACAGCAGCTCCAAATCACCCTGAAAAGTTCATCCCTTACGAAAAGGTTCAAGAGTTTGCTGAGAGCCACTAGTCCACTTGAGTTTTATTCCCTCATCAGTCTATCAGCAGCTCCCTGGATTTCCCCCCCTGTGTCTCAGCACTCAGATCTTGTCAGACCCCAAAAGCTGCATTTCATGTTGATGCAACACATTTCTGACAACTCAGGATTCTGCCAACACAAACCAGCCCCAGTTTGTGCTCAGTCCTGGTCAGGGCAAAATACCACTGAACTGGGAATGGGAAACTCAAGTCCCATCAAATGACAGCAATACTAGGGGTTTGTGTAATTCATCAACAGCTCAGGCTTGTCCCCCTGCACAAAATACAAGGGGCTGACTTTTTTTTTTGTCTAATTGCACCCATCTTCTTAGAAACTGTGAGAAAAGTAAAGAGAGCAGGGAGCCAAATAAACTCATGGGGGCAACCTCAGCCTGAGAACACAAAGAAAAGGGTCAGGGAAGAGGGAGCTGAGAGTGTTATGTGCTGGAACACTTGGGGTGGAAGGCAAGGCTGCATTCCCTGAAAGTGAACCCAGGCAAGGCTACACAGAGGTCAGCTCCTGAGTGGGAACAGCTGACTTACAGGAGGCAAGCCATGAGAAAAGCACCTCCCGGAGGAATTACAGCTGATGAATCAAAGGAAAACATCCCTCACGATTGCTTGGAGAGCCTTTCACACCCCCTAGCTGGGGCAGCCTAGAGCAGACACAAGTGTGAGCAGAGACAAGTTCAGGCTGGGGGGCTTCCCCTGGACCCTGAACTACACAGACCATCCTGCTTCACCCTTCTCTTTTGGATGCCACAGGCAACTCCAGGCAGCTCCACACTCACAGCAGTCTTGGGTGCTTAAAAGGTCCTCTTGGCATCCAAGAGGATTGGCTCTCTTCCTGCTTGGCTAATCCCCACTTCCCTGCCTCCTGGCCTTCTTGGCTGACCTCAGGCATCGATTCTCACTGTGAGTCCCTAGTTCCTCCACTCTCTTGTGGCCCTTAGATCAGCAAATCTCCTTAGCACTCCCAAGACCAGCCCTCACTACCATCCTGGATCGATTGTGTTGTCCTGACATCAGGACATCAGCAGGTCTTACTCAGTCCTGCAGCTGAGCACAGCAAGGTTTAGGGGAGCTCTCACCTCCTTATCTAGCACAGGCCCCCAGCAAGTCCAGTGGGGATGGAGAGCCTCCATGTTGCTTGAGAAATGCTAAAGGGTGGGGGGAAACCTCTATAGGCATTTTGGGACCTGCGTTATCTGGGAGACCAGAGCCTTTTACACAGACACTTGTGCCTGCTCACCAGCACAGCAGCAGCTCACACGAGTAACAGTGGCCTGTCCCCTCTACTTATGAGCTCTGAAGAAATCAAGTATATAAAACCTAAACCAGCTGTACAGTATAAAACATCCCTCACAAACCAGCTGGCTCAGGTTCTCACCTCCTTCCTCCAAACGATTTTAGGGCTTGCAAGCAAGTAAGCAACACATTATCTTTGGACTTTAAATCACCGCGGGTGTTACTGCCCCCAGTCCCACTCATGCCAGCAGGAGAATCACTTCACATCCTACTGTCTGCTGCTGATTTGTTTCCCACACATATTCCCCAGCTTGCTGATGGGGAGACAAGCAGAGGAAAAAAAGGAAAAGTTAAAGCCAGCACAGTAGCCAGAATTCTAAGTGGACTGCCTCTCTAACATCCTTCAACAGCAATCACTAGGCAGACTCTGCCTCTCAGTTACTCAGATTCTTATCAGGGCTGACGGCTCACTAATTGCTAAATTCCTCACCCCTGCTTCATTTTTCTGCTCAGTGACTCCAGTCTAGATAGTGCTTCTAATCTGGGGCTACACAGGCTGGGAGGGCAGATCCTGGAGTCACAGGGCAAACCTGCTCCCACCTCCTGAGTGCTGCAGCATGACCCCAACAGTCAAAGGGAAACACCTTTTCTCCTCTCCAGCCCTCGGGAGACATCATGTAACCACTGTTTACAGCCATGGCAGCTACCAGAGTTCCTGTAAAGCACCTGATCCAATACATGCCAGCTGGTACAGTTAACAGGTAACTCGGCAGAAACCCAAGCCCAAGGAGCAGGGGGGGAGGATCTACCCAGGTTTGGGAGCACGGACAGACAAAACTGCAGCAAGAGAACTCCAGGGGAGCAAGTTTGCATCAGCTTCCACTCAATGTGGAGCAGACAAACAAACCACTTGCATGATGAAGTCAAGTTTGCACCTAATCCAGGGCTTTCCCTCCCAGGGCTCACAGCAAGGGACAGGTGTGACAGCAACTCCTACAAATCAGCAGTGCACTGTCACCCACAGGGAACATGAAATGCTTGGGGTGAGAAATCGCTTACCATCACTCTAGCTGTCAGATGGCTCATGTGTACCAAGAGAACAGTTCTGGCTTTCTCCCAGGAGATGGGAATCCTGGAGTCCGTCACTGCACACCAGTGACCCCACAATCAGAAATGTTCAGTAAATTCCTGTTTTCAAGAACACAAAGATGGTTTCAGGTCCATGTAAAACCTAATAGGGGGTTCTTCCACACAAACAGCATAAGGAGTTTTCCTCTGACATTGCTTGCCCCAAGGTACAACCTCAGCAGCAAGAAGCTGACACCACTTAGAACCCTGGCTGTTCATTGAGTTCCCCATGCCTCCTCCAAACTGATATTAGGAAACTGGA
>JAOTQP010000953.1:0-10004 GCA_026413545.1 Cichladusa arquata
TAGAACACAAGCTACTACTGTGGAATCCAGACCTTTTACTCACTAAAAACATCAGAACTCACTCTAAGACTTATTCAGTCCCTACACTCTGATTTCTCTCTGAAGAATTCAGAGACACCCCTAACTCACTGACTCCAACACAACCTGACACCCTGTTGGTCAGGGTGGTGGTAGCAGTCCAATTAAATGGTGGATACTGTCCTGATGGTGTGGTTCTGTTGAAGCAGTGATCCTGTAGAAGGGTTTGGTCTTCACCTGAAGGTCCAGTGGTCATTCTTGTCCTCTGGGAATCCAGTAGGTAGCGCTGCTCATGGTGTTCCAAAATTCAGATTATATCCAGGTAGGAATACTTGATTCCTTCCCCTGGGCAGAGCATTTCACAATGGGATGATGCAATTTTATGAGTCATGCAAGTGAGACTTGATGGCCCATTAGCAGAAGATAGTCCCTGGAGGGAGTTATCAGGGATGAGTCATGGTGATTCACAGAAAGGACTCTATAACTCACTCAAAGAGTAAGATTATAAAGTATGTACATTTATTCAGCGTTTATTCAGCGCCGGGCGCATGTGGGATTTCTCCACAAAGACGTGCACCTCCCAAAGAGCCCAACCCTCTGTTTTTTCCCTAAAATGTTGCACATGCATCAAGTTTCACAATACATCTATGCATATTCATTCCCCAGCCCCACCTAGCCCTGTTTCATATTATAATTAGCTAAAAGGTCCTTCTGTGCTTGCGCAGTGCTCTCTGGTGGTTTTACGGTGGTCATAGAGGATGAAGTAAATAGTCTTCCTCAGGGTTGAACTCTTCACCCTGTCTCCTTGCGCATACTCTTTGGTTCCTCGGTTGCAGTCCAGACCATAAGGCTGGTTTAGGCCGGTCTAGGGTCTGAGGACCCCCTCTTATCTTCCACAGCTTCACAAGTCTAGCATTTCTTCATGTTGTTTTGGCCAGCAGTCTCTTTCCTTAATCAGGCATTGTCTCATTCTGTCTCCGCAAACACAGCAACTTTCTCATCCTGTTTTCCAGGCACAGCAATTCTCTCATCCTGCTCTCGCGAGCACAGTAAAAGTTAAGCAACTACTCTCTAACCCCTAATCAATTACTTTTAACCCCCTGCTTCTGTCCCCTCTTTTTCTAGAAAATTTGTAAATTCTTTTACTTAATACAGACATTCTTCTTCCCAATCTCTATGATATGTATCCCTCAATGCCTTACCATGTACTTTCGATAAAGCAGTTAATATCGCTATTTGTTGCAACATTCTCCAATTCCAAACAAATACTACAAAAGAGAATACTAAACTTATACTAACTAATATAAATAATAATAGGGTGTCATGATGTATTCAAAATGTTGGTTGCAGTCAGCAATCATCCAAAAAGTGCCTCCCACCAGTGATGACGTGCATCTTGTTTTACTCTTTGTAAAACTTTGCTTATTTCTCTTGTATCATGGTGGACAGTAATTAGAGTTTTCTCTCCACTTCCTTGAATTTCTTTCAGAATTTTGATCAGGCCTTGGTGTTTAACTAATTGCCTTACTAAAGTAAGATTCATTCCAATAGCTGTGGGTAATAACTTGTGATATATTGTGTTGTTGGATCTGATCAGATAGATGGTGGAATATCACTGGTGCCAGATATAAAAAGTCACACCCAACAATTCTAACAAAATTGCAAATACAAAAGTTGGAATGGTTCTTATCAGACTCACATTAACATTCTCTATCTCTACTAAAACACAAGCAGTTCTTAAACATGCACAACCTTGACCAATATATACAAGCACAGTCTTCTGACTAGTGTCTGGATGAATCTCAAAGTGGCCGACGCCTTGCTCAGTGTCAAGACGTATGTCCTGGGCATCAATTTTATTACTTTCACAGATGAACCCTTGTTGTTCCCTGGTAACACAGGATTCTAGGTTTACAGTCTGTCATTTCTCATTTGCCCTCTGCGCCCATGCTCTATGCTCCAAGGGATAGAGCACAGTCCCCTCATAGTTTAATCCTAATGCAATGATGGGGTGGATAACATAAAATGTTGAATTACAGATAGTAAGCACAAAGGCAGTAGCTATGTCAATAGTGGGATCATAAGTATAATTTACCAGAGTCCACCAAGATTGGAATTTCCTTTCAAAATTGGTTGCACTGTCCCAAACAGCCTTTCGGACTTCAACCGGGAAAGCGCCGTCACTTCCTTCCCTTATGATCAGGGCAGCTGCCATCTGCATCCACAACTGTGCTTGTATACAACTAAAAGCCAAAGATACATTATCTTGAACCATACTAAGTGCATCTATTATTAACCTGTGGTCTTGGTCCTCAGCCTTTTCCCATCTCGGTAATACCTTTGAAACTTGCCATTGACTAGTTCCTAATGCCAATAGAGATGCTTGTAGGGGCGGTTTTATTTTTGTCAAATCACTTGTTGCAGTGACCAACTTATTCATTAATATTTCTGAATCAATTCAGTTTAAAACTCCTAATCCTGTTCCTAACATTCCATTTAAGTCCCTTCATGTCCTGTCCCTGAGGTGTGCTTGCTTTTGTAACCATGTTGTCCAGCCCTCAAATGAGGTCTTTAGAAAAGGGGAGCAGGCTGATTGGATTTCTGAGATGTGCATTTGCGTTAGCAAATCAACACGTTTGAGAGACCATTCTGGGTTAAACAACCGCTGTTGTTGGCCTGTGTTCCTTACCACATATGGGCCTGTCTCATAAATTTTGGGTTCAAACTTAAGTGGTGTAATTTGAGTTACAACTGATTCAGTTGTTGTTGTACTAGATATGGCATCTTTTCTAAAGGAAACCCAGAGAGCTTTAGTGTTTCCAGGCTCCATATGATTGGTCCAGAAACAAGTTACTTCGACGGAGATTTCTGTTAATGTAAAATTATACCAACATTCTGATTCGCCTGGATGGAAGCAAATCTCAGTGCTTATTACGAGTAGAGACACTGATCTCAGTTGCTTTCTCATGAGTAGTCCCATTAACCATTCAACACTCTATACTGATTTCCTTTCCCAGGATTCCCTGAATCCACCAAGCTTTCCCGTTTTCCTTTTTTTGACAATTTTGCCTTTCATATACCTGATTCTCCTGCATAACTACAACTGCTAAATTTTCATCTTTTACCCATGATTGAGCCCATTTCACCCATGATACGTATGAATAGTTTACAAAGGCTTGAGACCAAGGCCTCTCAACATTGTTCTGGCTAGAGGTACTTTTCAATTCTTGAATTGTACTTATCACTACAAGCAAAACAAGCAAAACAATTCTATTGACTAAATTTCTGCAAGCCAAATTACTGAATATTTCTGACCCCAACGTACTCATTTTGCTAGAGTAAGTTTTAAATTCAGTTCATTGTCATGCGGTGTTACTTTCAAAGGGGCTTATGGAGCTTTTTTCACTCGAGAATGGTGAATCCAGGTGCTCTGTTCCTTGATTTTAATCTCAGTGAAGGTGGTGAGAAGCACCTGGAATGGTCCTTTGTTGGAGTCTGAAACAGAGGCCTCTCTGAGTTCCTCAGAGAGAGATCAACAGGTTTCAGTGAGTCCTAGATATCAGTGTAGAGAACAAGTCTTGAAAACAAGTCTTCGTGAAGGCTCCAAGAACATAGTTTTAGCCATAATAAAAATACGGTAAGAATATTGCTTACATTTTTTAGATAGAACAGATAGATTATATGCCTAGTTTATACGCAAACTGGCATGCTAAGAAACTAGAATTCTAATAGGTTAAGAAGAAATGGTTCAGATTCGTGTTTTTAGCTTATTGGATAATTTGTGTATAAGAATCTATGCATTGGGGAGAGATGCTGTCTCTTTCTTCTATTCCACCGCCATCATCAACCCAGGAAGAAGATAGGAGCTGCGTCTGGAACTTCAACCCTCTTGAGATCTCGACAGGAGCAGCTTCCACTTCTAATTGTGATTTTACTTCTACTTAGAACTCTACACTGAAAACTTTTAACATGAACTTTAGCGCTTGTGACTCTTTGCCTTTCGAGATTGATGTGCCTTTACAATAAACAACTTTATAGCAACGAATAGCTGCTCGGCTATTTTAAAGAAAACAACTACAACCTGTCAGTGCTTCCCACTGCGGTTCCAAAGTTTTCTCTGCACAAGACTAAACATATACATAATCTCCAGGCTGTATGCCATGCACTAGTCTGTCTAGCCCTCTGCTCACAGTTCCAGCCACGTTTCTCAATTTCTCTGAGTTGTTTATTTAAGGCTACCATATAGGCGGCCAGCCTTTCTTCCCCCACTTGAGTAGACAATCTCTTTTGCACTCCATATGGTCTCCCATAAAGCATTTCAAAGGGACTTAGCTTTTCTTTGGCTCTAGGCTTGGTTTGGATCCACAGCGGTGCCAGTGGGAGAGATTGAAGCCAGGGTAAATTAGCTTCTTGTCCTAACCTCACAATTTGCTGTTTAATTAAGTGATTCATTTTTTCTACTTGGCCACTTGACTGGAGACATTATAGGGTATGGAGCTCCCAGTCTATGCCCAAGTGACAACTGATTTATTGCTCTATTTTCGAAATAAAATGTGTCCCTCTATCTGAAGATATTGTGGCTGGAACTCCAAAGCGTGGTATTATCTCTTGTAACAATACCCTGGTTACCTCCCGGGCTTTGGCAGTTCTGGTGGGAAAAGCCTCTGAGTGACAGGAGTGTATAAATTCCTGGCAGCAATATTTTCAATTAGATAATTATACAGAGCATCTATTCCCCAGTGCATGTTCTGGTGTTCTTCCCTTACTAATGATCATAATAGATGAGAAGGGATGACCAGCGTCCCTTCCGCAGTAACAGCCCATCTCTCTTGGTTATACGTTCCTCTTTGGTCCTTAATTAGTTTTCTATCCTTTTTTCTATATACTGGCTTACCTTCAAGGGAGATCTGCCCATCTGGAATTAAGGATCCCTCAATTACTACCTCACCTTTTGCAGTTTCTTTTGCCTCTCTGTCTGCCAGCTTATTTCCTTCCTCCAACTCGGAGCTCACCTTCTGGTGTGGCTTAATATGCATAATTGCCACTTTCTCAGGCAACTGTACTGCTTCCAATAGTCGCATTATTTCTTGTGCGTGTTTGATATTCTTCCCTTGCGAGTTCAGCAGTGTTCTTTCTTTCCAGATGGCTCCATGTGCATGCACAATCCCAAATGCATATCTTGAATCTGTATATATGTTTATTTTCTTCCCTTTTTCCGTTTCCAAGGCACAGATTGGAGCAATTACCTCGGCCTTTTGTGCAGAGGTATTTGTTGGTAAGGGTCCAGATTCTATTACCTCTTTGCAGGTGGTAACTGCATAGCCAGCATGTCTCTTTCCACTGATGATGTAGCTGCTTCCATCAGTGAATCAGGTTTCTGCATCATCCAAAGGGGTGTCCTTCATATCTGGGAAGCTGGAGTAGGTGGCTTCGATAGTTTCCAGGCAGTCGTGGTGTACTGGTTCCCCTTAATTTCCACTGAGAAAAGAAGCTGGGTTGACAATGTTAGTTACAACTATCTCTACATCATCTTGTTCTACCATGATGGCGTGGTATTTCAGGAACCTTTGTGGGGAAAGCCAGTGGCCGCCTTTCACCTCCAGTACTGCGGACACTGTGTGAGACACCAATACAGTAATTTTATGGCCCAAGGTAAATTTGCGTGCTTCTTGAATATTCAGCACCACTGCTGCAACGGCTCTGAAACATCCTGGCCATCCCTTGGCTGCTGCATCTAGCTGCTTAGAAAAGCAAGCAACTGCCCTTCGATATGGGCCCAAATCCTGGGCTGGTATTCCCAGGGCAATCCCCTGTTTCTCATGAGAAAAAAAGAGAATGGTTTACTCACGTCTGGCAGTCCTAGAGCTGGAGCTGACATGAGGGCATTTTTTAGTTGGTGAAAAGCCTGTGTGGCCTCCTTTGTCCACTGGAGGTCTTTGTTTCCATTTGTAATGAGTGCATACAGAAGTTTTACAAGCAATCCATATTGAAATATCCACAGCCTACACCATGCCATTGTCCCCAAAAAGGTTTGCAGTTCCTTTATCGTTTGAGGTTTCAGGGTTCGACATATCACTTACTCATGATCTTGCCCAAAGTCCATTGTCCAGCACTGACCTCATAACCCAGGTAGATCACTTTTTGCTTTACCACCTGAGCCTTTTTACTTTGATACTCTATAACCCTGGAATCCTAGAAAGTTTAAAAGGCTTACCATCCAAACTATGCATGCTTCCTCTGTCTGGGTGGCTATTAGGATGCCGTCTACATATTGCAGCAGCCTTCCTTCTCCTGGTGGAGCTTCCCAGGACTCTAGGTCTTTTGCCAGTTGTTTTCCAAACAGAGTAGGTGAGTTTTTAAATGCTTAAGGCAACACTGTCCATGTGAGTTGAGTTTTGCACCCACTTTTGGGGCTTTCCCATTCAAATGCAAAGATATTCTGGCTAGCTTCATGGAGAGGGAAGCAAAAGAAGGCACCTTTCAGATCTAGAATGGTAAACGAAGTTAGCTCTGGTGTTAGACATGTTAACAAAGTACATGGGTTTGCTACTTCGGGGTAAAGGTCTGCAGTTATCTTGTTGACGGCTCGTAAATCCTGCACTATTTGATATGACCCATCAGGTTTTCGAAGAGGCAAAATGCGAGTATTGAAGTCACATTGACATTCTTTTAGTAATCCTAATTGCAAAAAGTTCTCAGTTATTGGGTTAATTCATTCCCTATCCTCTGTTCTCAAGGGATACTGTTTAATCCTAACTGGTTGTTTTCCTTCCTTAAGTTAAAATTAATATAGGAGGTGCATTCTTCGCCCTCCCTGGTACATTAGCAGTCCATACTCCAGGAAACACTTGGCTCATTATTTCCTCACTAATTTACTCTTCCACCTCAATAGCTGTTAGCATTAGACTTAATACTTCCACGTATTTTTGATCATTTACCTCCAGAATAATTTCCCCATTTTTAAAGGTAATGGTTGCTTCTAATTTTTCCAATAAGTCTCTTCCTAGAAGTGACTCTGGGGAGTTGGGCATGTATAAAAACTCATGAATGCCTCATTGTTTCCCATATTTATATTTTAATGGTTTACAGAAAGATGCTATTTCAGATTGGCCAGTTGCCCTTCTTACCACAGCATAGTCATTCCCCACAGGTATTAATGCTTTATTTAAAACTGAATATGTTGCTCCCGTGTCAACCAGAAATTTCACCTTTTTCCCTTCCTCCCCCAGCTTCACTGTTATAACCAGCGGATCTGCTGGGGTAGAGTCCCCGGGTCGTCCTCAGTCTTCTTTCATGTGTGTAACCACCCCTTCCTTTTCCCTGTTCCCCTTTTCCTGACGATTATTCTGTCTCTGTTCTGGGCATTGATTTTTCCAATGACCAAATTTCTTGCATATTGCACACTGGTCTCTGCCCAAGTGGGGAGGTCCTTGCCTGGGTGGCCCCTGTCCACGTCTTCCCTTTCCTTCTTCCTTTACAACTGCCACTAACTTTCTCATTCCCTGCTTATATCCTTCTTCCCTGTTACTAAAAACCCTCCATGCCTCATCCAATAAAGTCTCTAAATTCCTCTTGTCCGGCCCCCAAAGCTTTTGAAGTTTTTGTCTGATGTGTCCCGTGAACTGCCCCAAGAATAGATTGACTAATTGCTGTATTCCTAACCTCAGACCCAGGGTCCAGCGATGTATGACAATGCATTGCATCTCTTAAGCGATCAAGGAATTCGAATGGACATTCAGAAGGCCTCTGTTTATTTCATAGAGAGCTGACCAATTTATAGTTTTGGGTATAGCTCTTTCCATCCCCTTTGCTATCCATTCCTGATAGCTTTCCAGCTTTTTCAATTCCGCTGATCTGTTTGGGTCCCACTGTGGATTTTGAAGTGGGAAATAATCTTTCACATCCAATTGTTGGGTTTTATAATAATCTTCTGCCAAATCCCCTGCGATTTTTAAAATTAACTGCTTTTCTGTTTCGGTCAGTGCATCTAATAATAATTGTATATCACTCCAGTCTGGGTTATGTTGCTTTATTATGTACCTTAAATGTTTAGCGGTATTTACCAGATCACTCCAGTAATTTTTAGCAACTTTTTCCCATGCTTCTAGATCAATCGTGGAAAAAAGTACTTTAACAAGTACTCTTTCTCCTTCTGGCCCCATGGCCTCTCTCAGGGGAAGTTGCAACACACGTCCCCTAGTCCAGGATGAGATTGGGCTGTCATGAGGGGAAGAGGCGGGAATTGATGTTTCTTCTGAGTCTGCATCCTCCTCCTGTTCCTAAGGGGAGGCTTAAGTAATTCTGTTAAATCTTGCTCCTGGGCTACAGCACGATGAACTTCGTCTAGTTTTGTGCATCTTTGTCCGATACTACATGCTGAACAACATCTCTTGAGTTCCCCTCTACTGGCTTTGTTCTCCTTTTCAAGGGCTAGTACCAAAGGATCAGAGGGGGCCCTAATTCCACAATCCCTTTGCCATTCAGGGTTATTTTGGAGGGAGAACATATCTGTGTACGAAACTTCATCCCATTTACCTTCCCATCTCAAGAACAACATTAGCTGTAACAGGGTGTCATAGTCTAAAGTTCCATTAGGTGGCCACCTCACCCCACCTTCCAGTTTATATAGGGGCCACCAGTGCGTACAATATTTGATCATATTTTTCTTATTTTCCGTACCCCCAGTCCCTCCGATTTCCTTCCAATGTGCTAAAACACCTCCTAATGGACTAACCTTGGGTATCTCTACTCTGTCCAGTTCCCATTATTCCCTCCTTCTTGTCCTGCCCTGTTTCCGCCCAAATCTCTCTTTGCAAACTCACAGTTCTTTCCCAATCTTCCTCCCACACACACGCCCAAGTTGCAGGTACTAAATGTGATTTCCCACACACAAACTTTAGAATCCTAGGTTCAAAATCAGCTCAATGAGGATGCCTCTATTTACACTGAGGGCATAGACCCTGTCGTTTCTCAGAGGAACAATACCAATGTTTTTCACAAGTCCTACACTGTAACAATACCCATGCAGAGTGGCACCCTCTTGATGCACCAAAAGCCCTGAAACGCCCTCAGAAAAAGCAATCCCATTTATTTTCTCTTGAATGTCCAGATCTTCATGCGCAGGCTGTTCCCAATCGAAAGCTACCAATCTTCCTGCTGAAGTTCTATATATTCCTTCCAGATAAACCAGGTCATTTCCTCTTTCTATCCAATGATTCACTGGATTTACAAACTCCCAAGGATCCAGTCCAAACCACTGAGGGAGAGGGGTTCCTTCTATTCATCTAGCCATGATTAAAACAGACGCTGACTGCTGTGATCGTAACTCCTTCCTAGCTATCTCTAAGAAGGAGCTAGGCACAGCATGGGATAAACAAAGGTTCAAAAGAGGCTCCTTGCCTTTCTCAATGTTCATAGTTTATTTCATGATGATCCCAGGGCAAAAGAGCAAGAGGCTCTCAGATAACAGTCTTTTCTAGGAAAGGGTTAGGGAGGGGAATTTGGCTTTCTGCCAATAGGATAGAGACATGAGGGAAGGGTTAAAGCATTCCTTATACCTCTGGTATTAGGTTACAACAGGTGCCCACCTTTGTTTCTTTTAAAATACTAAAATAGCAAATCTCAAACAACACAGAAATGCTACCATAACATTCACTTTACATGGAAAATGCTGGTGGAGAGAAAGGAAAAGATATCAAATCCTCTGCTGATATTTCAATAGGCATCTGCAGGACTAGGGCTATACCAGTGTGTCCTGATTTAGGGCAGATTTGAGAGAAAAGCTCCAAAGCCCCCACCCCCAGGAAGCAAATCCAAGCGGCCCCTCCCCCAACCAGTTCGGAAAGAAATTTCCTCAGAGAGAAATGGAAAAGACCTGTTTATTCAACAGGCAAAACACTGCCCAGCACAAAAAAACCAATACCAAACAATGAAACATCTTGCTGCTCTGAAGAGATGACAAACTCAGGAAGTCTCTCTCCTGTGGT
>JAOTQP010000955.1:21932-52571 GCA_026413545.1 Cichladusa arquata
GGTGCTGAAGGGTCGTGCAGGGATGTTGGGGGTTCTCTCAGGGCTTTTTGGGGAATTCAGAGGGTGCCCCTCCTTGCCAGGCTTGGGGTTCTAGGGGCTCAGGGTGTTGGGGAAGTGGGGTCGTTCAGGGTTTCTGGGGCCATCAGGGATACTGTGGGGACCTGGAGGGAATTGAGGGTCTGGTGGTGGTTCAGGATTCCAAGGGTGGATGGGGAATCAAAGTCACCCCTCCATTTTTCCTTTGCAGATGCCAGGAAGCACCAGGAAAGGTAAGTGCAGGCTCTGACCATGATTTGGGTTTCACCCAGACCCTCAGGACCTCCCATCCCCTTCCACACACCCCCTTATTCCCACAGAGCCCCCTCGCTGGAGGATCCTCAGGCGACCTACATGGAGCTGCTGGGGCCACATGGGCAACCTTGGGAACCCAGTGACATCTATGAGAATCTGCAGCAAAAGTTGTGACACTCTGGGAAGGGGGCGGTCCTGAAGGGAGGGGAAGCCCCCAGAGTGGGGGGGCAGCACCCAGGGCCCCTGTGCTGGGGGAAACTGAGCCCACAGTGACATCGGCTCGGGATCCTGGAGGTCGTGAGGGGAATTTGGGGGGTCTTGGTTGGGCTCCAGGGGCATCCCTGGGTGGGCTTTGAGGGACATTGGCGTGGCACTAGGAGCTCCTGGAGGGTTTGGGAAGGTCATGGAGGGCTGTGCAGGCATGTTGGGAGATCTTTCTGGGGTCCTGGGATAGTTTGGGGGGTGCCCCTCCCTGCCGGGCTTTGAGTTTTGTTGCTCAGAGGGTTGGGGACACTGGGGGCATTGGGGACAGTGCAGTGGTGCAGAAGTTCTGGGGGGTTCAGGGGTGCTTGGAGTGTCTGGGAGCAATCAGGGGTGCAGTGGGAATTGGAACTCCAGTGGGGATTTAGGACTCCTCTGGGTGCTTGGAGCTGCTGAGGTCCCAGGAAGGTTCAGGGGTCCTGGGGTCTCCATGGTGACCCCCTCCCTTTTACCTTGCAGCCACCAGGAAGCCCAGGACAGGTGAGTGGGGGGCTCGGGCCGGGACGCCCCTTTTCCCCTCCCCAGACACCACCCAGACCCCCCCTTATCCCCACAGGACCCCTCAGGAGGAGGGGGCGGTGCTGGACCCCCACGTGTTGGGCACTGAGCGGGCAGGGGGTGAGTACAGGGGGGGACAGGGACACGTCACCCATGGGTGTCACCCCCACCCAGCTCCCCAACCCCGGAGTCTCTCACAGGGCACCCCCCCCAACATCCCCCAGGTGACCACGAGGAGCTGCCGGGACCCCACGGGCGACAGCGGGACCTCAGTGACAGCTACGAGAATGGGCTGTGACACTGGGTGGCGCTGGGGGCATTGGGGGACACGGGGGGGCACTAGGGACATGGGGGGCACTGGAAGTCCCTGCCCGAGGACACTTCCTGTGTGTCACCCCTCCCCTCTCCAGCCTTCTGTGGTTGCCCACCCTGCCCAGGAGGTGGCCACGAGTGGGGGGTCCCATGTGGGGCTGCCCAGAGCTCCCCGTTCCAGTGCTCCCAGTGCTCCCAGTACCCCCAGGGGCTCCCCCAGTGCCAGGGGGCACCGGACCCTTGTCCCTCTTCTTGGACACCAAACGCAGCTTTTGCATTAAACCGGGAGAAATGGTTTTGGTTTGTTCAGCCCGGAGCGAGGAGGGTCCCGCTCAGGATGTTGCGCAGACCCTTGTGGGATTTGCAGGATTTTTGGGGCTCTCCCAGTGCCTTGGGGACAGGCACCAAACCATCAATCGCTGCATTTCCGCACTGCTTCCCCCGCAGCGGGGAAGGAGCCGCCGCTCCCTCTTTGTCCCCTCTCGGTGACACCGGCCAAGGCTCGGGGACCTCGGGGTGGCCACGGGCCCCGATCCCGCAGCTGCCGAGCCCCGAGCGCCCCGAGAGCCCCGGGCCGGAGCCGGGGGAGCCCCCAAATGGCCCCCAAGCCCGGCCCAGCTCCAGCCCTGCCCGGTGCCCGCCGGTGCCCAAATCCCGCAGCCGGAGCTCCCCGAGCGGCGCCCGAGCCCCGGAGCTGCTGCGGAGCCCCCGCCGGGCCCGGGGCGCCGGGAGGGAGGTGCCGGGAGGGCGGAGGGGACCCGGGTACCGGGGAGGAGCCCCGGGCTCGGGCGGTGCCGCGGGTCGCGGCTGCCATCGCGCTGCGAGGGCCGGCACCGGCCCGGGCTGCGGGAGCCGCGCTGGCCGCGTGTCCCGAGCGCTGTGACAGCGCGACAGAGGCCACTGTCGCCATCCAGCCGGGGTCACCTCCGGCAGCCCCAGCACGGCCGCGGGGCAGAGCCGCTCTCGGGCTGTCAGCGCTCGTGAACGGGACAGGAACCACTGGATGTGTCACCCCCAGAACGGGGACAGGGACCCCTGGATGTGTCACCCCCAGAATGGGGACAGGGACCCCTGGATGTGTCACCCCCAGAATGGGGACAGGGACCCCTGGATGTGTCACCTCGAGAACGGGGACAGGGACCCCTGGATGTGTCACCTCGAGAATGGGGACAGGGACCCCTGAATGTGTCACCCCCAGGACAGGAACCCCTGGATGTGTCACCTCCAGGACAGGATCCCATCCTGACCCTGGCCATGGCTCCATGGAGACTGGATCCCCTCCTGACCCCAAACCCTGACATTCTCCATCCTTTAACCGTGCCCCTGTCCCATTGGGATGTGCAAGGAGTGACTCCCCCATGGCAGGGACATCATCACCCTCACTGGGTGTCCCCAGGTGTCCCCACGGTGCCACCCCTGCCCTGCCTCACCTGAGCTGGGCTTAGGTGGGTCCAGTCTGGGCCCAGAGGCAGTTCAGTGACATTTGGGACAGCCTGAAAAATAAGATTTAACCCCCTTTTTCAGCAGGAGTTTTTCTGGTCTAACCTTCACCCATGAACTCACAAACCCTGTGGGCTGCAGAGTTAAAAATCCCATTTAGGGCATGTCAAACACAGAATTTCAGGTAGGAATGGCACCTCTGGCTGCCTTTTTTGGGGATCCAAGGCGGAGCAGCTCCCTGACCTACATACACCTGTGCAGGTGTGCTGGTAAACATCCTCGGCGCTGCGGGATAATGAGGGAGGCTCTGTGGGAAGAGAACAGGACTGACCGGAAGGAATCCTCTCCTCCTCCCACTCCCAGGAGCCGCCAGCAGCTGCTCCCACCGCTCCAGCCCTCACCTGCTGCAGGTGAGTCTCTGCCTCTTCTTTTTTTGGGTTTGAAATGAGTTTTGTGTTTGGGGGGGGGTTGGTTTAGGACTGGTTTTACCCTGCAGGGCAGGATCAGCTCCCAGGCAGGTGCTGGACGAGCTTTCCTCACCTGCAGGAGCTGATTCATTCACCCCACAAGTGCCTGCACGGTTCCAGGGAACAGCTCCCCTTTAATTTAACCAGGGAAAGTGGAGGGAAATGGAGGGAATGAAAGTTGAAAGCCCCCAGAGAAGCTGGGAAAGGAAAAATTCTTTTTATCTCTGGTGAAATAAAATGCAGGAAGGCTGAGTGGGATTTTTTGGGATTATTGGAAGGGGATGTTTGGGATTATTGGAAGGGGATTTTCCTGACGGGGTGAGTGGGATTTTTGGGATTACTGGAAGAGGATGTTTGGGATTATTGGAAGGGGATTTTCCTGAGGGGTTGAGTGGGATTTTTGGGATTATTGGAAAAGGATTTTCCCGACTTCCCTCAGGTTCTGCTCCTCTCCAGGACAGGAGCCATGTCCAAGCTCATCAGAGCCATCACGGACATGCTGCAGAATCCCCAGGGCAGCACCAGGAAGGGCAGGAAACCAGAGCCCTTCAGCAGGAGCGAGTTCAAGAAGCTGATCCAGCAGGAATTCGCTCCTGTCAAGGTAACAGCAGGGGCTGGAGGGCGTTGAGGAGGCTGGAAAAGGTTCTGGGGCTGGGCTGGGGTCTCCCCACCCTCCCACTTTTGTCCCCCAAATCTCCCGTGGCGCCTCGTACTGCTGCTGTCCCCCCTTTTCCTGCAGGGGCAGACCCAGCTCTGCTCCAGGCTCTGCATCCCTGGGATTTGGGGAACCTCAGGATGGGGGGTCCCGGCTCTTTCCCCCAATTTTGGAGGGGCTGACGGGGTCCTGTCCCCTCAGAGGCCCCCGAGCAGCAAGTACAAATCCATCAGAGCCTCGGACCCCGACGCGGAGCCCATGACCAAGGAGAGGGCTCCTGCCAAGCCCTGCGTGTACTGAGGGGCGTCTGCTGCTCCTGGCACCCGCAGGGAGCAGGTAAGGGACCCCCAAAGCCCTGGGACCCCTCCCTGGGTGGGGACAGAGCCGTCCCTGAGCCTGGTGTCACCTCGAGGTGGCAGCGTGTGCTCATCCCAGTCCAGCGGGGAGGGTGGGATGGAGCGGGAGCTGAGCTCCGCAGGGTGTTTAATCAGCTCTAATTAAATCTGCGCAGTAATTGGGCACCAATCGCTGCGAGGCAGAGAGGGCTGGAGGGAGGGGACTGAGTCCTGCCCGTTTCTGGGTTGGTTTTGGGTCGATTTTGGGGTGGCCGTGGGCGAGCCCCCCGTGGGTTTTCCTCCCTCCCTGCAGGATCCCGGGATCGCTCCGTGGGCAGCAGCAGTGCTGGGATCTCCTTCCAGGCTTCCTCTGCTCCTGGCACATCCTGGGAGAAGCGAAGACCCCGCCCAGCTCCACGAATTTACCTCCATGAGGCAAAAATATCCCCAAAAATTCGGTCTCGACGCTCCAGCGCTGTCTCTTTGGGGTGCTTTAAAAACGCAGCTTTGAAGGCTTGGGGGGAGGTGGGGGCAGATTTTTAATTTTTTTCCCTTCATTAAAAGCAACGCCTGAAATCTTAACCCCTTCACCCCGGTTATGATGGGGAGAAAGTGAAAAATTAAAAAAAAAAAAAAAATCCCTGGTTAATAGGGCTGGGGTGAGCAGGGTGATTAACTTGACTCGGCGATAATGAACCCAGAGCGGGGAAAATGAAATTTTCATTGTCGGGAGCTCATTTGGAGTCAAGAGTAAAATCCCCGCGGGGTTTCTGGGGGGTTGGACACACCAAAAACGCACCTCAGGTGAAGGAAATCCTCCAGCTCTGGCCGAGGGTGTTTTCACGGGTGCTGTAAATATCCCAAAGGCGTTTTTTTTCCCCGGTTTGTCTTTCCCCTTCTCACATCAACATTGTAAGATAACAAAAACCCAATAAAAACTGTCCAACCCTGGATTTTGGGAGCCTCCCGAGGAGAGAGGGGGCTCAAAGCTGTGGATGAGAAGCTCTGAGAGATCGGGAGAGGGTTGGGAAACCCTGGAGGTCTGGGGGGCTGTGGCGTCCAGGGAGATGGGGGGAGGTTTTTGGGGTTTCTTCCCAGGTTTATGGGGCAGGTATTCCCAGGATTTTTGGTCTGAAATTCCCAGAGTTTTGTGGCTGAAATTCCCACGATTTTACGGCTAAAATTCCCAAGATTTTCCTGCTGAAATTCTGAGAGTTCTAAGCTTGGAATTCCCAGGGTTTGGGGCCAGAATTCCAAGGGTTTGGGTCATAAAATTCCAAGGATTTTGGGGCTGAAATTCCCACATTTTTGGGGCTGAAATTCCCGGGGTTTAGGGCTGGGTATTCCAGGATTTTGAGGCCAGAATTCCCAGAGTTTTGGGGATGAAATTCCCAGGGTTTTGGGACTGAGATTCCCTTGATCTTGGGGCCGAAATTCCTAGAGTTTTCAGGCCGAAATTCCGAGAGTTCTAAGCTTGGAATTCTCAGGTTTTTGGGGCAAGAATTTCAAGGATTCGGGCCATAAAATTCCCAGGATTTTGTGGCTGAAATTCTCCGAATTTTTGGGTTGGAATTCTAAGACTTCAAAGATTGGAAGTCCCAGAGTTTTGGGGCCACAATTCCCGGATTTTGGAGATGAAATTCCCAGATTTTGGGGGTGAAATTCCCACATTTTTGGGGCTGAAATTCCCAGGGTTCAGGGCTGAGTATTCCAGGATTTTGAGGCCAAATTTTCCAGGATTTTGGGGCCAGAATTCCTGGGGTTTTGGGGCAGGAATTCCCATGGCAGCCGTGGCACTGGTCCTTGTCCTGGCAGGAGCACATGGAATGAGGATCCCGGGACAGCAGCACTTTTAGAGAAGTGTCCCTTCTTTTTTTTTCCCGGAAATGAGACAGCTCCGTGTCATTGGGTCTGTCCATCCAACACCCAAATCTGTTCACACCTCCCTGACTCACGGGCGATGGATATCGCTCCGTTTTTATCTCTTTCCTGCGCCACATCACCTGCTAATTGCCAGCCTCGCCTGCCTCCGGTGGGAAAACCCGTGGGTGCCTTGGTTTTCCAAAGGTTCCTCTGCTCCGGCTTTGCTTGCTGAAATTAAGCCAGGGTTTAATTATAGCCCCTTCTCCTGCTCCCAGAGCTTAATCCCTCCTTTCGAGCTGGCACCAGATAAAGCCAGGAATGATCCAAGTAAAAAGAGGGGAAGGTGGATTTTTATTCTCTATGGGGAAAACGGGACGAGGGCAAAACCCTCCTGGAATTCCTCTGGAGAAGGAAGCGTTGCCTGGGAGCTGTCGGAGGTGGGGGCAGAAGTTTGAGCTGAAATTCAGCATCGTTTTCAAGACAAATCAATGAATTTTGGCACCCAAAATCTGCTCCTTCCTGCTTTTCCTGGGTGATACCCGCGGCTTTGGAAAAAGCCCCTCGGGGTGTGAATTCACTTTTGGGGTCAGGCTGCAGATTCCCGGGGCTGGGGTGGGTGCCTGGGAATTTGGGGTTCACTGCAGCAGCTGCTCGTGACTCCCGGTGTGCTCCAGAGGTTGGGGTTGCACCAGGATTTGACAGATTTTTGCATTTCCAACTGGAAAAATAACCCACGTTTTGGAAACTCTGCACGAGGTCGGAAAAAACCTCTGAGAGCATCAAGGCCAAGCTCAAACAAGTCCCAGCTGGGCAGAGGGGATGTGGTGACAGCCACTCCCCTGGTGGCTGCCGTGTCCCCAGGGCAGGACGCTCTCACATCCCGAATTTTGGGTGCCCCAACTGGGAGTTCCCAGCTGTGGGTGCCCATCCTACCTCTCTGTGCCCATTCTCTGTGTCCTGTTCCTGCAGTTCCTGCAGAAAAAGTCCCTCTCCAGTTTCCCTGGAGCCCCTGCAGGTCCTGGGAGGGGCTCTGGGGTCTCCACATTCTCAACATTCCCAACATTCCCAGCCTGGATCCACAGGCAAGGGGCTCCAGGCCCTTAATCAAATTCGTGGCCTCCTCTGGACTCACTCCAACAATTCCACATCCATTTTATGTTGGGGACACCAGAGCTGGGCTCAGAATTCCCAGTGGGATCTCACCAGGAATCCCTTTCGGGATCTCAGCACGAATCCCTTCCCTCCCCACCCACCCCATGGATGGATTCTGGGTCCTCTTCATGGAGAGGGACCAACGAGTGCTTTGAGTGTCACCTCCCCTGCCACCTGTCCCAAAACTGCTCCTGTTTCTCCCGCAGCCTCTCGGGGTCAGCTCCGCCCGCGGTGAAAAGCTCAAACCGCACCAAAAGGGAAGCAGAGGAGCCTCCGTCCTTTCTTTTTGGGATTGCAGGGAAAAGAAAGAACTTTTAGCATGCAGAGCCCTCGGAGGGGAAGGAAAGGACCCTCAAAATTTCAGAGGAGTCGCCACTTCCAGGGTTTCAGGGTTTTTTCACTTCCAGGGGCCAGCCAGGAGCCCTCACTGAGCCTTTGAGCGGGGCAGGAAAACCTCCCGGCCCTAAAATCTCTTTTCGAGCTGGTTCCCTGGTTCTGAAAAACATCCTATCCTTAAAACCCCTTCCCTGGCTGCATCTGTGGCTCTGGAGAACATCCCAGCCCGAAAATCCCTTCCCGGGCTGCTTCTTTGGTTCTGAAAATCTGCCCATCCCAAAAATCCTTTCCCGAGCTGGTTCCCTGGTTCTGAAAAATCTCCGAGCACTAAAACCCCTTCTCGAGCTGCTTCCCTGGTTCTGAAAAACATCCTAGCCCAAAAAAACCCTTCCCGGGCTGCATCTCTGGTTCTGAAAAACTTCTCATCCCAAAAATCCCTTCCTGGGCTGCTTCCCTGGTTCTGAAAAACATCCCAGCCCTAATACCCCTTCTCGAGCTGCTTCTCTGGCTCTGGGGAACATCCAATCCCAAAAATCCCTTCCCCGGCTGCTTTCCCAGCTCTGGAAAACCTCCCAGCCCTAAAACCCCTTCCCAGGGAAGACTGCATCTTCCCGGGCTGCATCCCTGGCTCTGGAAAACGAGGATGAGGAGTTTAAAGAAACACCAAGACAAGAGAATTTAGGGAATGTGACTCTTTATTGTCACATTTACGGGCCAGGGCACAGCCCGGGCCACCAGGACAGCCCCGACCCGGCCCTGCCCAGGCTCCAGAGGGCACAGGAACAAGGCGTGGGCCACGATGTCACCTCGGGGGCTGTCACCTCATCTGCTGCTGTCACTTCATCTTCTGCTGCGGCATCTGCGGCACCTGCTGCACCTGCTGCTGCTGCTGCTGCTGCGGCTTCCCGTGGCAGCCGCCGCCCCCAGAGCTGTGACAGCCCCCGGAGCCACCAGAGCTGTGACAGCCGCCACCCCCGGAGCTGTGACAGCCGCCACCACCGGAGCTGTGACAGCCACCAGAGCTGCCCCCGGAGCTGTGACAGCCCCCGGAGCCGCCGGAGCTGTGGCAGCCGCCACCCCCCGAGCTGTGGCAGCCGCCGCTGCTCTGGCGCTGCTGCCGGTGGCACTGGTCCTTGTCCTGGCGGGAGCACATGGCGCTGGGCTGGGTCACCTGTGGGGACACAGAGGAGCTGGCAGCGCCTTTTCCTTCCTGCTCCTGCCCTTCCAGGCAAGCAGAATCCGAGTGTTCCTTTCTCAGTCTCAGCCAGATCCCGAATTTCTCTTCCAAGTTTCCTGGATCCTTTTCCCGGCTAGGGCTGTCCCACCCGGAGGTGTTGGGGACACTCAGGTCATGCTCAGCTTTCCAAAACGGAGCCAAAACCCCCGAGCCTCCCTTCACATCCCCCCTCAACTCCCGGGCTCCCTCCTCACCCACCCCCAGAACAAATCCCAAATCCCAGCCCAGTTCCAGGCATAGGGGTCCAAACTCATGCCCCACTCCAACCCCACCCCCGAGGGTTTTGGAATCCCCCAGCTCTTACCTGAGCTGCTCGTGCAGGGAAGAGACGAGGAAGGGATCAGAGGGAATGAGGCTTTTGGGGACAGGAGCACTTTTATACCCTCCCTGCACACCCCACATGGAGGAGAAGCCCCTCCCTGTGCCACAGCTCTGCCCGTTCATTTAATTCGCCGATAGATTTTTTTTTTTTTTATTTCTTTGCCTCCCCATTCCTCGGGCTCGTGGGGTGACTCACCCCATCCACGCTGGGATTGCCTCTCCCTATAGGCCGTCTTTCCTGTCCACAGAAATTTAATTGCTGGCTCTGCTGGGCTGGGGGAGTCGTGTGGGTGGCCCCAGTTTCCCCAGGTCAGGTTTGGTGTTGATCACACCCGGGGAGTGCTTTGGGTTCAGTGGGGGGGAGATGATGTCACAACATCCCTCTAGAATGTCCTGAGGTTCTCCAGGCCTGTAACCCTCCCCTGAAAACTGAGATAGGCCTGGAAATAACAAAACCAGCTTTGGGGAAGCTCTTGTTCAGCAGGGATTCCCTCCATGCTGGGCACTGGAGAGGGGAATGGTCAGGGCTGTGTCCAGTTCTGGGCAAGAGGGGGTGGAAAAAGGTCCAGAGAAGGGAACAGAGCTGGGAAGGGGCTCGGGGGGATTTCTGGCTCTGCACAACTCCCTGACAGGAGGGGCGGGTTGGAATCAGGAAGAATTTTTTCCTGGGAAGGGCAGGAGCTGTCCAAGGAGGTTTGGAGTCGCCACCCCTGGAGGTGTCCAAGGAATTCCAGACCCTCTGGACTGGGGACAAGGCAGGGATCAGGCACAGTTTGGACTTGATGGCCTTGCAGAGCTTTTCCAGCCTCAGGGATTTTGGGATTTGCCTGGAATCACTGTTGGCTCGTTCCTCTTGGAACCGACCAAAACACGGTGGGGCCGTGAAGAAACTCCAAGGTTTCCACAAGCAGCTGGAACTCTTATTTTGGGAAGGAATAAGCCCTGCCCTGGGTTTATCCAGGATTAGCAAGGTGCTTAATTATGTGGTTGAATCTCAGCCCAGGACCAATTCTGGAGCCGTGGTTTTATTCCAGGTCCTGCCAGAGGAGGAGGAGGAGGAGGAGGAGGAGGAGGAGGAGGAGGAATCCCACAGGATCCCTCAGTGGTGGGGAACTGGCAGACCCCCGGGACTTTCTCCAGAGCAGCAGGAACACCCTTTTTTCATTTTCCCTGATCCCCAATTAGCTCCTAATTGGCCAGCAAATGCAGGTGCTATTCAGCCCCACACGGAGATAATTTGGGATACTCCCTGTACCTTTCTGCTGCGTGGGCTGGGAATTCTTTAGGACCACGGGGCTTGTTTGGCCCTTTTCTGTCACTGCTTGTGGAAGACATTGCAACCATGAAACAGGCAGCAAATCAAGGCTGAAACCTGGATTTTCCCATCTGGGAACTGCTGTGGTTTTGTCAGCGTGAAAAGGCTTAGGAAACACCGTGTAGGAAATATTTCCCTTCCTCCCGAGCTCTCCTGCCTTTGATTTGTCTTTGTCCATGTTGGTTGAGGTTCTGTGGTGACCACAGAGCCACCTAGAGCCCCTCCACATTTGCTGGTACCCAAACACTTTTTTGGATTCTGGGTTTTTGGGAAAGGTGAGAGCACAGGTCAGGTGGAGGAACCAGGTGAGCAACCTGAAGCTTCTTTTGTGTTGCCAAACCTCTGCCGTGATCTAGAACAGCATCAGGGCAAGATGTGCCTGGGTTTGGTCACTGCTCGCTAATTGAGTTTTGTTCTGGCCTCGGCAGAAATGTGGTCAATGACCTCTGGGGAAAAAAGACTCGAAGGAATTTTTGGCTCCTGGCATCTCCCTGTGTTCATTTCCTTGTGTTTTAATTGCTCTGAGTTCGTTAACAATGGACACCTCTACATTTTGTGGTTGGCCACGTTGACGTGCCTTGAAAACGGGATTTGGAATGGGGGGCTCAGGGCAAATCCCAGACTCGGACAAGGATCCTTCCCTGCTCCAAATACAGGGAGGGAGCTGCTGCCTGCACCCTTTTCAGCAATGCCAGAAATTTCTGGTCCTCCTGACGCACTCGAGAGCGATCTTATCACCGTAACATCCACTTCGTGAATGGCAGTACCGGAGCAATAAATTACCCAATTCGTTTTAATTACAAGCTGAGAAGACATTCAGCAGCTCGTTGTGTAAGGATCGAGCAACGCCCCTGGCACGACCCAGAGCTCGGGCAGGGCTGGGCACGGCGTTTCTCGAAAGGCTGGCTGCGGGTTTGCCACCAGCCTCCCCCAAGGGTGGCGTTTTGGGGCTAAATGGTGAAAAAAAAATATATTTTTTTGTCTATAGGACTCTTTGACTCAAAACCTCTCCCAAATTAGGGATTGTGGTGGCTCAAATGTAGTCATAGACTGATCCAGACACACCTGTGCCAGCGTGAGCAAGGAGTTTATTTCAGCACCTACGAGAAGTTCAGGACGGGTTACAGAGTTCACTGGGGAGGGGAAGGAAAAATTTCCTTGGGAATTGCTGGGGACATGCAAAGCTTTCCAGACATGGCACAGGATAGTGTGGATCACCTGCAGGATCCTGTGGATCCTGTGGATCACCCGCAGCTGATGGGGCCATCACTTATTTGAGGACACTTGGTAGATTTGCTGCTGGCATTCCTGTGGCTTTCCGTGGCAGGATCCTCCGCTGTTCCCGTGGCAACCGGATCCGCTGCTCCCGTGGCAACTGGATCCGCCACTGCTTCCACGGCAGCCAGATCCGCTGCTCCCCTGGCAACCGGATCCGCTGGTCCCACGGCAGCCAGATCCGCCACTGCTTCCATGGCAACCGGATCCGCTGGTCCCACGGCATCCAGATCCGCCACTGCTTCCATGGCAACTGGATCCGCCGCTCCCGTGGCAACCGGACCCGCTGCTCCTGTGGCAACCGGATCCGCCACCGCTCCCGTGGCAACCGGACCCGCTGCTGTGGCACGAGGCCCGTTCCTGCTGGTGGCACTGGTCCTTGTCCTGGCGGGAGCACATGGCTGGGGATCTGCTGGGAAAACTCATCCGTGAGAGAAGGCAACGGCCAGGGACACTGGAAATGTTGAGGCGGTGTTGGATGGGACTTGGAGCACCCTGGGAAAGTTTTGTGGGGGCTGTCCCTAAAATCAGCGAGCTGATTTTAAGGTCCATTCTAACCCAACCCTTTCCATGATTCCGTGATTCCATGATTCCGTGATTCCAAGATCCCGTGATTCCAAGATCCCATGATTCCAAGCCAGGTTATTGATCAGGGGAAGAGTTACCACCGCTCGCCTGCCCGTGGTGGCCTCTTTGGGGGAGCCTTTCTCTTTCACATCAGAGAGAAGTGAAAAGAGAAGAACTGGACAGACTCCAGAGCGAGACACGCAGAGTCCTCAGCCACCAGAGCCAGGAATTTTTACGTTTTCCTAATTTTCCAACTCGGCAGAAGCACTGAGATGGAGACAGGACACGGAGGAGAAGCGCCCAAGAGCTCAGGAGCGGGGAGAAGTTGGACAGCGTGAAAGGTGTGAAAATCTGAAGGATTTGGACTCACCTGGATCAGGAGGAGCTCGGCAGGAGACGCTGAGGATCTGCGAGGTTGAGGATCAACGAGGAGCGAGCGCTTTTATGGCCTGGCCTCCGGAAACGCGATGGGGCCCCACTGGAGGGACCTGATTGCTCAGCACCCCGAGCTCTTGGCTAATTGGGAGTTTTTGAGCTGCTGATTTGACTCACGGAGCAGATCGATATCCCGACGTTCCTCTTGTTACTCCATAAAAATGTTAATTGCCCACCACGCCTGGCCCGATCGGGGCGCGGGGCTGGGATGGATTTTTGTCACCTTTTGGTGCCTTTTCGTTGCCTTGTGGCTGGTGTTCACCTGTTCCTTGTGCCCAGAGCCCGAACTGAGGAGGGATGGGTTGTGGGATTACGGGGTTGTGAAGGAAACCCAGAAATTTGAGGGAAAGGGAACAAAAAGGCCACTGTGGTGGGTAGTAAAAATAAACATATTTGGACAGGGTGTAGCATCAAAGAAACACCAAAAATTCTGGATAAAGCAAGCAAAGAAGCACTAAAATAAATGCTGGAATTTTTCAAGCCAGTGCTTTCTTTACTCAAAGGCTTTCAAGCCAAGCAGAAGGAATTCAAAGCCCCACAGGATGCAGAAAACATCCTGGTCGGAGCAGGAGGACATTGAGATCTGCATCTTGAACATTCTGCTTTGGGGACAAAAAGTGTCTTTGTGCCCGTGGAGAGCTCCAGGCCTGATCTCCCGCAGGACTCTAGAGGCCACTGTGATATTAAAAATAGCCTGGATTGAATTAAAATAAAATCAAACCCGGAGTCCAGGAGACTCCTTGGTCCCCAGTGGAGCTGAATCACCGGAATTGATGGATGAGGCAATCTGAGCGCGACTCGGGACATTTCACAAACATCGGGAGAGTGGAAATCCTTGTGAAACTCATTATTCACGATTAATTACAGCCCTGATTCCTTGCATGGGGATAAACCTGTTCCATCGTTTGGAACTCCATCGGAGATGGAGACAAACACCTGAGCAGGAGCTGGGGGCCCATGTGTGGGATGGGGCGGTGCTGACCCTACAGTGGATCTCTGTATCCCCTACAAGGCTCCTGCTCCTTGGAGAGGCATCCCTGGATCCATTCCGAGCGGGAAATGGCTTTTTTGGGGGGAATTTGTTGGTTTGATGATGGAATTGCCTTTGTAGGGGTTGGCAAGGGAGGCTCAGGGCAGTGACAGCGGCTCCAGATCCCCACACTGCCCCAAAAATCCTCCCAGGGGATTCCTCTCCCAACCCTAGCAGACCCTACCGGGAATTTGGGGCCTTTCACCCTGTTGGAGCCATTTCCAAATCCTCTTCCTATCTTTTTTCCCCAGGGCTTTTTTTGGAGGTTTATAGTGCAAACCCAGCTGTACCCGTTGCCTCATGGTCCCAAACAGCCCCTTTGCCTTTTCCCTCTCTGATGAAATTATTTTCCTTACATAACTTCATTAATATTTAATTACCCTCTTGCAGAACCACTCTGTGATGAGAACTGTTACTCAGAGACCAGGAAACACCTGGAGTGGGAATGAGGAGCCACCAGGTGGAGCCAACCCGGAGCCTCCTTGCGAGGCCGCTGCAAACCCAACTTTGGCCACCAGAGCGGACCAGAAGCCACTGAGAGGGACGAAGAGGAAAAAACTGCGGATGCCAGGGCGATTTTGAGCCAGCATTTTTTATTGCCTCCACGTCTGCTGTGGAACGAGGTGAGGAGAATTTCAAGTTCCACAGCGCCAGTGGGTCACAGCTTCAGAGAGCGTTACAGCAGAGGGACAGAGCAGGGATGGGTGACAACGCAGGGCAGAGGTGAGAGAGCGACAAATTCCTTTTGTTTCCCCTCGCTCCTCACAGCCTTTATTTGATCTTCCGGGCTGGAACTTTGCAGATCTGCTTCTGCTGCTGGCGGGGGATGCCTTTGGCCACGGGCACACAGCTCTGCTGGACGGGAGGGGGACAGGGACAGGGACAAACCTGCGCTGGTGGGGGACAGCTCTGCACTGGAGCAGGACAGGGACAGCTCTGCACTGGGATGCTCTGAACTGGTTGGGGACAGCACTGAACTGGGATGCTCTGCACTGGGATGGTCTGCACTGGTTGGGGGCAGCACTGAACTGGTTGGGGACAGCTCTGAACTGGTTGGGGACAGCTCTGAACTGGGATACTCTGCACGGGCTTCCCACAGCACGGCTTCCCACCCTGGGCCACCGACCCGTGGCACCTCTCGGCACACACGGACCTCCCGTAGCCCTGGCACCCCCCTGACCCCCCGTAGGACACCGTGGGCCTCCTGACACAGCCGGACCCCCCTCCATGGCACGAGCCCGAGGAGCCCTGGCACCTCTCAGAGCACACAGACCTCCCATAGCCCTGGCACCCCCCTGACCCCCCGTAGCTGTACGTCGGCCTCCGGACGCAGCCGTGGCACGAGCCCGAGGAGCCGCCGTAGCCCTGGCAGCGCTCGGAGCAGCGGGGCTGCCGGTAGCCGTAGCAGCGGTAGTCGTGGCCCCTCATGCCCTCGACGCCCTCGCCCTGGCAGCCCGAGGAGCAGCAGGTGGCGTAGCCGTAGCGGAAGGGCGTGCGCCGCGTGTCCAGCCAGGAGCCCGCCGGGTCGTACCAGGTGGAGTTCAGGTTGAAGTAGGATTCTCTCCCCGAGGAGTAAATCATGGTGGGGCTGTAGGGAAGGAGCTGGGAGAGGGAGGTGGGTTGGTGTCAGCAGAATCTCCTCTGGTTCTGTCTGATTTCCCATAAAAATGTGGGGTTTGTCTGGAGATAACCTGGGTTTATCATGGATCCAGAGGAAATTGCCCAACACTGGTCAGATTGCATTTAAATTTCGTCTAAACTGAATCCAAACTGCATCCAAACTCCATCTAAACTGAATCCAAACTGCATCCAAACTGCATCTAAACTGAATCCAAACTGCATCCAAACTCCATCTAAACTGAATCCAAACTGCATCCAAACTGCATATAAACTGCATCCAAACTACATCCAGACTGCATCTAAACTGAATCCAAACTTTATCCAAACTTTATCCAAACTTTATCCAAACTGCATCTAAGCTGCATCTAAACTGAATCCAAACTGCATCCAAACCCTCTTCCTGACCTTCCCTTCCCGATTTTTCACCTCCAAAAACAACCACAGTGGTGGCACCGCTGTAATTCCCACCCCCAGGTCCTTCAAGAGCCTCTCCCGTGGCTCAGAGCGTGGTCTGAAACTCCATGTGTGACCTCCCAAATTCAGACTCCCAAATCCAGACTCCCAAATCCAGACCCCCAAATCCAGGCTCCCAAATCCAGGCTCCCAAATCTGGACTCCCAAATCCAGAGCCTCAAATCCAGACCCCCAAATCCAGACTCCCAAATCCGGACTCTCAAATCCAGACCCCAAAATCCAGATCCCCAAATCCAGACCCCCATCCAAGAATGGACCTGGCTGAATCTCACCAGTTCTCAAGCAAAGGCAGGCACTGCCCAGGGGACCAGAATATGCAAGGCCAAGGGGCCCAGAGCTTTTATAGATCTCTGAGTGCTCCCCTGCCCATGAAACACACAGCAGGAACGAGGATTAAATTATTTATTGGCAAAACATCTCCTCCGTTTGGATGCTGTTCCCGGTGCCTGGCATGTTCTGCTTGACTCACAATTTTTGATAAGCATCTTTTAATTATAACATCACTCCCCAGCCGGGCACATAAAAGAGTGACACGGCCTAAGCCACACTCTGGCTGTGTGAGATGGGTAATAAAGGAATTATTCACCCTGTGCAGGGGACAGGACACTGACGGGTGACCTGTGAGTCAGGGGCAGTGATGGCACCGCTCTGGAGGAGCCATTTCCAGGTGAAGCACGAGCAGGTGATGGGAAGAGCCAGCTCAGAGTCACCAAAAGCAAATTGTGCCCCTCGGTTTCGGTGATGAGGGGGCGAGGGCGGGGAGGGCCTGACACGGCTTTTCCAGGGAATTCCTGGCTGCCTCATTCCTGGAAGTGTCCAAGGCCAGGTTGGACAGGGCTGGGAGCCTGGGAGGTGTCCCTGCCTGTGGGAGGTGGAGAGAGATGATCCCAAAGGTCCCTCAGCACCCAAACCATTCCATGGTCCTGCTTCTCCTCCATTTCTGAGTTCCTCATGTGGAATTCCTCACCTCATCCCCAAGATGTATTTCTGAGATCCCTCCCAACCCAAACCATTCCATGATCCTGCTTCTCCTCCATTTCTGTGTTCCAGATGTGGAATTCCCTCACCTCATCCCCAAGATGGTTTTTTGAGGTCCCTCACAACCCAAACCATCCAGTGCTCCTGTTTCTCCTCCATTTCTGAGTTCCAGACGTGGAATTCCTCAGCCCAACCCCAAGATGGTTTTCTGAGGTCCCTCAGCACCCAAACCATCCAGTGCTTCTGTTTCTCCTCCATTTCTGTGTTCCAGATGTGGAATTCCCTCACCTCATCCCCAAGATGGTTTTTTAAGGTCCCTCTCAACCCAAACCATCCAGTGCTCCTGTTTCTCCTCCATTTCTGTGTTTCAGATGTGGAATTCCCTCACCTCATCCCCAAGATGGTTTTTTAAGGTCCCTCACAATCCAAACCATCCAGTGCTCCTGTTTCTCCTCAATTTCTGAGTTCCAGACGTGGAATTCCTCACCCCAACCCCAAGATGGTTTTCTGAGGTCCCTCCCAACCCAAACCATCCAGTGCTTCTGTTTCTCCTCCATTTCTGAGTTCCTCCTGTGGAATTCCTCACCTCATCCCCAAGATGTTTTTCTGAGGTCCCCCACAACCCAAACCATTCCATGATCCTGTTTCTCCTCCATTTCTGAGTTCCTCATGTGGAATTCCTCATCCCAACCCCAAGATGGTTTTTTGAGGTCCCTCCCAACCCAAACCATTCCACGGTTCTGAGTGTGACCACAGTGCTGCCCCAACTTCTGCGAGGTTTTTGGCACAGCAGCCTTGGGGTTAAACCAGTGGAGGCTTGGACTGGGTGGAAGAACCCCACGGGGTGAAAAAGAGGCAGGTTCTGGTGCTGGGGCTGTTTGACACCTTAATTAAATCGCTGGATAATGTGATGGGCTTGGAAAATCCTTGGGTGGCACCGAATTGGGGTGAGGGGCTGGAATTGCTGAAGGAACAGTCTTGGAACTGGGGTAACTGGGATGGGTAACTGGGATGGGGTGGGGTAACTGGGATGGGGTAACTGGGATAACTGGGATGGGGTAACTGGGGTAACTGGGATGGGATAAGTGGGATGGGATGGGGTAACTGGGGGTAACTGGGATGGGGTAACTGGGATGGGGTAACTGGGATAACTGGGATGGGGAAACGGGTGGGGTAACCAGGCTGGGGTAACTGGGATGCAAGGGCTGGTGAAAAGCAGCTTGGAAGATGAACTGGACCAAACTGGACCTGGAGGTGAGGGCAGAGCTGGCCCTTGGTCTGTAGGCTCTGAGTCACAGCACCGGGAACTGGGAAAAGACTGGGAAGAAAATCCCGAATTAAAAAGAAGGGCTCTCCCAAGGTAAATTCCACAGATGAGTGGTTTTTTATTTGGCTGGAATTAGACACGAGAAAAACAAATTGTTGTGGTGAAGAAAACGAGGGTGAATTTCCTTTTTTTCCTTTCCCAGCTCTCCGCGGTGCGAGGACGCGCCTGGGCCACGAGGAGACAACACGAAGAAATCAAATTATTTATTTTAACGCACTTCGTGGGTGGTTTTTCTGGCGAAGTGTGGAGAAGGAGCAGCTCACCCTGCATGAGCCTGGCCTGCACCTCCCCGCAGGAGCGAAACGGCATCCCCGGCATGCACGGCCACACCTCCCCTGCCTGGCCACGCGCTCATTAGCGTAATCAACATTTCAATGAGGATGCCCTCCCCGTGCTCTGCTTCCATCCAGGGGATGATGGAATCCAGATGTTGGTGCCCGCATTGGTTGGGAACCACGGTGGGGAGGATTTTCTACATCCCAGCCTGGAGGAACCGCTGCAGCCAGAGCCGAAACCCTCCCGTGCGAATCCCGATTCTGATTTAAACGTACGAGTTTTAATCTAAATGTACAAGTTTTAATTAAAATGTACGAGTTTTAATTAAAATGTACGAGTTTTAATTAAAATGTATGAGAGAGTTTTAATGGCTTTCAACATCTCATTGTAATGTCGGTGGTGCTTGTGGGGGCAAGAAAGAGAGCAACCAAATTTTAAAATATTTTTCAGCTTTATTCTTGAATACACGGGGAAGAGATAAAATCGCAGGAGTCCTGCCGTCACAGCGGTTCCTTTTTTCCTCCTAAAGTCCTGGGGCTGCTTTCAAACACCCTTGAAACCAGAGCCCAGTGAGAAAGGAAATCCGCGGAAATCCGAGGTCCCCTCCGGATGGGAAACACCAATCTGCTGCTCCCCAGGGAAAACCAAAACCCCGCAGGTTTAAATTCCTAAAGTGTCGGCGCTGGGGCCGAGCCGGGGATGGCCCGATCCCAGATTTGATGTGCAAAGAGCAGCGAGGAGCGCGGGGCGGAGGTGGGAGCATCCTTTGGGCCGGGGGAGCTGGGGAGGGGTCGCAGGGGTTCAGTTCTTCACGCAGAGCGGCACGAGGGTGACTTTCTGCTGCTGCTGCTGCTGGTGGCAGGGGTGTGGTGGCAGCGGGATAGGAGGCGGGCAGCAGCGGGGCACGGCCCGGGGGCAGCAGCGGGGCACGGCCCGCGGGCAGCGCTGGCTGCAGGGACAGCGATGCTGCAGCGGCAGAGGCTGCAGCACCACCGGCGGCTCCTCATCCTGCTCCGGGCACTGCTCCACTCTCCTGCGGGGCTGCTTCCCGCAGGATTCGGGCTCCGGGCAGGGCGGGAGAGGCCGGTGCTGCTGCAGCGGCCGCCGGCGGATTTTCACGGGCGGGGGGCACACGGGGGGCACCGGGCTCACCTCCACCCTCCGCCGGGGCTTGCAGCTCTGCGGGGCTGGGCAGGAGCCGGGCTGGGGCGGGCAGAGCTGGCCCTGGGGCGGGCAGGAGCTCTGGCAGGAGCCCTCGGTGTCGTGGCTGAGGCTGCCGGGGTTGTGGCAGGTGCTGGCGGGGTCGTGGCAGTGGCCGGTGGAGCTGGGCCATGTCCAGCCCTTGTGGCCGCAGCCCGAGGAGTGCTGGCACGGCTCGTGGTCGGTGCCGCCTTTCTGGTAGAGCATCCTGGGGCAGAGATCACAGAACGGGGGAGTTATTGAGGGTGGGAAAGAATTCCGGGGTCATCTGTGCTGGATCGACATCGCCCAGCTCTGAGTGCCAGGGCCAGGAATTCCACGGACATCTCCAGGGATGGGCACTCCAAACCTCCCTGGGCAGCTCCAATCCCTGACCACCTTTTCCAGGAGGAAATTCCTTCTGATTCCAACCTGACCCTGCCCTGGCACAGCTCCTCTCCTCCTGTCCCTGTTCCCTGGGAACAGAGCCCGACCCCCCCTCACTGCCCCTCCTGTGCAGAGCCCGAAATTCCCCCTGAGCCTCCATTTCCCCAGGCTGAGCCCCCCCAGTTCCCTCGGGAGCTGCTTCTCCCATGACTCACAAATCCTTTGAGCGTGACCAAGCCCTTGGGCATAAACAGCCTGGGAAAAAGAAAACAAAACACCGACTCCTTTTTTTTTTTTTTTTTTCTCTTTTTTTTTTTGGCCATTTCCAAGGGAAAAAAAAAATACCTGAGGAATCTGAGAGAATCCAACTCACCCTGCGAGCAGAAACGGGCCGGGCTGAGCAGGGATTCGGAGTCCTGGGGTCAAAGCTGGGGCTGAAAGCTTTTATACGTGGCCGAGCTCTGCTGGGAATGAGACACGTCCTGGGAATTAATAGCTGAGCACTGAGGCCGCTGCCGTGTGTGTGTGTGTTTTGTTTCTGGCACTCTCTGCCGGATTAATCAGCCGCAATTAGCGCCGGCCCAGCGCTGCGCAGGGCCAGTGGCCATTATCCCATTAGCCCTGGCCATGCTCAGATCGGCTCCTGCCTCTGAGTCAGGTGGGATCCAGGTGTGCGGATACCTGGCATGCCGCGATGCTGAGTGGTGCCCCCATAAAAGAGGCTCCGGTGGCGGTGGGAAAACCACGGGAAAAACCAGGAGCCTTTCCAGAGGGAGGGAAGGGAAGCCGGGGTGGCCCCAGGACAGCGAGGAGCAGCGGGTGATGCTCCTGCGGGTGACCGGGAGATGGGAATCCGGCATCCCTACGGACACGGGGGGACAGTGGCGGGCTGGGGATGGGATTTTTGGGTGTTTATTCCTTGATTTAAACGGATTAATTCGCTCCCGAGTGGCTACGGCAGGGAAAAGCCTTTTATGTGTGGAAAGCCTGGAATGGGGACACCAGAGGAGCGATGACCTCACACAGAAACAATCCCAGGCTTTGCCAGGCACCTTCCTGTGCCACCTTTCTGGCATTTCAGCTTTGATTCACATTCTGGGGAGCTGCTCCACTTTGCCTTTCTGCGGCCGAGACATTTTTTAAGTACCAGGAAAATTCCTCTCCCGGGGTTCCAAAGGCATTTCCACGCGGAGCCTCTGTGAGGGATGCTCGGAGCTGTGCCCGGTGGAATTTGGGGTTGAATCACCGGGAAAAGCATCCGCAGAATTCGGGGGTGTGGCTCCAGGGCTCCGCTGTAATTTATTCCGTAGCTACGGGAGAGGAGGAATTGCCTGGCAGGAAGCCACGGGATTTGTGTGGAAAGATGTAAAAAAGACCTCGGGATCTGTTAGGGCCAAGCAGGATTTTAGGTTTAGAGCTCATTGCCAGAGTCCCAAGTTTATGCTGGGTTTGGGCTTTTTATTTTCATTTTCATTTTTTCACATTAGAGGAGTTTTGGAGCCACTTCCCTTCCCGAGGATTTCACAAATCCCCAAGTGTGAATATTGAATTTCTGATCTTGCCTCTTGAAGTTTCCCCACATTTTAATGGAACCCAGAGAAAACGACTCAGCATTTCTGGATCCTTCAGGCTGGACCTAAATCTGATCAACCTGGGCTAGTGGGAGATGTCCCTGTCCTTTAAAACTTTAAAGTCCCTTCCAACATGAATGATCCTGGCCTATTTAATCAATTTAAGAACCCTCCTTTAAAGCTCAGCAAATTCTCTGGAAAGATTCCCATTAGGAAAAAAATTCACCTCTGGCTTTGGGACCACAGAGATGCTTTGGTTTTGAACCGGATCTCAAATCAGGAGAATTTCAAATAATCAAATAATCAAATGGAATTAAACTGATGCTCCTCTTTCTGAGATGACATTTTTCACCTGCAAGTCCCGTTTTCCCCCAGGTGAGCTCTAGGCCAAGGAGGTCACCAGGTACACCAGGGCATTGTCATCAGAGAATGACAAACATGCAAAATTAATTACATTAATCAATTAGGCAAAAGCTACACACCTCCCACACCAGAGCTCCTGTTTAAGGGATAAATGAATAAACATAACCCAGGAGTTTGCAGGATCAGAACTCACAAATTTTATTGTCTCTCATGGCTAATTGGGGATTAAAGAAAGAGGAGGGAGGAGGGAACATCCCGCACACCGAGAGGGGAAGGAAGACCAGCGCCAGAAACTCGCTGGGCAGCGGCTTCAGGCACAGAAAAACACCTAAAGGGGACTAAAAACAGCAAAAAGAGCAGGTCTGGGTGTCCAAACACAGCAGGAAGAGATTTTGGGGTGGTGTCCACATCCTCGTCAGTGTCCGAGCCGCGTCCGAGCCGCGCTGGCCTCAGTTGCCGCCGCAGCAGCCGCCGCAGCAGCCGTTGTTGTTGTTGCTGCTGATGGTGTAGCAGCAGGACATGGGCATGCAGCAGGACTGCACGGGCATGCAGCAGGGGCTGCAGCACTGCATGGGGCTGCAGCACATCGGGGTCTTGCAGCAGCGGGGGCTGCTGTAGCAGCACACCGAGTAGTTATTCCCACCGCCGCAGCCGCAGCATCCGTTGGGCATCTTGGGGGGGTTGGTGGGAAGCTGGAAGGAGCAGAGAGAGGCCGTGAGGGGGAGCAGGGGTTGGGTTAATTGGGATTAATTTGAGGGTCTCTTCATTCATTCATGTTTGGGGGCTCAGGGGTGGCTCATTTGTAAATTGTGAAATGCACAGCTCCGGGTTTTTCCCACGGTGCAGGTGCCCAAGGACTCATCCCAGGACACCCTTGGTGTCTTAGGAAGAGCAACCCAGCACTGAGCCCTCACTCTGGGCCCTTCTGGAATATTCTCCATCCCCTTCCCCTGCATGTTGATACTCCCAGAGCCTCCCCGAATTTCCAGCTCATCCCCGTGCAGAATTCCTAAAACCCCAACATCCAAGCCCCATCCCAGACCCCCAGCAACCTTGGATCTGCTGTAAAAAATCCAAAATTCCCTTTTGGGAGGCAAAGGAAGGGTTAGAAGTTCTCGCTTACCTTGCTGAAGAGTGAGGAGGGGTGAAGGGCGGAGAAGACGAGCGAATGAAGCGAGCTGGGCCCAGAGCCCTTTTATACTCCCGGCCATCCTTCCTCCTGGAAGTGAGACAGCCATTGACCATTCCAGCCGCCCTGTTTATCCATCCAAACCCATATTTTTTAGCCATATGTGTCGCCTGGAATTTGCATTTCGCCTCATTACTGGAGATCACCACCCTCGTTCTGCCTCGTCACGGTTTAGCCTGGAGATAATCAAAGGGCTCCCATGAATTTGGATGAATTTGTCCTCCCCACAAACCTCGCCAGGGAGCCAAAAAATGAGGCCTCGTATCTGCTGGGCTGAGATGTTCTGGGATTGACTCAGCAGCAGCTGGTGCTGAATCAGTGCCGCAGCCGAAACCGAGCGCCGGCGTCGTGCCGGGCGTTCCATTGGGAAGGAGTTTGGGGCAAATTGGGGAAATGTCAGGAAAATTGGGGGTGTTTGTCCCTGGCTGATGGATTGTGCACGTGAGGAGCGTTTGGGGCTGTCTGGGGCTTGGTCACCCACATGTGACTCTGTGCAAATCCATCGTGGAATGGTTTGGGCTGGAAAGGACCTTAAAGATCGCCCAGTTCCACCCCACGGGCAGGGACACGTCTGACCAGAGCAGGCTGCTCAGAGTTCCATCCAGCCTTGTCCTTGGACACTGCCAGGTTTGGGAAGTTCTCGTTTCATTCATTAATTTTTGTTAGTAGTAGCATTTTTATTAATATTCCAATTAGAAAGTTAAGGGGCAGCTCTGCACAGGGGACGGTGGCTCCAGGGCTGGGGGTGACCCCAAATCTACATTTCCATGCTGCAGCCTCCCCTAAATTCCAGCTGGGTCCTGGCCCTGAGCAGGACCCCCCTGCCCAGCCCCCAGCAGGGAGGGAGGGGTCTGGATTTGGTTCAGGACCCTCGGAGGGTGTTGGAAGGGGAAGGGGCCCAGAATGATCCAAAAAGTGAGAAAACTGAGGTGGAAGAGAAGAAACAGCACAGAAACTGCTCCTCACTGTGCTGGTGGAGCTGACTGGGAGCTGAGGGACTCAGGAAGAGAATTCATTGAGGTGAAACCATTTTCTGGGAGGGACAGAGAGGAAGGGAGGGACGTGGAGGTGAGGCAGAGCCCTGGGCAGCTGAACCCTGGCAGGAACAATCCCAGGGAGGAATTTGGGGAGGAATTTTTGCACGATCTGAAATTGCAGCTCTCAGTTGAGGACCTGAGAGCTGTCTAATGAGAGGATGGAGGATCCTGCCTGGCCAGTTCCCCGCTGCTGCCTGACATCCTCAGGGATCCCGGGGCTGCTTGGGACAGGGGTCGGCCCAGGTGAGCTGGGACCAGCCCCAGCACGGTGACAGGGACCACAGTTTGCTCTCTGTGCTGTGCAAGCAGGAGCAGATTAAGATTTTAGAGCCGTTCAGCCCTGTAGGAAATGCCAGCAGCTCCTTTCCAGGCTTCCCTGGCATGAGAGAAATTCCTTGGAGAAGCAAGACAGGGAATTGTGACTTATCTGTGAAGGGCAGGAGAACACGCACAGCATTTCCTCCCTGGTACGAGAGACAAACATTTATTTGTCTCAGATCAATTTATTAATTTGCATTTATTTGTGTAAATCCGTTTATTGATTTACAAGGAATTAATGGGGCACAAGCAGAGGGGCGCGCTCCCCTCGTGCCTCCTGAGGGAAATTTTCATCTTGCAAATCCTGCAGCTGTGGGAAGGGAGATTGAGGTGGGAATTTCCCACCCTGGGTGGTCGTGCCCAGCTCTTGACCCAAATAACTTTTGGGGAGTGGGACATGGATCATAACAAAGGGACTGGAGCAAGGTGGAAACAGAGCCTGGAAACGTCATTAAATGCATTAAAACTTTGGATTTTTCTGCAGTGCAGAACTTTCATGTTTTGGTGCAGCCCCAACCAACCCTTGAAGGCAGCAGAGGTTTCTCAGCACTTGTTTTACAATTTCAGCTCAGTCCTGGTAGCTCAGTTCCATATCCTGAGTGTCAGGCTGTCCCCAGGGACTGTCTGTGGGTCCTGAGGAGGTTTTAGGCTGGCTGGAATCCATGGAGCTTTCCTAGCCTGGACATGTCTCTGTCCTTCTGAAAACATTCCCATTTTTTGTGAGTTTATGAATTATTTTCAAAGAATCGGAGATTGGTTTGGGTTGGAAGGGACCTTAAAAATCCACTTATTCCACCCCCTGATGTTGGCAGGGACACCTTCCGCTCTTCCAGTGCCTCCAAGCCCTGTCCAGCCTGGTCCTGGGAATTTCCAGGGATGGCACAACCAGAAATTCCCGGGAAAACCAGTGCCAGGTGCTCACCACCCTCACAGGGAATGATTTCTTCCCAATATCCAACCTCTGTGCCCCTGACCCCATTCCCAATGTCCTGTCTTGCAGTTCCAGATCAAAAATTCCTCTCCAGCTCCCCTGGAGTCCCTGCAGACTGTGGAAGGATCTGAGGTCTCCACAAATCCTTATTTTCTCCTGTTCTCTTCCCATTTCTCTGTTATTTTATACTGAGAGGGCAAATACTGCTCTCAGAAACCCCAGCTTGAATTAATTTGCCCTGATTTCCTTTGTGTTCCCTTAGTGAACACCTCGGAGACAGGAGAATCCCAACATTGGGGGAAAAAACGCCAGGAAAAGGCGAAAAGCGCAACAAAACCCTCAGGATCCGCCAGCGGACAGACAGATCAACACCAGGAGGTTGCAGGGTCACAAACTACAGATTTTATTGGGTTTTTTCAGACAGATAGGAGCAGAAGAGCAGTGAAAAGAGCGGAACATCCCACACACCAAGAGGAAAAACGAAGAGCAGGGCCGGCGCTCGCGGGAGGAACTCGCTGGGCGGCGGCTTCAGGGCACATCACAAACAAGAGGCGAGGGAAGGCAGGAGGAGAAGAGGAGCTCTGCAGTCTCTAAGCACGGGGGGAGGAGAATTGGGGTGTTTTCCATATCCACATCCATATCCAAGAGGGAATCAGCCAGGCTGGGCTCAGTTGCCGCCGCAGCAGCCGCCGTTGTTGCCGCCGCAGCAGCCGCCGTTGTTGTTGCTGCTGATGGTGTAGCAGCAGGACATGGGCATGCAGCAGGACTGCATGGGCATGCAGCAGGGGGTGCAGCAGGGGCTGCAGCACTGCATGGGGCTGCAGCACATGGGCCTCTTGCAGCCCTTGGGGCTGCTGTAGCAGCACACGGAGTAATTACTGCCACCGCCGCAGCACCCGGACATCTTGGTGATGGGAGAGGAGGCGAAGCTGGAAGGGAAAAAGAGAATTTGTCTTTTTCTCTGCTTGAATCTCCCTGAGATTGAGGCAGCTGACAGCATTCTTATCCCCAAATCCATCCCAAACTGGCCAGGGGTGTGCCTGCTGTCCTGGATCCCAGCACAGACTCCTGTTCTTCTGGCTTTTTATTCCAGAGCTGGTTCTCCCAGAGAGAACCCACCTGAGTGCAGCCCAAAACCAATCTCCGGTCCCCCAAAACCAACCTGTGATCCCAAATCTCCAGTCACTAATCAGCCAGTCCAGAAAATCCTGGGGAAGCCCAACTTAACAGAGTCCCAAAGTAAAGACAAGCCATAAATCCTAACTTAACAGAGTCCCAAAGTAAAGAGAAGCAGCAAAGCCCAACTTAAGAGAGTCCCAAAGTAAAGACAACCAGCAAAATCCGACTTACCCTGCTGAGCAGTGGAGGAGGAGAGGAGAAGTGGAGATGATCGAATGAAGACCCCTGGACTCGGGAGCTTTTTATACTCTCCAAAGCCTCCTCCCCTGGAAATGAGGCATCCCTCGGCAATTCCGTGACCCCTCACGCGCCTTCCTCCCGTGTTTAACCTCTGCCTGTGTCTGTTTGCTCACCCCCTCAATTGTGCCCCATAATTACTCGTCCAGAGGAACAACAGATGCAAATTTCCTAATGGATTTGCGTTAATGGGACCAGGAGGGAGGGAGCTCTGAGGTATCCCCAGCCCTTCCCAAGGAATGACCTTGGGACACGGGGATGTTTAACAATGTGCCTGAGGGGAGCCAGGTGCTGAAGCAGTGGGACAACCATGCCTGGAACTCGGAGCTGTCATTGCCCAGGTGTCCCCTCTGCCCCTGGATGGGATTTCTGGGGGTCAGTGGAAATTTTTGGTCAATGGGGATCCATTTTTCCCTTCCTCTGAGGTCAAAGTTTAGGCTGAGATTTCCCCTTCCTCAGTCTTGCTCTTGGGCCTCCCTCTAGGGTGCTGGGTCCTCACACTTGCTGTTTTTTTATTTTTGTTGTATCATTAAGATTTTTTTTTATTTTCATCCATGGAATGGATGAGTCGAGTCTAAATGAAGCAGCAGTGCGCACGTGAGGGTTTTTTCCCCGATAATCTCATTTTCTGAGATTACCCCAAAGGTTTCTGAGTCTGAGGACACTTGTGGTGACCACATTTGAGCGTTCACATGAGGAACTAAGGCCAAGTGCAGAGCAAGGACAAAAAACGCCTATGTCAGAAGATGCTGGTGGTGATTCCATGCGGCCCCCTGTAAAAAATGGGAATTCCAGGGTGCTGAGGCAGCACCAATTCATGGCAAAAAGAGGCGGCCATCACGTCCAGGAGGCTCTGACTGTGAGGCTGACGTGGTGGCAGGTGATCCCTGGTGACTGGGACAGGATCTGCCTTTCCAGGATGTGACCATGACCTCCTGTGACGTGGCGTGTCCCTTCCGGAATTGACAATTCCCTGGAATTTTCCCCAGGGGAGCATTGTTTTGGTCACCCAATAATCACCAAGAGTTGCCTGCAGGAAGCAGCGTCCTCCTTGTGTAAACCCTCAAACATCTCCCCTGAATCAAGCATTCATCACATTTTTATCGGGCTTTATTGTTGTCCTGTTGGCCAAGATGATCCTGGTGTTGTTGTCATGGAAATTTGGGATGATTTGGGTTGGAAGAAACCCCAAAGATCATCCAGCCCAACCCTCCTGGATGGGCAGGGACACCTTCCACCAAGCCAGGTTACTCCAAGCCCCATCCAGCCTGGCCTGGGACACTTCCAGGGATGGGGCACCCATGGAACACCCTCACAAGAAAAGATTTCTTCCCCAAAATCCCCAAATCCCATCTAAACCTCTCCAGGCTGAACCACCCCAACACTCCCAGTATTTGCAGCATTTTCCCTCTTCAGTTCCATTCAACCTGTACTCGGTAGAAAAATAACACCTCCACAAAATTCATTTTAGAGGTCACGTCCCATCCTGGGATGTCTTTGGGAACTGCATTGGTGGTTCTGTGAGTTTGAGTTGCAGGAATCTGCAACATAAATCTGTTCCTGCAGCTTTTCCAATGTCGGGTGAGGCCAGGCTGGTTGGAGCTCTGGTTTAGCTGGAGGTGTCCCTGTTCATGGATTTTAACATCCCTTCCAACCCAAAGCCATTCCATGGCTGTGATCCAAAGACAAAATGAATATTCACAAGATTCCCTAAACAGGAAACACTTTATAAAACGTTCTGATACGGGATATCTGTGCACTATGCCCGATTTACAATAAATAAAAACCTTCCTCAAGACCCAGACAATGATTCCAGAAGAGTCAAACACGTAGAGAAGATGATTTTAATGTAGAGGAGAAGATTTTAATGCAGATGTCGAGTGTGAAGGTTGGAGGAAGCAAATCAAGCCAGAGCTCCAGGCGTTTTCTCCAGACCTGCAATTCTGAGCTGAGTCCTGAATTTTAATAGCAAAGAAAGTCCCAGCTGGGGAGGGAAGGTATCGTTGACTCACAGGTTTGCTATTTTAGGAATGAGGCTTTTGAGTTGGATGCCAAGCCTGGGTTTCATTCCCGGGCTCGTAATCCAGGAACACGAGGGGGAAACGCTCTGTTCCTGAAAAAATCCCGATTTCAGGGGATTTCTAAGCTTCTATTTTTGGAAGATGGTGATGGGAAGAAGATGCTGCCTGCTATCCAGTGAGTAATGAATTCCTCTGGGAATGATTCCGAGATCAGGGATGAGCTCCTGTGAATCTCACAGCTTCCTCCTGAGGGGCAGCTCTGATCTCTGCCGTGGGAGCAGGGACAGGGCTGGAGCTGGGGCAGGGATAGCCTAGGTTGGATATTTCTGGAAAGTTCTTCCCCCAGAGGGTGCTGGGCACTGGCCAGGCTCCCCATGGAATGGGCACTGCCCCACAGAGCTCCAGGAGCGTTTGGACAGCGTTGCCAGGGATGCCCAGGGTGGGATTTTGAGGTGTCTGTCGAGGGAAGGGGTTGGACTCCATGATCCTGGTGGATCCTTTCCAAGTCAGGATATTCCAGGAGTCTCTGATCTGTGGAGTGCTGTGTTTTCCCAGAGTGCAGTTCTGCCTCGCTCAGTTTTGAGTTTTAATTACTCCAGCTTTCTGCTTTGCTGTAAAATCTGAATGAGGTGAATGGTCAGGAGGGGCAAGAAGGGATCAAGGAATGGTTGGGGCTAGAAATTACTTTAAAACTCATCCTGTTCCTCCACTGGCCATGAGACACCTCCCATTGTCCCAGGCTGCTCCAAACCCCAATGTCCTTGGACACATCCAGGGATATCCAGGGGCAGCCACAGCTGCTCTGGGAATTCCATTCCGGAGGATCAGGGATGCTCCACTTGTTTCAGACATGACCTAATTTGTGCCAGCAGCCTGGACATCACCTTGTGTCCCAAATGTTCTGCTGTGCCACTGGGACACGTCCAGGACCTTGGCCAAGGGCACAGGCGGTGCCAGAATGAGGACAAACCCTGGGCAAGGTGACAAATGAAGAGCAAAGTGACAAATTCTGGGCAAGGTGACAAACTTTGGGCAAGGTGACAAATCCTGGGCAAGGTGACAGATGAAGGGCAAAACCACATAAGAACCACCAAAAGACCAAACGTTGCGTTTTTGCTTAATGCTAAATTTTATTGTCTGCAAGTCAAGAGAGGAAATGAAGAGTGATCAGAATGACACCAAAGATTACCCAAACACCAGGAGGAGAACGAACACCTCACTAATATCTAATGGGGGTTAAATTCTGGGCTACTCAAGACAGTCAATAATTAAAGACAGTCCATAACTAAAGGACAGAAAGAAGCTCGAAAAGAAGAAGAAAATCGCTGTGAATGGACTCCATCACGATGAGAACCAGCAGCAGAGGAGCAGCTTTTCACCTCCTTGTGCCTGTTCCCAGAGGGGGAGCAGCTCAGCAGCTCTTCTTGATGCAGCACTGCTGGATGGGGATGCAGGGGGTGCAGATCTTCCTCACGGGGGTGCAGCAAACCACCACGGGCTTCTTCACCACGCACGAGCAGCAGGACAGAGACCCGCAGGGGCAGCAGCAGGGCCGGGGCACGCAGCACACCGACTTCTGGCACACCTTGGTGCAGCACACGGACTGCTGGCACGGGTCACAGCAGGACTGGCACGGGTCACAGCAGGACTGGCACGGGTCACAGCAGGGCTTCTGGCACGGATCGCAGCAGGACTGGCACGGGTCACAGCAGGGCTTCTGGCACGGGTCACAGCAGGACTGGCATGGATCACAGCAGGGCTT
>JAOTQP010000955.1:68428-87487 GCA_026413545.1 Cichladusa arquata
GAAATTTGGGATGAGCAGCTGGAGCTGAGCAGCAGAGCTGCCTCTCCCCATTTTTGCCATTTTTAACTGTGTTGATCTCCCCAATTTATACAGAAATTTATTTCTATAAATACTCATTTATAGAGAATTATCCACAGCCTCTGTGTGTGCACTCCTGACTTGGCTCTGCCTCAAACCGAGCTGAGCTTGGTGTAAACAGAGCAGGAGGGAGAGACCTTCCCTGGAATATTTCTCTGCAGGGATTCAGCGCCTTCAATGCTGTGGGAGGGGAAGGTGGGGACGATTTCCTGCTGGATTTTTCCTGCAGCCTTTCCTGCTTGGCTCCACAGATCCTTGTGGAGATTGCAAAACTCCATCTCGGCAGAGATTCCCTGTCTCCACTCCTCAGCCCTTCCCAAATCTCTCCTTCCACGAGGTGACACAACCCGGACGGCTCCGGCTCAGCCGGGAGCGCAGGTGAAACCTTGGATGGCTCTGAAAGGATTCGCATCGGAGATTTTATCTCCCCTTCCCACAAAGTCAGACTCGAACCCCACCTGGAGCCTCTGGTCTGAACCCCGGGTGGGTTTGGCTCTGCCCGAGGGATGCAGGGGACGGGGATTGGCACTGGCACCTCTCCATGTCCCTGTGCCAGGCTGGAGCCGCGCGTTCCCAACCCTGGTGCGCATTCCTTGCTCCTCACACCCGGGATTGAGGCTCCTCGCAGTTTTAATTAAGAGTGAGAATAAAACGAGTGCTAATGGTAGGTTTGTTGTTCCTTGGCTGATGAATAATGAAATGTCTTGTGTGTTACACACAGAGCCACCGATCCCCGCTGGGCTCCGGGGGAGAAAATCCAGCTGCAGATTTTCATGGCCATCTCCTCATCTGAAATTCCCCTTTTTTTCCCTTTCACATCTATGAGGGAGGCTAAGAAATTTGATGGTTTAAGTCAGTTTGGACCTTGGGAGGAACTGGGGATGTTTATTCTACTCAGAGGCTGGAGTGTGTCCAGAGAAGGCAACAGAGCTGAGGCAGCGGGAGAAGGGAATGGAGAACTCCAGAGGGATCTGGGGGGGCTCAGTTGGGAGAAAAGGAGACTCAGGGGGGACCTTGCTCCCCACAACTCCCTGTCAGGAGGCTCAGGTTGGAATCAGGAGGAATTTCTGCCTGGAAAAATGGGGGTCAGGCTTGTCAGGGGCTGCCCAGGGAGGTTTGGAGGTGTCCAAGGAATTCCTGGAGCCCTGAGTGTCCTGGGCTGGGGACAAGGTGGGGACTGGGCAGAGCTGGGACTCAAAGGTCTTGGAGAGTTTTCCAACCTCTGGGATTTCCTCCAGGGAACAGACTCGTGATGGGATTTTCAAAGCAGGGAAAGTTCCCTCGCAGAAAAGACCAATCTAACCCCAAATTCTCCGTTCAGAGGGGTCAGAAGGGACACTGAGCGTGGCCTGCTCCTTCCTCTGCTCCGATCCTCCTGTTCATGGAGATCAGGGATTCCCAGAGTCTGCTCCGTGCTCTCCAGCCACGAACAAACTGCAAACCCTGCACAAGGTGATGGTCTGAGGCTCCAAGCCAAGGGCTGGGATTCCAGACGTGCTGATCTGCACCTGCAGCCCCAGACAGATTTGGAAATCAGCCTGGCAGGTGCCCAAGGTGTGGGGACTGCAGAGCTGAGCCATCCCAGCCACTTGAATGCCACGGGAAGGGGAGGATCTGTGGGAAGCAGCTCCCCTCAGCCCAGTCAGGCTTAGAACTGATGCCAAAGATAAGGAAAACCAGTGGAAAAACACCAGGACGCCAGCGGGTTTGATGAACTTTAGGCTTTAATATCACACCTTTGCTACTGGAGACGGGAGCAGGGAACGAGGAGATCGGAAAAAAAAATCCCAATTCCACCGCGCTAATGCCACTCAGGGTTCTCAGGAGGAGGGGAGGGGGGACCAGCAGGGCCTGCCCAAGCTCGGGGACAGGGCACAGGAGCAGCTCCGGGCTCCATCACTTCTGCTGCTGCTGCGGCGGCCACTGCACCGGCTGCTTGATCTGCTGCTGCTGCTGCTGGCACGGCACCTGCGCCAGGGGCACCTGCCCGGCGCCGGTGGCCACCGGGCACTGCGGGGTCAGCACCACCACGGGGGTCACGTCCGGCACCGGGGTCACCTCGTGGCACACCAGGCCCTCGGAGCCGTGGCAGGAGCGCTCGCTGTCGTGGCAGGAGGAGCCGCCGCCGTGGCAGGAGGAGCTCTCGGAGCTGTGGCAGCCTCTGTTCTCACGGGAGCACATTTTTTGGGCTGGTTGGGGAGCTGGGGAGGAGAGAAATTTGGCATTAGATGAGCCGTTCTCATCTTTTTCCCGTCTCTGCTGTTGGGGGTCAGGTTCCCCAGCAAGACCCAGCAGGATTTTTTTGCCTTTCTGCCCCTCCAGTTTGCCCAGTTTGGGGCACTGGATCAGGCTGGAGCATCTGAACACCCCCACAGTCCCCACAGCATCCCTGGCCTCTGCTTCTGCTGGGCTCCATGACCTGCTCCCTCTTCTCCTTGAGCCATTTCCCTGCTCTTTTTGAGCTGTTCCCTGTTCTCCTTGAGCCATTTCCCTGCTATTTTTGAGCCATTTCCCTGCTATTTTTTGAGCTGTTCCCCTGTTCTTCCTTGAGCCATTTTCCTGCTATTTTTGAGCCATTTCCCTGCTCTTCCTTAAGCCATTTCACTGTTATTTTTTGAGTCATTTCTCTGCTCTCCTTGAACCATTTCCCTGCTTTTCTCGGAGTCATTTCCCCACTATTTTTGAGCCATTTCCCTGTTATGTTTGAGCCTTTTCCTTGCTCTCCTTGAGCCATTTCCCTGCTATATTTTGAGCAATTTCCCTGTTATTCCTTGAACCATTTCCTTGCTATTTTTGGAGCCATTTCCCTGCTATTTTCAGAGTAATTTCCCTGCTCTTCCCTGGCTGCATCCTGGGATGCTTCCAGAGGAGCAGATGCTCTGTGTGATCCTGAGATATCCCGCACCAGCAAGAGGCATCTTGGCAAGAATCCCAAAATCTTGTAGCCTTGAGGGACCCTGGAATAGCCAGGACTGGTGGCATAGCCCTGGAAAAATCCACTTCCAAAAGCAGGTGCCCAAAATAAAGACAAATTCCCATGGTTTCCTCCTTCCTCGTGTCCTCTGCTCCCTCCAGGCCCAATTTCCTGAGCGTGAGGAAAATCCTCTGTGCACATCCCAACCCCCTGCCGAGGATTGCTGGGATTTCAGGGATGCTGAGCTGGAAGAGGATCTGGCTGCTCCTTCCTCTCACACTTTAAATCCACCTTCTCTCTTCTTTCCTAAATTTCTTCAAGGAAGTTTTAATACTTTCAGCTCCTGGATGTTTTCCAAAGGAGCTTAGTCAAGGAGTTAGGCTTAAAAATGCAATTAGAATTCCCAGCTTAACCCTAAGAAAGATCAGCCTGCTGTCTCCCATTCACCCCCAGATCACATTATTTGCTTTTATTAATTTCCAGTCTGTCCTTTGGATACTGGAAAGCACCAGAATAATCAAAATATAACTACAGCTAATAAATTTTACCTCTCAGCACAAGCAGCCCTAATTTTTGGGAGTACCAAACAGCCCCAGAGCCAAGGATTTGGCTTTCAATAACCCCAGGAAAGGCCCCCAGAGCAAAGCTCAGCTCAGTACAGGGAATTTTTGGTGGAATTAAGGGGTAGAGGTGGGGAAGGGACTCACCTGGGCTGCGAAGGCTCTGGAGGATGAGTGGAGCTGAGTGAATGAGCTGCTCTCCCCTCCAAGGACTTTTATACAGTTCCTAAATCCCTTCCTGAAAATGCAATAACGCCCTGGGGGAAAAAATGACCGAGCTATTTACAAAACAGCCACACCCCTAATTACCCACCACCTTCAAAAGCTCCTTCCATCCCATTTCTTTGATTGATTTGTCAGGCTCTGGATTGTCTTCCTCGTCTTGCATAGCTTTAATTGCGCCCTGCCCCTGCGGGCTGTGAGTGAAAACCGTGTGGGCGGCCTGGCTGGCTCAGCCTCACGGCACGATGAGTTTTAGGTTGCAAAATGGGTGGCAAAGGTGGCGACTTTTGGGGTTCCTGCCCTCCCAAAACCTCCCAGCTGGAGTCTGGCAGGAAGGAGAGGTGCTGGTGCTCGGTCCTCGCTGTCTGGTCTTGGTAGGATTGGGTTCTTGTGGGGAAAAACCACAATTCTCAGGTGTTTGCTGTGAAAAATGGTAAATTCTTAGAAAGTCCTGGTTGGACGTCCTTGGAAAATATCTTTAAAGTTGTTTCCACCCCGTGAGGCACCTGCAGGTACCAGACCTGAGCTGAGGGTCCCCTCTCTGCTGGTCATTTCCCAAAACCAGGACCATGAAATCTGTGGCCACTGTGGGAGGCTCCGGCAAACCCAGCTGGTGGCACAGGCCACTTTTGGAAGGGTTGGCTTCTACCTGTGAACTCCCCAAAAATGTAATGAGATCTCCTCAAGGTGAGGGAGAACTTCTCACCATGGAGGGGGGCAGAGCCCCGGAACAGCTGCCTGGGGAGGGCCTGGAGTGTCCCCCTGGAGTTGTCCCAAACCCTCCTGGACCTGTCCCTGTGTCACCTTCTCCAGGTGACCCTGCTGCTCTGGGATTCCGTGACTGAGAGGTCAGGGATTCTGAGATTCCATGGGATTCTGTGGTTCCATAGGATTCCGTGACTGGGAGATCAGGGATTCTGTGGTTCCATAGGATTCTGTGACTAGGAAATCAGGGATTCTGTGTTTCCATGGGATTCTGTGACTGGGAAATCAGGGATTCTGTGTTTCCATGGGAATCTATGACGGGGAGATTGGGGATTCTGAGATTCCTTGGGATTCTGTGACTGGGAGATCAGGGGTTCTGAGATTCTGTGGTTCCATGGGATTTCGTGACTAGGGGATCAGGGATTCTGGGATTCTGAGATTCCATAAGATTCAGTGATTGTGAGATGACGGATTCTGTGGTCCCATGGAATTCTTGGTTCCATGGGATTCTGTGACTGGGAGGTCTGGGATTCTCTGGTTCTGTGGGATTTTGTGTTTCCATGGGATTCTGTGAGTGGGAGACTGGGGATTCTGAGATTCGCTGGTTCCGTGGGATTCCGTGATTGGGACATCAGGGATTCTGAGACTGGGAGATCAGGGATTCTGTGTTTCCATGGGATTCTCTGACTGGGACATCAGGCATTCTCTGGTTCCATGGTTCCGTGATTCTGGGGTTCCCAACCTGTGCCCGTCCACCTCCCACCCAATTTTACAGCTGTTCACCATCCCTGACACAGCTACCACCAATTTTCATTGCATTCTCCTGGCCAGACCCGAGATGCCCCACAGAGAATTTCTCTTTGAAAATTCCCACTTTTTCTCATCTTTTACTGTTTTATTTCCAGGCTCCGGAGCAGTGACAGGAAATCGGAAGCCGCTTGTGCAAACCTTGCACCCGTGAGTAAGCTGTGAGTAAAATGCTGGGTCAGAGACCACGCAGCCGAGCTCCCCACGCATCCCTAGCTCTTCCCTGGGGCGGGATGGGAGCACTGGGAGCACTGGGAGCACTGGGATGGTGCAACCATGGATGCAACCAGGGCTTTGCAACATTTCTCATTTCCCCTCCCGCTCCCTGGTTTCTCATTTCCCCTCCCGTTCCCGACCATGGAATTCCAGCAGCACTCCCAATGTGCTCTCACTCATTTTCCTCCTGGAGCCAGGAGGTTTTGTTGGGCAGAGATTTGGGAGGCCGAGGGGTGACTCGGGTTTGCTATGGCCTAAACAATTCCTGGAGTTTCTATCCAGAGGTGCCAGCTGAGGCCAGAGCCGTGTTTGCTGCTCAGCCTGTTCACCAACAAGGAGACAGGCCTGGTTTAACAAGCACCGACAGGCTCAGGATGAGTCCTGGCTTATCAGAGCTGGGCATGAGCCCAGTATTATCAGAGTTCAGGATGAGTCCTGGCTTATCAGAGTCGGGAATGAGTCCTGGTTTATCAGAGCTGGGCATGAGCTCAGTATTATTAAAGCTGGGAATGAGCCCAGTGTTATCAGAGTTAAGGATGAGTCCTGTCTTATCAGAGCTCGGGATGAGCCCAGTATTATCAGGCTTTGGGAATGAGCCCAGTTTTATCAGAGTTGGGAATGAGTCCTGTGCTTTTAGGCTTTGGGATGAGCCCAGTATTATCAGACTCAGGATGAGCCCAGTGTCATCAGGCTTTGGGAATGAGCCCAGTATTATCAGACTCAGGATGAGCCCAGTGTCATCAGGCTTTGGGAATGAGCCCAGTATTATCAGAGTCGGGGTGAGCTCAGTGTTATCGGAGCATCTCAGAGGATGACTCGTCCTGTTGCACAAGGAGAGGGGAGGAACCCTCGCTGTGCCAAGGATAAAACCCAGCCTTGGACTCCTCCCAGGCTCGGGCTGGAGCTGAGCTCTGGGGAAGACAGATCAGCTCCAGTTCCTCATGTCCAAACCCACCCTGCCCACTGTGGGTCTACTAAATATTGATACCAAATATTGACATCAAATATTGATACCAAATATTGATACCTGGGTCTATTAAATATTGATACCAAATATTAATACCTTAGTCTAATAAATATTGAACAGTCCAAACTCAGGGAATGCCCTTCGACAGGAGCTGCAAGAACCATGGAATGAGAAATAGGATTTTTAAGTGTTTTCTGTTTTCTTTGTTTTGGGAGGGACTGAAATTCTGAGGTGGTTTTTGGTCAGTTGGATTAAACACAAATATTTGAAGGTTCCGGGCTTGGTTTTCTAGAATCGTCTGGGAATTTGTTGGAGCTCTCAGAGGTTTTTTTGCTCCCCTGATGAAGGAAGGAAACCCACAGAAATATCAATAACAAAGTGGTAGATTTTAGAAATAGAAATAAAAGCAAATAAATGATTATGCTGCCTAATTTTAGAAAGGAATTTAATAGGTCTGGTGACAAAATCTTGTGTAATTGTTCCGACATGATAATCTCACAACACTTCACGTGTGAAGGATCCTGCAGCATCAAACACAGGTTTAGAGCTCAGAGGATTTGGGTCTTTGGTGTTTCAGGGCGAAGTTTTCTGGATTTTTATTGAGTTGAAAGGGTGGAAATCCCCCCAGGTGGGTGAAGGCAGAATGGTAAAAAAACAACAAAAAACAAAAAAAAAGCAACAAAGTGCTTTTACATCTCACTTTTAAATGGGCACAGATCTATGGGTGGATTTTTTTTTCCCTTCCTAACGAGTATTTGGATGAGTCAAGTAACCCCAGAAAAGAGTCCTGGAAGATTAAATGTTGGGCAAACCCCAGCTCCCAACCAGCACCGGAACCTGTGCCTAATTTAGGGCCTGATCCTATCCAAAAACGCCACGAGCAGGTTGAGGGGAGGATCTCACTGCAGTTGCCTCATGCACGAGGTTTTACGTGCCCAGGTTGCGCCATCCCCAGAGATCTCTGGGGCAGGTAAACAACCTTTCACTGGCCTGGCCACGCCGTAAACAACAATCCGTCGGAAATCCCCCGGGAGATTGGCAGATCTCCTTATCCCAAAATTCTGGAATAGCTGTGAGCTTTGGAGAGCATCTGGAGCAGGGAGGGGCACAGGGACATGTTCAGGTGGGTTTGGGATGACTCTGGGAGCCCCCAGTCCTTCCCTGGGCAGCTGTTCCAGCTGGCACCTCCATGGAAAGGAGTTGTCCCTCTTGCCCAGGTGGAATTTGGGGTTTGGTTTATGGCCATCCTCCTTGTCCTGTCACTGGGAAGAGTTTGGCACCATCCTGTTGCCACCTGAGCTTCTCTTGCTGTTGAAAATGCTGTATTTTAATGGTATTAATATAAATATTACATTTAAATCGGGTGTAAAATACCGGTGACAATTCCTTAGGGAGATTCCTTAGGGACTCATTTGCGTTTGGAGTGAAGGAGCCAGAAATGAAAGAAATCATCCCAACATTGAAACTACCCACAGACCGTGAGGTTTTATTTTCCAACCCGTGATCCGAAGGAGGTGGAGAAAAGAATCTTTTCCCATTTTCCCTTTTCCCAGCAGTTCTCGGGGCACTGCTGTCAGCACAGCCCCACCTGAGGAGCGTGGAGCTCTGTGATGTAACGACACGCTCAGGGGGAAAATTCCACTTTTGGGGAAAAGTGGATCAAAAAAAGCGTCATTTTTGGGGTGCAGGGAGAGGCTGCTGGGCCAAGTCACTTCTTCTGGATGGGAGGCCACTGGGTGCTCTGCTTGCACTGCTGGGTCTTGATGGCGGTGGGGACAACCACGGGGCATTTCTGCTGCACCACCTGGGCACACTCCCCGCCCGCAGGGATGAGCTCTGGGGTCGGGAATGTCGCCACTCCGTATCCCCCTGAGCTCTCAGTGACCCCTCCCGTGGTTAGGGTGTCACTTAGGGGTGCACTGTACCCATACCCCGCCCCCAAATCCCCTCCATCATACCCCGCTGCCACCGCGGTGCCATAAACCGGCACCGTCTCCACCGTCACATCCCAGCCCGACGTGAGCCCACAACGCCCGCTGGTGGCCACGGGGCCCTCACAGGAGGAGCCCACTGGGATGCTGTAGGGGGCTGGGGCTGGCAGGGGTGGCCAGTACGAGGGTCTCCGGCTGTAGCTGACCGAGCCTTCCCCATCGCAGGTGAAGGAGGCGCGGCCGTCCGACAAGGAGCCGCTGCAGAACCGGCGGTGGCTCAGGGAGATCTCCCGGCTGTAGCCGCGGTTCCGCCGGGAACATTTCCGCCGGAGATAGTGGTAGAGCTGCAAGAGGAAGGGAAAACACACAAAACTTGCTTCGTTTTCGCTTCGTGTTTGCGCTTTGGGGTGGGTGGATGTAGGATACCGATGAAAGCCAGGGAAAGATGCAGCCTGAGTTTTCTCAAGCTGCTCGAAGGAGAACAGAAGAGGAGGAATTAATAACAGAGATTAGCACCTGCTGGATGTGCGAGAGACGTGATATTTTGGTAAAAACATGTTTGCAAGGGCTGTTACCTTCCTCAGACCAATCAGTTTGCCTCAGTCCTCGGTTCTACAATCTAGTCTATAAAAGTGTGGTTGCTTCTTTAATAAAGGGATTTCTTCTGCCTCTGAAGGAAGTCGTGTGTTGCTATATTTTTTCGTCGCTTCCTAGCCTTATAGCGACAGATGGGGAGGTGCCAGGTGGTGTGTCCAGGAAAGCTTGGGGCAATTTCCAGGCTTTGAAACCAAGTTGAGCTGTTAGAGAATCACGAAATTGTGGTTTGGGTAGGAAAAGAGCTGAAAGCTCATCCAGGGCCACCTTCTGCTAGGCCAGGTTGCTCCAAGTCCCTATTCTCCAAATCCAAGGATATCTGGGCTCTTCCTGGGATAGCTTTCCTCTTTCTACCTCTATTTCCAGAGAATCCAATAGCTGAAATACATTCTGAATCCAAAATCTGAAATATAAAATCTGAAATGCATTATTTTCCCCTGTAACGACTGCCATGGTTTCCCTCAATCATTTTCACGTCTACAGCCACAGAGCTGCGAAAACCACCGAGGATATTTTGCAAAAGTATCCCCATTTCTGTTTCTCAGCTGTTGCAAGAGCGATGGATCAAAGTTTCCACCCTTGGCTCTGTTGCTGCAGTCCCAAAATCCTTTGGTAGAAGGTGATTGGCCCAGACACAGAGGTTCGTGGCCATTCTGAGGTCCAGCTCAGAGTTATTAATTAATATAAAAAATGCATTATTAATTAATACGAAAAACCCCATAAAGATTGTGCAATCTGGTCCCACCACCAAAGACCCATCCAGGTTTTTACCCTGCTCATCCTGATTCCACCTTTCTCCCCAGGGGTTGGATCCAGAAGGGATCCAAGGGATCCAAGCCCACCCAGATCCCAAGGGCTTGGCTCAGGCAGAGATGTCCTGTTGCCAGCACCACTCAAGGTGATAAATGATAAAATCTCATTAAAAAAACCCAGACTTACCCTCTTCAGCCATCGGAAACACATTTAGGAGGTAAAAGCCGACGGAATGAGGAGCTTTAAGAGCCTCAGGAATATTTATATGGCGTTTAACGCGTATGGGAAGTGAGACACCCTCGGGAATGAGAAGGATTTATTTACCAAACTGCGATTTCAGTGTTTGCTTTGGCTCCCGATCCATATCTCCCTTCACACCACTCATTTCGCTGCTCTAATTGTTACTTCTGCTTAATGAGCTGATTCCTGTGCCCCTGCCCTGGGCTACGCAGGAACCCTCCGTCCCCCAGCCCCGGGACAGGTGGGTGGGGATGTGGGAGGAGGAGAATGTGCAGCGATGCCAGGGACAGAGGGACACGGGGCAAGAAATGTCACAGAGCTCTGGTGACAAGTGCGTCCCTCCGGCAGCTCCCTGTTGGCTCCAGGGCAAGATTTGTGGTTTCTTTTTTAATTTTTTTTTGTGTTTTTTTTTCTTGTTTGTTTTTGTTCTCTTTTTCTTTTTCTTTTTCTTTTTCTTTCCCTTTTTCTTTTCCGTTTTCCTTTTCTTTTTCTTTTTTTTTTTTTTTTTGTTTAATTTTTCTTTTGCATATGACCCAGAAGGTTTGTCAAAAATGATTAATGCCCTAAGTGGGAATTTTGCAAGGGTGCTTGAAGACAGAACTTGCGGAGGTGTGAACGTCCCGATGCTTAAACCCAGCCTGGTTGGATTAGGCTTTAATGAAGGACTGTGCCTCTAAATTCTTTCCTTCCTTCCTTCTCCCTCACCTCCTTCCTCTGGTTTGGAAGGAGCACCAGGGGGACTGGAGGGGATTGCAAATCCCAGAGCTGATCCGGCCTGAGCAGAGCAGCTCCTGGAGGCTGGACCAGCTCCGGGAATTTCGCTGTGAGGACAGAAGAGTCCCAGCTTTGGCCAAAGCTCCATCCCCGGGCAGAAATCCGTGACAGGGCAGGTGCAAAGCCTGGGAAGGGAAGGATTTGAGGCTGGGAGGAAGATTCGGAACTGCCTGAAGGATTTGCTGCTGGTTTCCTTCCCTCCTGCCTGGTCCTGGTGCTGCGTTGGCTGGTTCGCAGGTGAGGCTGCCCTCTGGGAATTCCACGGAATTCCAGAATCCCTGAGGTTGGAAAAAACCCCTCACAGACCATCGAGTCCAGCCTGTCCCCACTTTGTGCCACATCTTGAGTCTTTCCTCGGACACCTCCAGGAGTGGTCACTCCAAACCTTCCTGGGCAGCCCCTGCCAAGCCTGACCCCCCTTTCCAGGATGTAACAGCGGTCCAGGGGCTTTTTATTGGTTTGTCATCAGTCTGGTCTGTTTGTCCTCAGAGCCAGGATTAACAAAAACACGATTGAAACAGTTTTTCTCGTGCTCGGGCTTGGATGTTTATTACATCTTATCAGAAGGTACAGAGTGTACAACAGCACTTCCAGCTCCTTGCTAGAAGCAGGGGAAAATGGCCTCAAGTGCAGTTAGTACAACGTCTTTTAAAGCTAAACAGCCCAATAGAGAATTAACACCTATATTATTTATACTTTTGACCCAATAACCAGATTCCCATGACCCTTAGAGTGACACTGACTGACCAACCAGAAACTTCTGCCTGAAATCCATGGAAGAGGAAGGAAGAAGAATGAACGAAGAAAGAGGCAATGCCCCAAAATTTCCATCTTGTCCCATACCTATTAGTGTATTATAAAACCCTCAAATTTAAAACCCACCAGCCTGTGAAAGCACACACTTCTAATCTACTACACACTCGTGATTTTTACTTCATCACTCATATTTAGAAGCCATCTCCAAGGCCTCAGGTCAAAAGCAGTGTTCTGCAGAGGGTCTGTGCCTGAAAGCACAGAAAAGTCAAAATCTCCTGATTTCTGGGATCCAACACCAGGAGGAAATTCCTGCTGATATCCATCCTGAGCCTCCCCTGGGGCTGCTCCCTTGGGTTTGCTGCAGGAAGGGGGAGGATGGCAAGGCCGTGGGTGTTGTCATGGTTTCATTGCCCACCTGGGGCATCACCAGCTGCTCTTGGGTCATCCCTTACCCCTGCAGGGCCTGGTCACGTCTCATATCAGGTCCACAGAGGTGGTCATTGGGTCAGAGGACACAGATGCACCAAAGGGTGTTGGTGCCGTGATTCCTTCAAATTTTGGGATCTTCTGTTCCTCCCTCGCAGAGCCCAGGTGGGAAATGAAGGTGCAAAACCTCTGGGGCAAAAAACCGGGTGGCTTTAGAGTGAAACATCTCATCAGAGACATTTCTACATCTTGAGACCATGAAGTGCAGGTTGATAGTGCAACAGATGAACAAACTCCCAAAAGAAAGGCAGGTTTGAGCAATTATAACATTTATTGGATTTAAAAAGTGGCTTTGGGAAAGCAACATGACCAAAGGCACCCCAATGCCAGAAGCAGGGGCATCCTGGAGCTCTCACATGAGGATGCAGTGTCCAGAGGACAGGAGGGGACAGCTGGGAAGGACCAGGCAGCAAACCAGGGCTGGAGGCAAAGAGACTCAGCACTGGAGTTGCCCAGGGCTGTTACTTCTGCTGGCCGGGCCAGCAGGAGCTCTGCTTGCTCTGGTGGGACACCACGGGGACGACAACGGGACATTTCTGCTGGGAGGAGCCTCCGCCGCCACCTCCAGAGCTGATGATGATGGTCTGGCCTGAGGAGCAGCCGCCGTATCCTCCTCCCATGCCATAGCTGGATCCTCCTCCCATCCCATAGCTGGATCCTCCACTGCAGCATCCAGAGGAGCCTCCACTGCTTCCTCCAATGATGCTCTTTGATCCTGAAAATCCACCACCGTATCCTCCTCCCATCCCATAGCTGGAGGAGCCCCCACTGCAACATCCAGAGGAGCCTCCACTGCTTCCCCCTCCAATGATGACCTTTGTCCCTGAGGAGCCACCACCATATCCTCCTCCCATCCCATATCCTGAAGATCCTCCACTGCAGCATCCAGAGGATCCTCCACCACCTCCACCTACAACGATGCTCTTTGATCCCCATGATCCACCATATCCTCCACCCATCCCATAGCTGGATCCTCCACTGCAGCATCCAGAGGAGCCTCCACCACCACCTCCACCTACAATGATTCTCTTCGATCCCGAAGATCCACCACCGTATCCCCCTCCCATCCCGTATCCTCCACTGCAGCATCCAGAGGAGCCTCCACTGCTTCCTCCAATGATGCCCTTTGATCCTGAAGATCCACCATAACCTCCACCCATCCCATAACCTGAAGATCCTCCACTACAGCATCCAGAGGATCCTCCACCACCTCCACCTACAACGATGACCTTAGATCCCGAAGATCCACCACCGTATCCCCCTCCCATCCCGCATCCTGAGGAGCCCCCACTGTAGCAGGATCCTCCTCCTCCTCCACCAGAGCTGATGATGACTTTTCCGGAGCCCCCTCCGCCCCCGCAGCAGGAGGAGCCCTGGGACTGGTAACCGGAGGAGCCGCTCCCGTGGCAACCAGAGCCCTGGCTGTGGCAACCGCTGGACTGGGAGGACATCCCATGGCAGCCCCCGGAGCTTTGTCTGGAGCACATCTTGGAGCTGTGAGCCTGCAAGGAATGGAGCTGTCAGAAAGAAGATGCAGCTGAGCCTTCCCAGCAGAGAAAAAAAGGAAGAAATCCCCGGAATTGCCCCATTTGTCCCAAATTCTGCAGCTTTAAACCCCCTCCCCGCCGTGAGACTGTCGTGACATCCTGGGGAGCTCCCTGCAGATCACAGCAGTTCCAGGAAACCTCTGCGTGCAGGAAGGTTGGGAACAATTCCCCAGCTTTGCCCACATGCTCTGACACGCCTAAAAAAATTCTGTGGATCCTTCTGGATGTCTCACACTGACTCAGCAGCTGAAAGTTCAGCTCGCAGAGTTCCAGCTGCAGCTCCCCTGCCTGAGGAAGGGAGTTCTGTTGGCACGTCCAGTTGGTTTTTCGTGGAGCCACCACAGTTCAAAGAACACCTGAAAACGAACTGCTGGAGGGGATCTCCCTGCGAGGAGGTTCCAGAAGTTTCCGTATCCACGGGCTTACCTTCAGTGCTGGTGGGAACGTGGCGATGCTCGGCGTTGGTTGAGTGAGGAGCTCTGGGACAGCCGAGCTTTTATACAGGATGGATCGCGCTCCCGAGGGAAGTGAGACACCCTAAGGAATGCTGAGAGATTGATTTACAGAGCCCAGATCCAGCTGCCTCCTTCCTTGACTCACTTGCAGCAGAGCTGATGCGAAGGAGGCGCATCAGCCCCGTTCTGTGCCCCAGTCCCTAATTCTGCTTAATGATTCCCTTCCGGGAGCCTCGCTCCCAAATCTTTGGGACAAACGGCATCTCAGGGTCTGTTTTGGGGTAATAGGGGGAGCCCAATGTGTTTCTGCTGGGCTGGAGATTTTTGGGTGCTCAGGACAGAGTGGGGACTGGGCAGTGTTCCCATACCCAACCCCTGCCCCCAAATCCCCTCCAGCTGGAGAGGCACTTTTCCTCAGGAACTGCAGGACAGGACACAGGGAATGGGGTCAGGATGAAAGAGAGGAAAATTCGGTTGGATATAGGAAAGATCGATTGATGAGCATCTGCTCCAGCACTAGAGGCTGGAGAACATTTCCCAGCAGAATGTTTAGGATGTTTTATTCATTTTTGGGGAGCAAACTAACAAAGGAAAGAAGCAACCTCACAAAGCAGATGAGCAGATGCCAAGATATGGGGACTGGAGTGAGTTAGGGCCAGAGCACGATGGAAGGACAAGGATAATAAAGGATGAGCTTGAGCAGAGTCCCAGAGAATTCTGGAGAATTTAGGAAATTTCCTCAAGGACTGGCAAGACAGGGAGCAGGAGCACGTCCATCCTGCTGGGAAAGGCCAGAGGTTGAACCCCGGTGGAGTTCCCTGCTCTGGAGCTGCCCAGGTCTGTGCCAAAGGAAGCTGTGAGGGTGACAAAGGGGACTTTTCCCTTCCATCTTTTGTGACTCCAAGGTGGCTGTTGGATTTCCACGGATGTCTGTGCTCAGCTCCAGCTTCCAGGGACCTCAGTCTCCAGGCTGGAGTGGGGAAAAACCTTGAAATCCTTCTGTTTTCAAAGTTGCACTTGAAGACCATCAAGACCTTGAACTCTAGGACATTCAACACACCCTTTACCCCAACAGGACCCATTTTCCAGGGTCTTCACTGGCCACGCCACCCTCACCTGAGCAGGGGAGTCACCTGGATGCGTTCCCTGCCGCGGGATGAATTTGTCAGCACGGCTGTCCCAACACCAGCTCTGTGTCACGCGTGTTTGGAGCCTGACAGCAGCATCCGCCCTGCCAGGACACTGAGTAGAGGAAGGACTAATGGGGTTTTGGCTGTGGGGGACGTGTGACAGAAGCAGCAGGTCCCATCTGTCACTGTGAACGTGACTTTGACACCCTTGGGATGGGGACAGGGCCACCAGCACTGGGGACACACGTGCAGGGGCTTTGGAGTCCCTGCCATGGCCTTATCTCTGTTCTCATCTCCAGATCTGAGGTGTCACCGCTCTTCTGGCTCCCAGCTCTGACGTGTGGGTGTTGTACTCCAGAGGATCTCAACACCTTGATCCCTTCCGTGCCTCCAACCTGCAGGGACTTGCCCAGAGGGACACTCAGGGATTAGGAGCTCCTTGGCACAGAGGGACACCCGGGATTAGCAGCTCCTTGGCACAGAGGGACACCCAGGATTAGCAGCTCGTCCTGACCCGGGGATGAGGAAAGGCTGTGGAGGTTTTTGGAGGGTGCTGAAAGGAGCTCCTGCAAACCACAGAGAGTTTTGGAGCCCCTGGACCTGTAGCAGGTGGATTTGTTTGCCAGAGTGTAGGAAAAGCGTGGCTGGAAGCGCAGCTGCCAGAAGGGTTGGCACTTCCACAACCTCCCCCAAGTCAGGGAGAAATTTGGATGCCAGTGTTGGCTAAAGGGAAATGGGGATGCAAAATGCTTTGGGGCCATGTTCTCAGATTTGTGATGTTCTGCTGGGCCCTTTTCCCTGCAGCCCTGGAACCCTCAGGAACCCTCTTCGTGTCCTCACTGCAAACACCTCGCTGGGTGGTTCGTACCAGAGAGGACAAATCCCTGCCAGATCCCACAGCACCGTGGATCCCTTTTCCCACCAGATTCCCTCAATGATGTTGAGAATGTGGGCCGTGATCCTGGGAGAGGAACTCTCCGGTTTCCCCCAAAATCTGTCAGTCGTGATCCCTCTAGCGTGTCATGGCCCAAGATCCCTTTAATTCCTAATTTTGTTTCCTCCCTTCCGGGTATGTTTGTGAGATGAACAAAAACCCTCCAGGCCTAGAGTTAAAGCTTACTGGAGTCAAGATTAATCCCACCTGTTCCAAGGAGGACTTCGGGAGTCCTTTTTGAGAGGATTTTCCCTCTTTGAGAGTAAAGCCAACTGTCACTGGGCTGCAACCAAAGGAGAGTGGGCAGGGTGATGAGGGAGGGTCTTTTTCCCTCTACTCTGCTCTGGTGAGATCCCACCAGGAATTCTGTGTCTAGTTCTGGTGTCCCCAACATAAAAGCCATGTGGAATTGTTGGAGCAAGTTCAGAGGAGGCCATGAAGTTGATAAAAGTCCTGGAGCCCTTCTCCTATGGATCCAGGCTGGGAATGTTGGGGATGTTGGGAATGCTGAGCCTGTGGAGACCCCAGAGCCCCTCCCAGGATCTGCAGGGGCTCCAGGAAAGCTGGAGAGGGACTTTTCCTCAGGAACTGCAGGGACAGGACACAGGGAATGGGGTCAGGATGAAAGAGGGCAAAATTCCTTTGGATATAAGAAAGATCTGTTGATGAGCACCTGCTCCAGCACTGGAGGCTGGAGAACATTTCCCAACAGAATGTTTTGGATGTTTTTATTCACTTTTGGACCAGCAAACTGACAAATTAGAAAAGCAACCTAACAAACCAGTTCTGTGCACAGAAATCTTTATTTCCCGTCACATTTATGGCACAGAGGAGCCACCTGGGAGTTCACAGCACCGGGATGCAGCACCAAGGGGACACGAGGGATGGGGATGAGCTGGGAGCAAACCTGGAGCGCAGGGATTCAGCTGTTCCCTGCCCAGGGCTGTTACTTCTGCTGGCCGGGCCAGCAGGAGCTCTGCTTGGTCTGGTGGGACACCACGGGGACGACAATGGGACATTTCTGCTGGGAGGAGCCTCCGCCGCCACCTCCAGAGCTGATGATGATGGTCTGGCCTGAGGAGCCGCCGCCGGAGCCGCCACCGCAGCATCCACCGCCACCGCCACCCCCTCCCATGATGATCTTCCCTCCTGAGGAGCCGCCACCGGATCCGCCACCGCAGCAGCCACCTCCTCCTCCTCCTCCTCCCCCGCCAGAGCTGATGATGATCTTCTGGGCTGATCCTCCACTGCCACCGCCGGATCCTCCACCGCAGCATCCGCCGGATCCGCCACCGCCTCCACCTCCCATCATGCTCTTTGAGGATCCACCGCCGGATCCTCCACCGCAGCATCCGCCAGATCCACCACCGCCACCGCCTCCACCTCCCATGATGATCTTCATCCCTCCAGAACCACCTCCGGATCCTCCACCGCAGCATCCGCCGGATCCGCCACCGCCTCCACCGCCTCCCATCATGCTTTTTGAGGAGCCACCACCAGATCCGCCACCGCAGCAGGATCCACCAGATCCGCCACCGCCTCCGCCTCCCATGATGATCTTCATCCCACCGGAACCACCGCTGGATCCTCCACCGCAGCATCCGCCGGATCCACCACCGCCTCCACCTCCCATCATGCTCTTTGAAGATCCACCACCAGATCCTCCCATCATGCTCTTTGAGGAGCCCCCACCGGATCCTCCACCGCAGCATCCGCCGGATCCTCCACCGCCACCACCTCCCATCATGCTCTTTGAGGATCCACCGCTGGATCCACCACCGCAGCATCCACCGGATCCTCCACCACCTCCACCGCCTCCCATGATGATCTTCATCCCACCGGAACCACCGCCTGATCCTCCACCACAGCATCCGCCGGATCCGCCACCGCCACCACCTCCCATCATGCTCTTTGAGGAGCCGCCACCGGATCCGCCACCGCAGCATCCACCTCCACCTCCTCCTCCTCCACCTCCCATCATGCTTTTGGAGGATCCGCCACCAGATCCTCCACCGCAGCATCCGCCAGATCCTCCTCCTCCTCCACCTCCCATCATGCTTTTTGAGGATCCACCGCTGGATCCTCCACCGCAGCACCCGGAGGAACCTCCTCCTCCTCCTCCGCCAGAGCTGATAATGATCTTCTGGGCTGATCCTCCGGAGGATCCTCCACCGCAGCAGGATCCGCCTCCTCCCCCGCCGGAGGAGCTCTGGGACTGGGAACTGCCCTGGCAGCAGCAGCAGCAGCCGCAGCCGTGGCACCCGCTTTGTCTAGAGCACATCTCGGAGCAGTGACCCTGCAAGGAAAAGCTTTTTACTCCAGCATAGCCACCAATTCTCAGGAGAATTTCCCAAGGCCCCCGACCCCAGTCCAGCCCAACACCACTTTGTGTGTCCAGGATCATATTTTAAAGAGTTTTATCCCAAAATTGTCCCATCTCCTTATCACAAAGCCATTCCATCTCCATCTCAACACTGATGAGAGACAACCTTTAGTAATGCTGATCCTGTTTCTGGTTGGTCTGGCAGGACCAAGGCACCCACAAGAGATTTCAATTCATCCCTGCAACTTCCATGCCCTTCTACCGCCACCCACCAGATGTTTTTTCCCAAAAATTTTGCATTTTGGAAGCAGAAGAGGAAGAGAAGAATCCCTTGGGCAGAGTTGGACTTACCCTCCTGGGCTCTGACCACAGACACCTCAGGGCAAAGCTGAGCGAATGAAGCACCCCAAGATCCACCGGCCTTTATACCGTTTTTCCTGAGTGGGAAGTGAGGCATCCAGAGGAATGGTGATTGGTTTATTTATCAAACACACCTCTCCTCCTTCGTCCCACTTCTCCTGACTCACTGCATGTGGACGATGCCTCTGCCGTGCATCACTTCCTCGGCCGCCCCGCATCCGCAGCAGGTCCCACACGTGAGCTCGGCTCCCGCGGCTGAAACTCCCGGGTGGGATTCTGGGGCTCCTGTTGGATTCTGGAGGTGGCC
>JAOTQP010000955.1:87587-111573 GCA_026413545.1 Cichladusa arquata
CCACACGTGAGCTCGGCTCCCGCGGCTGAAACTCCCGGGTGGGATTCTGGGGCTCCTGTTGGATTCTGGAGGTGGCCGCCCTCCAATCCAACCGGGAGATGCCGCTGGTGACCGACACCAGAAAGGGCTGGGGAGCTGCATTTTATTGAGATGTACACTCATTTTATTGATGGAACACTCATTTTATTGAGTGTTACAGATGGGAGGCACAGGGGGTCTGTGCAGGCTTGGGAGCTGGATTTGGGGGTCCTTGGGGGTCCCTTCCACCTCAGGATATTCTGTGATTCCACCCTCCTGTGACTGTGGAGATTCCCCAGGGGAACAGGTCTGGGTCTGGCGTTCCTGGGGCACCAGAGGAATTCCCTCTCGGCTGTGGGAGGTTTCCCACCACAGCAGCAAAGGGTTGATCAGGATTTATTTTTGTTTGATTCTACCAGAGGTCAGGCAGGCCCCACCACACCAAGTGTTGGAGATGGAGGGGTACCAGACCCAACATCCCCCCCTGTGCAGCAGCATCCCCATGGGTATGGAGCAAAAGGATGAATTCCTGCTTGTTTTGGGGCATTTCTGAAAAAGCAACAAAATTTGGGGCTGTCCTGTGTTCCTGCTGTCACTCTGAGAATTTCTGTCATTTGGATTCTGCATTTCTTGCTCCTGTGCCATTTCTGGGTGCAGGGTTTTCTGACAACACTGTTCCCACCCCACTGAAATGGGACCCCAAACTTGGCTTTGCTCTTTGCTGGTGCTTGTGCACTTCCCAGCCACGGGAATTTCAGCACCCTCCATAACTTCCCATAATAAAATCCCAGGAAACTCAGCTGTTCCAGTGGCACCTGGGGCTGGAGGGGCTCATCTGGATGTGTTTTGAGGTGTTTGCATCACTGAGGTCCCCAAGGGGGAGAGGGCAGAGGGTGGAGGGACAGGAGAAGCCGTCACAGCCCTGGGTCACTCCTGTTTCTCCTGGGACAATTCCCGGTGTTGGTCACCGGCCTTCCGTAGAACTGTTCTGATGTTTATTTCCCTTTCCCTGCTAATTGCCAAAGTGCGAAACTCCCTCTGGTGACTCACACCCAGGGCTGTGTTTGAGCCCGGTGGGAATGAGGAAATCCCCCTGGTGTTCCTTGGAAGAGCCTTGCTGAAATCCTGGCCTTGCTTCTGATTTTGCTGGGGGTTCAGAGCTGGAAAAGTCTTGTGCATCCCCTGAATTTTTCCCCCACTTCTGAGAGCACCAGGAGCTCCTGCACCTGCTCACGAAGGGCCCGAGCTCCTCTCATCCCTGTAACTGCACCTTGAAATCCTGCACAGCAGAATTTTGTCATCTTCTCTCTCTGAACCCACTCAGAACTTTTTTGGGCATCACCAGAATTTTGATGAGGTAGAGGGACCTCAATGATCAACCTTGTGGTGCCTTCTCTGGCAGGCAAATTCAGGATCATCATCATCATCAAGAGACATTAAAAAATGATGTGAGAATATTTAGTGAATCCAAAATCTCTTCCCCCAGTGGGGCTTCAGTGCAGTTTTGCTCTGGGGCTTTATTGCAACAGCACTGGAATCAAATCAGGGATGGAAATAAAGCAACCGGGGCTGAGGAATCCAACCACTGACACATGGAAATCTCTAGAACTGCAAGTTTTATTGTCAGGTGCAAGCACAAAATGGGAGTGGAACAGGGACAACCCTGCCTGCAATTACGGATACACAACACCAGAGGTTCCAGTCCCCAGGGGAAGGGAGAAAAGAATAATGCAAATAATCTTAATTTATTAGATGAGGAAATGTGAGGTATCTTCATATCTTGGGTTTCCTCGGTGTCCGAGTCCTTCTGGTGGGCTCTACTTGCGCTTGGTCTGTGGTGGCCAGCAGATGGGCTGGGTCTGCTGCTGCATGGACATTCCTCCCGAGCTGGAGGAGCCCCCTCCGCCTCCTCCTCCTCCTCCACCGCCGATGATGACGACGGGACCTTGGCCCTGGTGGCCTGAACCTCCTCCACCTCCTCCTCCTCCTCCAATGCAGATGGGACCTTGGCCCTGGTGGCCTGAACCTCCTCCACCTCCTCCTCCTCCTCCTCCTCCAATGCAGATGGGACCTTGGCCCTGGTGGCTTGAACCTCCTCCACCTCCTCCTCCTCCTCCGCTGCCTCCCCCAATGCACACGGGGCCTTGGCTTTGCTGCCCTGAGCCACCACCACCGCCACTAATGATGATGGGACCTTGGCCCTGGTGGCCTGAGCTGCCTCCTCCTCCTCCTCCTCCTCCTCCTCCAATGCAGATGGGACCTTGACCCTGATGGCCTGAGCCTCCTCCTCCTCCTCCACCACCACCACTAATAATGATGGGACCTTGGCCCTGGTGGCCTGAGCCACCTCCTCCACCTCCTCCTCCTCCTCCAATGCAGATGGGACCTTGACCCTGATGGCCTGAGCCGCCACCACCACCTCCACCACCACCACTAATGATGATGGGACCTTGGCCCTGGTGGCCTGAGCCACCTCCTCCACCTCCTCCTCCTCCTCCTCCTCCTCCCTTGCCACCCCCACCAACACAGATGGGACCTTGGCTTTGCTGCCCTGAGCCTCCACCACCACCTCCACCACCACCACTAATAACGATGGGACCTTGGCTTTGTTGACCACCTCCTCCTCCTCCACTGCCACCTCCAATGCAGATGGGACCTTGGCCCTGGTGGCCTCCTCCTCCTCCTCCTCCACCTCCTCCACCACTGCCTCCCCCAACAACAATGATTCCTTTGCCCTGTTGGCCTCCACCACCGCCCCCACCACCTCCACTGCTTCCCCCACCTATGCAGATGGGACCTTGGCTTTGCTGACCACCTCCACCACCACCTCCTCCTCCTCCTCCCCCTCCGATGATGCAGATGGGCACATGGCTCTGGTGGTCACAACTTCCTCCTCCTCCTCCTCCGCCACCTCCACCCCCTCCAATAATGATGGGACCCTGGCTTTGTTGCCCTGAGCCCCCTCCTCCTCCTCCTCCTCCTCCTCCTCCAATGATGCAGATGGATCCTTGGCTTTGCTGGCCTCCTCCTCCTCCTCCACCTCCTCCTCCTCCTCCACCTCCACAGGAGGATGATGCCATGTGAGTCTGATAAATGATCCCGCCACCTCCACCGCTGCCACCGCCACCGCCACTGCCGTGGCAGCATCCTCCTCCTCCTCCTCCTCCTCCTCCTCCTCCTCCTCCTCCTCCTCCGTGGCAGGATGATCCCTGGCTCTGCTGTCCCATGGATCCACCGCTGCTGTGGCAGCATCCTCCTCCTCCACCTCCTCCTCCTCCTCCTCCTCCGTGGCAGCAGCAGCCGCAGCCGCCGCCGCCACTGTGGCAACCTCCGGACTGCTCAGCCATGCCTTGGCCATCGCCCTTCTGCTGGTGGGAGCCCATGGTCTGTGTGATGGGAGTCCTGCAGGAGAGACAAAAACCAGGCCTGAGCGCTTCCAGAGGGAGGGAGAGTTGTGTTATTGAGTATTGAGCCACCCCACCCCTTCCAATAGAGAATTGTCTTCTCTTCCCTTTTTTCGCTCCTTCCTCCAGCTCTGACTGATGCAAAAGTTGTCAGCTTAAGGAATGAATGAATGAATTAATTAAAACCCATGAGGTTTTCAGCTTATTCCATCTACAGAACCTTCTTGCCCTGATATAACTGTTCTTTTTTTTTATCTGGGACAATAATCATTGCTCAATAACTCCGTCTTGCATCAGGTGTGTCACTGGGAGAGGCACATGAGGCCATGGTACCCCAGAATTACCCTCATCCAGATGTGGTTTGGGAATTTCGAAAGGGCTGCAATGCTCAGGGATAGGGATTATCATTCCCTGGCCGCAGGGAAGAACCCAGCTCCTCATTTGCATTACAATAATTCATTGTACTTTGAAATTCTTCAATCCCGCTTTCAAAGGAGCTCAGTGTTTCATTTCACCTTCAGAAGGAGAAGGAAGAGCCTGTGGAAAAGTTGTCAGTGATGCAAAAGAAGGGGGAAAAAAAAGAAATAGCCCAAAAGTTCAGCAGCTCCAGGGTTTGATGTGTGTCTGTCCTCGAGGGATGCTCTGAAGTTTGAGCACTTCTTTAACATTTCATCCCTGCCCCGGCCACGTCCTTGTCTGCCACCAGCAGGAATCGATGTTCCTGTGAAGGGAAGGCTCTGCGAGGAAAAGACCAGTAGGACTGGGTGTCCGAAGGCCTGAGGAGAAAACGGCTCCTTGGAAGAAATATTTGGATAAAGGCTGGGAAATGAGGATAGAGACCCACTTTGTATTTCCATTCCTTCGTTTCCCACTCTTTGCAAACCTGCAAACCCTCTTGTCCCTGTCCTTTCCCAGAATATTCAGGAGTTGTGTGTGTGTGTGGTGACACCAGCGGTGCTGGGCCCTGAGAAATCCGAGGGGCTCCAACCCCCAAATTTTCCATGTCCCATCTCCTTTTCTTGTATGGTTACACAATCCCCGAATGGGTAGGAAAAACAAAATAAATAGCTGCAAGCAAAGAGGAATTTTGTAACCATGAGACCCACAAGCCACATTGAATCCCACATTTCCACTCCAGCACTCCAAGCCTAATCAACCAAATTAATTCCCATCAGTAGCAGGGAATCTCTTACCGTGTCCCACGGCACGAAACGGTGGAAAGGAGTCAACGGGACTGAGGGAAGGAGCTAAGGGAGAACTTTTATATAGTGTCTGGTGATCCTCTTGGAAAGAAACAATGATTGATTTATTTACAGCCAAGCCCAGCCCCTACTGCCCACTTGCTTCGCATAATCTCGGGCTCGTCATTGCAGAGATTGCTATCGCTCTTCCTTCCACCACCTCTCCTGTCGTTGGCGGCGTTAAAATTATTGGATGGCTCCACCTACTCCGAGTAAAGTGAGGAAACAGTGAAAACCAGGCCCATTTTCAGCTTAAAAAAGGGATTTATTTTTTTTTTCCCTTCTCTAGGAAAATCCGCCATTCCAGAGAGGAAACGTGAGGGTTTTTTTTTGTCTTTATGGGGAAATTTATTTCTCATTCTAGAAAATATTTCTGAGCTGCCAAACTCATCGTGGCATGTCATTAAGGTGTGATGCAAGCCAGGCTGTGGATTATATGTTCCTAATGACACCCACGTTATTGCCAGGGACACATTGGACTCCGATGAGTCCCGGCTACTGCAGCTCCCAAAAAACACAACAAATCCAGGGCCAGAGGTTGCAGTGATGCAAATCTGGGAGGCTCCAGGCGATTTGCAGCCTTAGGAAGTTTGACCTACAGAGAAGTGGAGGGAAGAAGCCCAAAAAAGGAGGGAAGAAGCCCAAAGAAGGAGGGAAAAGCCCTAAAAAGGAGGGGAAAAGCCCTAAAAAGGAGGGAATTGGTCCTTGGGGGGATTTTCAGAAAGGCTGAGGGAGTTGGGATTGTTCAGCCTCGAGAAGCTTTGGGGTGACCTTGTTGTGGCCTTCCAGGACCTGAAGGAACATGGGGAGAGATTTTCATGAGGGTTTGGAGTGACAGGAGAAGGGGCAGTCGCTTAAAACTGAAAGAGGGGAAATTTTGGTTGGACGTGGGGGAGAAATTTTTCCCTGTGAGGGTGGTGAGGCCTTCATCCCTCAGCTGCAGGGAAATCTACTCTGGACAGGGCTTGCTCCAACTTTTCCTGCCTTTCCTCTGCCAACCTGGAATCGTTCCAGGCAGCAGCAGGAAGTTCCTCCAGCAAAACTCTCCAGGCTCCGAAGCGCCAAGAGTTGGGAGGATCTTTCACTCAGATGGAGACAGTTGAGGCAACAGGAGGTTGATTTATTATTTCAGAGCTGTTCTTTGGTGCCAGAGCCGGAGGCTGTGCCACCCAGGTGCCATCCAGGGGCCACCCAGGTGCCACCTCCTGCCCCACAGCACGAGGCTGCTCAGCCTTATCTCAGCTTTATCTCGTCCTCCACAAGCCCCACCACAGAGCTTGGCTGGAGGTGACACCAGCACGGGGGGCACAGGACAAGGGACCCCCTCCCAAGCACACAGAATTCTCCAAATCTCCCACCAGAATGGGATTTCATGGGATATCTGCAGGGTTTTGTTATAAGAAGCCCCAAAATAACATTAACATTTTTATTAACAAAATTATATTAACATTTTCTTACTACCAAAATTATATTACCATTTTTTTATTACCAAAATTATATTAACAATTTTATTGCCAAAATTATATTAACTTTTTTCTTATTACTTTTGGAAGTCTCTTCTCCACGTCACTCTCACGCACCTCACTGTTGGAGGACGAGTCGAATCCCCACCAAAAAAAATTTCAATAAAACGAATAACACAACAAAAAAGTGAAATAAAACAAAAATCACCTCCCCTTCTCACCCAGTCTTCCCTGAAATTTGGTTCTGGGGGTGTCTGGACTGGGAGGAAATTAGGGCAGGGAAGGGAGACGTGGAGGGATTCGGTGTTTGTGAAGGGCTGTGGCTGCAGAACATCCTCTGCAGATCTGGAACAGATCTAGAGCAGCCTGTTTATCTCTGCTGCTGGCATCGAGGGCACTCGGGAGGCAGCTGGCAGAGCTCCAGAACGTTCTGGAACAGGAAAAATGAACCCTGGGGTTTTAGGGGATGCCAAAGCTGGGCTTGGTGGGGCTTTGGGAGCATTTCTCCTGATTTCTGGGATCATCTCTCCTGGTTTCTGGGTGCATTTCTCCTGATTTCTGGGATAATTTCTCCTGATTTCTCCTGATTTCTGGGATCATTTCTCCTGATTCCCAGGATCATTTATCCTATTTTCTGGGAGCATTTCTCCTGATTTCTGGGAGCAATAATCTTGATTTCCGGGATCAATTATCTTGATTTCCGGGATAATTTCTCCTGATTTCCAGGATCAATTCTCCTGATTTCTGGGACCAATTTTCCTGCTTTCTCCTGATTTCTGGGATAATTTATCCTGATTTCTGGGTGCATTTCTCCTGATTTCCAGATGCATTTCCCCTGATTTCTGGGAGCAATCCTCCCGATTTCAACACCTGCTGTGTTTTGTATCTCCCTGCCAAGGAATTTCGACACAGGCGATGAGGTTTGTGTACCCCAACCAGGGCAACTTTCCCCAATAATTAATTGTTGGTGGTTTTGGCAGTGGAACAGTCGATTGTCCAGCTGTGCTTTGCTTCCCTAATTTCACTTTTATTTGGTCCCTGCACTTTGCCACTGACATTTAAGCCTGGGCCACACCCTGGCTTCCATTTTCTTCTTTCCATCCTGGTTCCTCATTCTTCCGAGGCTCGTTGGGAAGTCAGAGCTTCATTGGGAATTGGGAACTGGGAAATGGGATGAGCTGGGCCTGGCTTTGGGATGGCCCAAAGCAAAGCTCAGCTTAACACAACCTCGCCTGGTGTTAAATCCCAGGGGAACTGCCCGGGGATCAAAGTGCTCCGTTCAGTTCCTCGCAAAGCTTGGTGGTGTTTGAGTGGAGGGTTGAGAAGCTGGGGAAGGGAATTGGATCCAGGCCGGGAATGTTGGGAATGCTGAGCCTGTAGAGACCCCAGAGCCCCTGCCAGGGTCTGCAGGGGTTCCAGGGAAGCTGGAGAGAGACTTTTCCTCAGGAACCGCAGGGACAGGACACAGAGAATGAGTTCACACTGAAAGAGAGAAAATTTAAGGTGGATTTTGGGCAGGAATTGTTCCCTGGGAGGGCCTGGCCCAGGGAATTCCATGTATTTCCCATCCCTGGAAGTGTCCCAGGCCAGGCTGGAGGGGCTTGGAGCCACCTGGGCCAGTAGGAGATCTCCCAGCGTGGTTGAACAGAAGCAATCACTTTTAAATAACTGAAATTTCCAAAGAAGTAGAAGAACATTTTGAAAATAAATTAAACCTGACCCTTGGCAAGCAAGGACCTGGAGCTGAGTCTGACCGAGGCAGACACCGGTGGCAGATGAAACAAAAGGGAGGAGAAGTCAGAGTTGAGCAAGAGCCCCACTCCCTCACAGGTGCAGATCCCTTATCACGGGAGGGTTTGGCAATGCCAGCAAAATCGGGGCCACTTCCTTCCTGCACACACCAGTCCCTCAGCCCATTTGGGTTGTGTCATCCCAAATTATCCCTGGAGCTGCACTTCCCACCACGGTGGTGACCAGAGAGAGCCCCCAGCCCGTCACCCACCCCCTCCTCGGGTGGGAAAAGACAAATTTCCTTCTGCTTCCAGATGGGCAATGAGCCACAGGAGGGTCCCCAGCCCGGAGTCCTGTGGGGTGACCCAGGCACGGGCTCAGAGCCAAATTTCCTGTGCTGATGGGCCAGAGAGTCATGGGCACTCAGCTGGAGGTGACTCCATCAGCTCAGGGCTGTGGTCACACACCTGCACGGTTTGGGGACAGGACACCTGACAGGACATCCCTGGGACACAGCTGGCACAGAGGGAAGGGATATTTTCAGATTTAATGACGCTGTTCCTGGGCTGGGGCAGTGTGAGGAGAGCCTGGGATTTTATTTGCATGACAGGGTCCCCTCCCAGGAGAGAATTCTGCTGTGTCCCAGCAGCCCGGGCTAGGAAAAGATGTCCAAGGTGATTTTTGAGGTTCTTTCAAACCCAAACGACTCCGAGGTTCTGTAATTTTGACATTTCAGGATCTTCCCAGAGGGAACAGCATCCACCATGAAGGGAGGGAAATAAATCCTCGTGGTTTTGTCTTGGGTCACTCCCTGCAGCTCCAAACATCACAGCGAATCTTGATTTGATCTTAATTTGATCTTTAATTGCACCCAACCTTTTCTCTTCACACACAGGACTTTTCCAGAGCCCCTCCTAGGCATTTTCCCACCCTCTCTCCTCCCCACTACGGAACTGAATCATTTTTGGGATGCCAGGAGGGCTTGTTGGCCAAACCTGACACCGTCACCCTGACACCAGCGATGTCCTGGCTGTGTCACCACCAGCCCCATCCCAGCTGCCACCAGGGATCCGTGGGGACAAGGCAGGACAAACTCCTGGGCAAGAGGGATCTGCTCGTGCCCTGGCCAGTTTAGCTGCATTGCTTCCTATTTTTGAGGATCCACCCAGCTCTTTACTGGGTCATCTGCCCAGTTCTTTTCCCCTGTGACACCTCGGCAGCTTCCTCCCCTTGTTGTTCAGAAAATTACAGTCATCAGATGGGAAAGTCTTAATTGCTCCATTCATTATCCTCGGGAGTCATATCCGACTGTTAATTTATTTGCCTGGGAACTCCCCAAAGGCTTCGAGAGGTTTGTGGCCTAAATCAGGATTAGCTGGTCTGAGGACAGTTGGAGGAAGGAATGTCACCCACACAGGGGACCCTCTCACTGCCACTGGCTCCTAGCACCCCTGGGGCCACCAAAACCAACCCCAATTTTCAGCTGGAACGGGGAGAATCCTAGTGGCTCCGGGGCACTGTGATTTTTGAGGATGTTGGAACCTTTCTCCCCTCACCAACAGCTGATTTTTGGTTACTCCCATGAGGATTTCAGTAGAGGACAGGAAAACCAGGACCAGTTTTGTGGGACACCTCTGAAGTGTGAGGTTTTGTGGGGGGTGGAGGCATCTGGAAGGGCCTGGACAGAGAAAAAGGACAGAGAAAAAGTATAGATGGGATTTTTGGAAGGAATCCTTGGCTGTGAACATGAAGAGGTCCTGGCACAGAGAAGTTTTGGATGCCCCTGGATCCCTGGAAGTGTCCAAGGCCAGGTTGGATGAGGCTTGGAGCAGCCTGGGACAGTGGGAGCTGTCCCTGCCCATGGTATGGAATGGGATGAGGTTGAAACCCCTTCCAACCCAAACCATTCCATGATTCCATCATCCTTGGGAACTCACACCTCAGAGCCAGGGTCCCCCCAGATTCTCCTGGTGGAACTGCAGCTCCAGCAGAGCAGGGTTAGCTCAGCCCTGCCCGCTCCTCATCCCTTCAGCACCACCCAGAGAGAGCTCGGGGAAGTCGGGATGGAGAGGGAGAAAAACAGCGAATTTTCCTCCTCGGAAAAGAACAGTGAATGTCAAGTGTAACTGCAGTGCAAAGGTTTGGTCTGAACATCCAAAAAAGGGATTTTCTCCTTTCCAAGCCTTCACCTGCTGGGAACATTCCCACAGGGTTCGAGCAGGGTAAATACAGGCAGGTGCAGGAACAGACTGATGGATAAACTCTGAAAAAACTCCCAGAAGGTTCCCAAAGAAGTCAAAAGGTTCCCAAATACTCTAGAAGGTCCCTGAAGATTCTTAAAGGTTCCAGAATGTTCCTAAAGGTTCCAGAACTCCATGGTAACCCTCAGTGGTGCCTCCCAGCCTCCCCCAGGCTGGGATTCACCTTTTCCAGTTTTATCCCCCCTTTCTTTGGAGTGCTGCCTCATTTCTCCACCACTTCGCTGAGTCCCGGGCAAGAACCAGCCTGGAGGAGCTCTGGGGATCACGGACCTGCTTTTCCACCTCTCCCCACGGGCCCTGCTCCATCCGTTTATCGCAGCAGTGTCAGCACAGCAGCAATTCAGGATTTCCACACCGCTCCTGCTCCACCCCATGCACAGCCGGTTCCAAAAACCCCAAATCCCTTTGGGCAACACACCCAGAGTCTCCCTTGCGAGGGAAGGACAAAACGTGGGGGGAATTTGTGTTTTCTGCAGGTACAAGGGACAGGCTGAGCCCTGCAGAGGTCCCTGGAGAGCCTGCCACAGTCTGTCTGTCCCTCTGTCTGTCCCTCTGTCTGTCTGGCTCCTCCCAGGGCGGGATCTGGGCTGGGAATCAGCAGAGCTCGTTATGCAGCAGTTAATTACCTGACACCCCGGTATTTAATGAGAGGGTGAGGCAGGAGGGAACATTCCAGAGGCTCGGCGCCTGCACAGCCACAGGATGGAGCTCCGAGACCGCGGGACGGCTCGGAGGGAGGAGAGCTTTGAGATGCTGGGATGTGACCCCACCAACCTCCCCGACCCAAAAAACCTCCGATTTCTTTACAAATTTCACTCCAGAACAAAGTAGGAAGCAGAAAAGGAAATAAGTTTATTTTTGGCGGCGTTGGCACCGGTGGCACTTTGGTGGCACCGAGGCCACTTCGAGTCAGCGTCATCCATGTGAGCTCACATCTCCTTCACGCGGCCGCGGGAATCTCCTCGTGCCACCGAGAGCGGAGAAAAGAGAAAAGAAAAGAGACTCCAAAATCCGATACAGAGAATTCATGAAGAGGATTTAGTAAGGGTTGGGTCTCAAAGGAGCCTAAAGGTTCCTAAAGGTTCCAGAAGGTTCCTAAAAGTGCCAGAAGCTTCCCAAAGGAGCCAGAAGATTCCTAAAGGAGCCAAAAGGTTCCCAAATATTCTAGAAGGTTCCTAGAGGTTCCAGAAGGTTCCTAAAGCTTCTAGAAGGTTCATAAAAGTAACAGAAAGTTCCCAAAGCGTCCAGGAGGTTCCTAAAGGTACCAGAAGGTTCACAAAGGTTCTAGAAGGTTTGTAAGAGTAACAGAAAGTTCCTAAAGGTTCCAGAAGGTTCCTAAAGGTTCCAGAAGGTTCCTAAATGACCCAGAAGGTTCCTAAAAGTGCCAGAAGGTTCCCAAAGGAGACAGAAGGTTCCTAAAAGTTCTAGAAGATTCCTAAAGGTTCTAGAAGGTTCCTAAAGAAGCCAGAAGGTTCCTAAGGGTTCCAGAATGTTCCCAAAGATTCCAGAAAGTTCCTAAAGGTTCTAGAAGTTTCATAAAAGTGCCAGAAAGTTCCCAAAGGTTCAAGAAGGTTCCAGGAGGTTCCAGAAGGTTCCCAGTGGTGCTCAGGAGTGTTTCAGCAGGAGAAGCGCTGCGTTCCCGGGAGCTGCCCTTCAGTGCTGGGCGTTATCCTGCTCCTCAGGCCCCGGCTGTGCCCCGGGCACTGTGTGAGGTTTCACTGCCCGCAGTTGTACTGGTAACTGTTGGACCACTGGTACGAGTAGGGGCAGGAGCCGTCCTGGCACACAGGGGCCGGGGCATACACCTGGGGACACCTGAGTGTGCCCAGCTCCATGCCCTGGGGACACTTGAGCGTGCCCAGCTCCCTGCCCTGTGCCAAGGCCTGCGGGAAGGGCGCGGGACAGGAATCCAGGCACCTGGAGCTGCTGCAGGACGAGCAGGAGGAGTGGTGCCCTTCCACCACACGCGTCTCCACGCAGCGCGGCTGGCAGGGCCTGGCCAGGACTCTCCTCGTGGGGCAGATCTTGGCCCCCGCAGGGGCACAGGGCGAGCAGGAGCCGCAGGGCACCAGCCCGGGGCTCTGGCACTGCTGGGGGAAGGCGGGCACCGGGCTCTTCATCCTGCTGGGGATGTAGCACTGCTGCTTGTACTGGTAGCCGTAGTAGGACATGGCTCTGGGCATCCTGAAAAACACCGGGCATCCTGAAAAGCTGTGGAATTCCTGTCTGGGTTCTGCAGGAATTCCCGACTGGGCTCTGCAGGAATTCCTGGCTGGCATCTGGCACAAGGATCAAGCTCTCAGCCCTCAGCTCTCCATCCAAACCTCACAGCCTTGCTCCTCCCCAAAAAACTCCCTGAAAAACAGCTCCAGCTGTCGAGGGGAGCTGGGAGCTGTAATACCATAGAAAATGGGGAATTTTGGGACCTGTGTTTCTATCTGGGGTTACAGCTGAGGTTCTCAGGTCTTTAGGACAAGAATTCTCATTTGTTTCCTGTGCAGGTGCCTCACCTGACACTGGAATTTCTTTCTGCCGGCAAAAGAAGGGGCTGCCCTTGGAACCCGCCGCAGATGTCCAGGACCCCTTCTCTCACCCCAGGCTGCTCCAAGCCCTGTCCAGCCTGGACCTGGACACTCCCAGGGATGGGAAATCCATGGAATTCCCTGGGCCAGGCACTTCCAGAGAACAATTCCTGCCCAAAATCCCACCCAAATCCCTCTCTATGCCCCTGACCCTATTCCCTGTGTCCTGCCCCTGCAGTTCCTGAGGAAAAGTCCCTCTCCAGCTTCCCTGCACATCCTGGAAGGGGCTCTGGGGTCTCCACAGGCTCAGCATTCCCAACATTCCCAACATTCTCAGCCTGATCCAAACCTGGAATAGTTATCACCTGAACTACTAGAATAATAAAGGAGAAATCTGTAACTCAATTTTAAGAAGACATGGATCCAAGAAGAAGGTGAAGAAAGCTCACGTCCCAAGTTGGTCCCAAGGTTCTGTAAATCTCAGGCTCAAGTTTAAAACCATTTCTCTGTCTCTGCTGCTAAAATAAATAACAACAAACCCCAGAAAGAACCTTTGACAGCAACAACCCTCCTAATTCCCAGTGCCAGGGTGTTCCTGCAGAATCCAGATTTCAGTTCCAAGTCCCAGTAAAATGTTATTTTGTTAGGCGTGGAAATAGGGAAATAACTTACCGAGCTCACGGTGGAGAGTAAGGACTGGATGGAAAGCTTGGAAATGGGGGTTTTTATATGGAGTTTTTATAGTCCTTCAGGCTTCATGGAAAACCTGAGCCACCGAGTGCCAAATCCTAATAAAACACAGCAGGGAATCTGTTCACATGCAACTTTTTCACTGGTTGTAATTATTTTACTCACTTGGGCTCGTTAATGCATTGTTATCCCCAAGTCCCGGGAAAAACACCTCACGCCCCGCGGGTTCTTTCCATTTTAAAGATTTATGGGGAGAAGGAAAAGCCGCCTTTTATCCCGCTGACCTCGTTAGGTACCTAAAGAAATCCATCCCTCTAAAGCTCCTTGGTGGGGAAGCAGCGCTGGGGGAGCAGAATTGATGGATCTCGCTCTGTTTTTCCTGCGGGAAGCAGCTGGGACACTGAGGAATGAAGTTTTGGGAAGCAGGACTGGGACAGATGCACCCAAGGCTGGCACTGAGCTGCTCCTCGTCAGGCTGATCGCCAACATTTTTCAGAGCCATTCCCTGATTTTTGCTCCGAGCCACATCCAGCCTGGCCTTGGACACTTCCAGGGATGTGGAATCCATGGAATTACCTACGCCAGGGCCTCCCCACTCTCACAGGGGACGATTCCTTCCCAATGTCCCACCTAAACCTCCTCTCTGCAAGTCTGAACACACTCCTCGTTATCCTGTCTTTGCACAACTTTTTAACCCAGCGAACTTTTTAACCCAGCGATAAAAGAACAGGGAGCTCTTCCTCGTGACTCCATTCTCCCACCCTACAAACATCCCAACAACTCTGGGACCATTCCGACAGCTCTTGGACCATCCCAATTGTTCTGGGATCATCCCAACAGCTCTGGGGTCATCCCAACAGCTCTGGGGTCATTCCAACAACTCTGGGACCATCCCAATGGTTCTGGGGTCATCCCAATGGTTCTGGGACCATCTCAACAGCTCTGGGACCATCCCAACAGCTCTGGAATAATCCCAACACCTCTGGGATCATACCAAGAACTCTGGGACCATCCCAACAGATCAGCTTTGCACCCAGAGCTCGGCTCTGTCCCCTTTGCCTTGTGCCCTTGGAAGGGATCCTGCTGCCGAAGTGTGACGTCATTAGGGTAATTAGCAGCCTTTGATGTGCTGGGACGCAGCCCTGAAATTGGCTCTGTGCTGGCATTGCTCGTCACGGGGCTGAGCCGGGCCAGCTTGGCTCGTGTCAGACATTAATGAGCGTTGGTGAGGGGTTTATGAGGTCCTGTTATGAAGGACCTGTTTCATGTCCTGCTCCTTCTTTATGTGCAGGTAAACACCGGGACAAGCCAGCTCAGCACCTCCGAGTGTCTTCATTAATCAGGAGTGTCTTCATTAATCAGGATTGTCTTAATTTATCCCCAGAGTGTCTTCATTCATCACTCAAATGTCTTCAAGTATCAGCAGAGTGAGGGGGTGAGAACAAGCTCTGATAAAAAAGTCTTTTCCCCTCTTTCCAGCTCAGAGCATCTTTTGAAATAAAAGTCCGGCTGGACGTGGTGGTTTAGCTGTGGTTTTATTAGTAAATTAGTAATTAGTGAATACACCGCGTGTTTGTGTGTTGGAAAGGGGAGCAGGGAATTGTGGAGGGGTTTGGATGGGAAGGACCTCCAAGAACATCTCGTTCCACCCCTGCCATGGGCATGTGGAAAGTGGAATTGTCTCTCCAAACTCCTGGCAGGAGTCCTGGAGGTGTCTGAAGAATCTCCGGACTTTGCTCTGGGTGACCAGGTGGGGATTGGGCACATCTTGGGCTCCGTGATCTTGGAGCTCTTTTCCAACCTCAGGGATCCTGGGATTCTGTTTCTGGAGTTTCATTGGTCTCAGGGATGGCTTGGATCCCTGATTTTTGAACACTTCACCCACGTTGGTGTCCTCAGGGATCTCCCTCCTCCTGGCCTCAACCCTCACTTGATCCTTTCAGTTTTCTCTCTACAAAGCCAGTGATTTTTGTGTTTTGCACCTTTAGAGGAGCTGGAATTGGATCCCTCAGCCTGTCTGAGCTGGAAAATTGAGCTGACACTGCTCTGTGGTGCGCCTCACTCAGGTGCTGAGTTTTGGCCATGTGTCACCTGTTGATTCATCACTTTTATTTCCTGGTTGTTCTGAGCTGTTACAACTCCTGTTAACAACGATATGGTGACAGCATCAGTGCATTAATGAGCTTTTATGATGCGTTTGGAAACACCTGCAGAAAGCCTTGACATGATTCCTGTCAAGGTTAATGTTTGTGTTCACAGAAATCCACCCTGCTGTAACAGGAGCCCCGAGCAGAGCAAACAAATCCCAGCACTGTGGATTCCTCCCATGCTGGAGTAAAGATCTGGACTTTTAACTATTCATAAATCTCTAAGATAAGATTTAATATTTAGTTAATATTCTGCTGGCTGGAACCAGTAATTAGGTATTAATTCCAATGTTTTTGGCTTTGGGGATGAATTGCTGGCCAATTGAAGCTGAGGTGATGGCGGATTTTGCAATTCCCATGGTTATCTTCCATTATTGTGGGTGTCCCACCCCTGGAAGTGTCCAAGGCCAGAATGGACAGGGCTTGGAACAACCTGGGATGGTCTTGAAAGTCCCTTTCAACCCAAGAGCCGAAGCAGAAAAATCCTTTTTTTTTTTTTAAACCTACTGGGAACCAGAACGGAGCAGTTGCTGGTGATGGGAGCATCACAACCTCACACCAGTGCCATCCTCAACATCTGTCCCTGGCTCCACTTCTGGCTGTCCCAGAGCCTCCCCCTCAGCCTCAGCAGGGTGATAACCCCAACCAGCAGCTGAAATTCCTGAGGTATTTCCCACTCGTCGTTACCAACGTGAGCTGTTGTTCCGATGCCTTTTGATGCCCTTTGGTTGAAGTGACTCCCTGGAAAAAATGCCTGACAAGGTCTTGCCTCGGTCACGCCCCATTTATGGCCCTTTTTGTCATTCCCCAAATCCAGTAATGATTTATGGTTTCTAAGATGTGGAGGTTTTAATGTGATATTAAATGTGGTCTTGCCTTTCTTTCTGTTTTGTTGTTAAAACATGTGAAGTAGTCGGGTGTCCGGTGTTGGGTTGAAAGAGGTGTCCTGACTTATTTGGGTCTACGAGTGTAAAATTCAGGATTTTTGCAGTGTGCCAGAGCGTTGACCAGAGTTTTATTAGTCTAAAGAACGCAGAACACAATTTATTATTTTTTTTCATCAAATATTTCATTCAAGAACCCAGAACTCCAGGTTATCCCTCAATTTTTCAGCCTTTCCTGGGATATTTTTATCCAGAAAAATGTCTGGATCCGCCCTGCCAAGGAATGAGTCCCGTCATGGAGAAGATCAAGCCCATGCCCCATAAACATTTTGCCTTTGAGGTGCAGAGGCAAAGAATCCCCTCCCTATAAAGCTGAAATTGCAGAGTGGGGAAGGCAGAAAAGGACAGGTCATGCAGGACACAAGGACAAAGCAGTAATTAGCAAGAGTGACTTATCTAAAACAATTAACACCCGTTAACAAAGCTGGACCTGAGAAGAATCGTGGTTAGTAATTGATTAGGAAGTTCTGCACGTGGGTGATTCACGTGCTGGGCGCTTTGAGGCCAGGTATAAAAGCGCTGGACCTCACATCTCGCACCAGCACTTCTCTTGTCTCGCTTCTCTGGTGCTGTAGGTGAGTGAATTCCTAATTCCTGAACTCCTGAACTCTTCAGTTCCTCCTCTAACTAAGGCTTCAAGTACGATTTTGGGGTCAGTCTGACATTTTCCTGGTAGAAACTACTGGATGCGGCCTATGGTTCTCTGGTCTGGTTGAGAAGGTGGGGATTACTCACAGGTTGGGCTTGGTGATCTTGTAGAGCATTTCCAACCTCTGGAATTATGTAAATTAGTCCATTTGTGATATTTCAGCCACTAGGAAATGCAGATCTGTGTGAGGTCTAAGTAATATTATATTACATGAAAACTCTTCCCATTTGTGTTCAATGCAGTTTAGGGATGGATTTAAGGTGCTGAGCTATGAGAATTCTCCCTGTCCCTTGAGCCTCTTGATAGCCTTTGATGCTCATGTTTGGTGATGAAACCGATGTGAATTTTGTTTTATTTTCCTTGCCCCACAGATTCCCATCAAACAAAACCCCAGCCATGGTTCACTCCCTGAGCCCCTGCACCGATGGCAGCGCCTCCCCCTGCGGCGTGGCCGTGCCCCAGCCCGTGGCCGACTCCTGCAACGAGCCCTGTGTCCGGCAGTGCCCCGACTCCACGGTGGTCATTTACCCTCCCCCGGTGGTCGTCACCTTCCCCGGGCCCATCCTCAGCACCTTCCCTCAGCAGAGCGTGGTGGGATCCGCGGGAGTCCCTGAAGTCGGAGCTGGTGTTGGGGCAGGTGTTGGAGGTGGTTTTGGTGCTGCCCGGACCCCTGGAGCTTCCCAGGTTTATGGTGGGGCCAGGTGGGCCCGGGGGTACCCAGTTGGGAGCTGCAGACCCTGCTGCTAAAGCCAGGGAGTGGCCGCTGGAAGAGGGTGACCGGCAGGACGCGGATCCACGGCTGAGCTCCGGGGTGTTCAGGGAGAGCCGAGTGTTTGGGGCACCATTAAAATCCCATGTGGGTGTTTGAACGCCTAAAAAATCCATTTCCATCCTTCTCCTACCGTTTCTGATTTCCTTTCTTGAAAGCTTTCCTCTCTTTCCAAGCACTCTGTTCTCAAAGCTCTTCCTGGTTCCTTGGGGGTTTGTTGGGATCTTTGTGGCTTCCTGCTGACAGTAGGTTTAGATTAGATTTTAGGGAGAAATTAGGAGGGAGTTCTTTCCTGTGAGGCCCTGGCACAGGGTGCCCAGAGCAGCTGTGGCAGCCCCAGGATCCCTGGAAGTGTCCAAGGCCAAGTTAGATGGGGCTGGGAACAGTCTGGGACAAGTGGAACTGGATCATCTTTAAAATCCCACCCAAACCATTCCGTGCTTCTGTGACTGCGACAACGTCAAGGACGTGGCCCGAGATGCACTTCAGATCCATTTTTGGATTTTTCCATGGACAAAAACAGCCCTGCAGTGCCCCAGCCCCTGCTCTGCTGCTGTGCCGTGTGATCAGGGCTGGGTATCGCCACGGGAGAAGCAACCCCAGACATTCCCTGAGTCACCCCGGATCAAACCACGGCTTGTGGGCAATTTGTAACCTGTGCTGTGTCTCACCTGTTCTCCCTCATTAAAGCAGACATTGCAGCAGGTGATTGGCGTGTGGCTGTCTCCGTCCTTGTCCTGCTGCCCCAACCTGGTCCTGTTGCCAGGAGAGCAAAATTCCCCAGGGAACCGGCCAAGATCTGTGGGTGCATCTCCTTTGCACAGCCCTTCCTTCCCCACATTTCCAGTCTCTGTGGGGATTTTTGCTCAGTGTTGGCTTTCCTGGCTCCTGTTTCTGGTGTCCTCGAGATCAGCGTCCCCATGGCAGTGACACGAGCAGAGCACAGGGCTGGAAAATCCCCCTAGGATCGAGGCCAAGCTGTGCCTGATCCCCTCTCAGACCAATGTCCAGGAATTCCTCTGACACCTCTAGTGGTGGCCACTCCAAACCTCCCTGGGCAGCCTCTTCCAAGGCCTTTTCCCTTTTTCCAGGAGGGATTTTCCCAAATTTCTCACTCCCAGCCTCCCCTGGCCCAACTCAAGGCAGTTCCCTCTTATCCTGTCCCTATTCCCTGGGATCAGATCCCAAATCTTCCACTGGCAGAGCCCAAAATCCCCCCTGGACCCCCCTTTTCTCCCCCGGCTCCCTTAGGATTCTCCATTCCCTTTTCCAGCTGCTCCAGCCCCATTCCCATCACTGGCTTCACTCCTCTCCTTCAACGTCCCTCAGCATAACCTGGACACAAATTGAATTCCCTGATGGAATTGGGGATTTCTTTGGGAAAAAATAAATAATAAATAATAAATACATATATTATATAAAATAAATTTAATAAACAAATACATAAATATAACTAACAAACAAATAAATAATTCGTAATTAACCTTTCCTGAGCTGTCCTGGCCGTGTTTAAAATGTTATGTAGCTCGTTAGGAGCAGCACCAGTGTCATTAAGGATTGCAGGCTGACGTGGCAATGTGGGATTATTCTGGGCTAGTCACTCTTCGGGGAATCATTATCCTTATGTAGAAGGAAAACAGAGTTGCCCAGGCACTGCAATAATGTGTAATTAATGTTGATGAGCTCTGGAGCAGTTCATTAAACCAGACTCTCCCCAACCACACGATCCTTACAAAAGAGAAATCCCCCAAACCTCAAAAGCCTTTATTGTTGGGAGCATTTGGGAATGCCCTTTCATGACTTAAGTTGAGATTGCATTTACCACAAAAACCAGAAAAAATGGAGAAATGATGGAATACTGCCAGCGGGTTTTGGCAGAACTCTTTTTGATAGATTTTTATCCTTTTTGATATAAAAGCCCCGAGTGTGAAATGTCCTTTCAGAGGAATAAAGATTTTGGATGTCTCACTAAGAAGGCTCAAAGTCTTTTTAGCATAGAAGCATTTCCTAATATCTCTTAGATTCATTATTGAGCCTAATTATTTTGTTTCATGATAATTATGGGTTAATATTGATCTAAATATGGTGAATTTTGAAATTCTTGTTTCTCTTCTTGTTTCCAACACAGCCATTTTTTTTCCCATCATGCCCCACTTCCCCTTCTCCTAAAAGGCCGCGCTCTTTAACAAATAATTTGAAAATTTAGTCCAATTTGGCCATAATCAGGCCCCCAAATTTCTCATTTAGGACAGGTTTAGTGTTCAGGGAGGATCCTCAGCCTGGCAGTGAATCTTTGTGCTGGAGGCAGCTCCTGCAGGCCTGTGGTTGGTTCCCAAGGGAACATTTGAATGGATAATTCCCAGTGAATACATCCTGGAGCTGGAATGGAATTAAAGGAGTTGGTTTATTTAAACAGTTATTTAAATCACCCGCCTGTCGCCTGTTATGATAATATCGCAGCCAGGCCGCAAAGTTCCTCTCACCATCCAACTTTTCCTGAGCCTCAGGACATGGAGGAATTCTGGGTTTGGAAGGAGCCTGGGGAAGATGTGGAGGAGCTGATGGTCAGGAACCAGAGAGACAGGAAAGGGGGAATTGGTTCAGACTGAAAAAACGGAAATTTAGGTTGGGAATTGGGAAGGGATTCTTCCACTGCACGGGATATTCCATGGATTCCACACCCCAGGATCCACCTGGGATGAGCTTCAAGGTCTCTTCACCCACCCAGAGCAGGTGTGGGAGAAAATCCAATGTTCCTGAGATATCAGGAGATATCAGGACAGATCCATGGAAAAAAAAAAGCTTTGGAAAATCAGCTGATGCTTGGGAGCCCCTGGGAGGGCTCTGGGCTCCAATTCCATGAGGATCTGGCACTTCCTGAATTCTCCAGCCTGGAGAGCTGGAAGGACCAGGGAAGGAAATGTCCCATCCTTGTTTGGTGACTCCTTCAGGAGCATCTGGGGTCAGGAATTCTGCACTCCCAGAAGACTGACCTCCAGCAGAGGAGGAGATCTGGGAAGTGCCCTGGATCCCTGGAGCAGAGGGAGGCGTTGGGACACCCTCAGAGCTGGAAGGGGAAGGAAGGAGGTGGGAGCAGGGTGGCTCCAGGTCAGCGTTGTGGCGGGAGGTGACAGCAGGTGACAGGGTTGGGACCAACAGGAAATCACCACCTGTGTGTCCTGTCTCCACGGAAAGCGCTGGTGCCGTGTAAATTGTGAAAAACGAGGCTCACTTCCCTGGTAATTTTAAAAGGTTTAATAAAAAAAAAAGACAAATAGGGGACAAAGACAATAAAGTAAAGGGTTAATGTGGCTGGCGCTGGGCATTCAGCCAGGAGCACACACTAACTCAGAAAATACTTTTTTAAAATGCATCAACATGTTGCATATTCATAGACCTTCATGCATTATTCAGAATCACGCCCCCAACCTGCAAATCAATTTTTTTGTGGCTCCATCCTGTCGCACACTCCCTGGTCAATAAATTCCTTCTCTGGAGTTCTGGTGTCACTCTTACCTTCATCCAGATAGGATAATCCAAGAATGTGAAGAATTTCCTGATTATCTTTTTACCATCTTTGGTATTCCAAACTGAAAGCATCTTTGGTATTCCTAATCTAAATTATCTTCGTACTCACAACCTAAATCATCTTTAGTATTCTAAACCTAAACCATCTTTAATATTCTAAATCATCTTAATTATTCTAAATCTAAATAATCTTAATGATTCTAAATCTAAATAATCTTTAGTGTTCAAAGCTTAAATAATCTTTAGTATTCCAAACTGAAATCGTCTTTAGTAGTCAAAACCTAAACCATCTTTAATATTCTAAATCTTAATAATCTTTAGCATTCTAAATCTGAATCATTAATATTTTAGATCTTAATCATCTTTAATATTCTAAATCTAAATCATCTTTAATCTTCCAAACTTAGATCATCTTTAGTATTCTAAATCTAAATCATCTTTAGTCTTCCAAACGTAGATCGTCTTTAGTATTCCAAACCAAAATCATCTTTGATATTCCCAACCTAAATAATCTTTCGTGTTCCAAGCCTAGATCATCTTTAGTATTCGAAACCTTTATCATCTTAATTATTCTAAACCTAAATAATCATCTTTAGTATTCTGAGCCTAACTCAGGGTTCCTCAGTCTCCCGAGGCGGCGCGGCGCGGGCTGGCAGGAACTCCCTGCAGAACTGGCTGCTCCGTGTGCACCAGGCCATGCCTTGGCTGCCTTGGGTCTTTTCTCTCAGGTGTCTTTGACCTCAAATGTCACCGATCCCCTGCCTGGGACCACCACGAGACTCTCCCTCCATCTCTCGTTTTTGTGGTTTATTGCCCAAGAACGAACCCCAGCTTTGCTGCAGGAGCGTCTCTGGGGACAAAACTGACTGATTCCTCTTTTGGGTAAAATATTTGGGCAAACCCAAGGTCGAGGGTTATTTAAGGTTCTTCCTTCTGCTGGGGGAAATGAGTCAGGGCAGGAGCCATTGAGATGGAGATGTGGTGACAGTCCCTGACATCCGAGTCTCGCCTGCCCTCTCATTGCAGGGCTCCTTAGGGTGGCTGGGGGTCCCTTCAAAGCGTGGGGTGAGCCCAGACAAAAGCAGAGCACACACCTGAAGCTTCCAATCAGAGCCACTGGAATGAGGATGGGCAGCAGCGAGGAGCAGAAAGAAGAATCTGGCAGAGACACAAAAGGGGCTTTGGCAAGCAGAGTGTTCCCGGAGGTGGCCGTGCTTTTCCTGCTGGGAATGGTGGAGTTTGCCAGCCCAAATGCGTTTCTTGGTCATGATGAGGGACGCAGAGCAGGAGCTCCTCTGCTAAAAGTCACCTTTTGGTCAGAGTGGAACAAAGTTGATTTTGTTGCAAAATCTCTCACTGCTGTGGCTGTGGATGAGCTTTAAAAAAAAAAAAGGTAAATGAAAAAAAAGTTAAAATAAGAATAGTAATAATAATAATAATAATAATAAAATATATATTTATATCTTTATCTATTTCTATATCTATGTCTATATCTATATATAAAGTTTTATTCTAAATTTTGGGTTTTTTCCTTACAATTTCTAATAATAACATTTCTCTTTATACCATTTGCAATTAAACCTATTTCACCTTCCTCCTAACACTATCTCACAACAAAAAAAATTTAAAATTAAGACCACACAAAAATAAAATATATCCACCCAATGAAATCAAAACCGCAACATGCGCTTTCCTCACACCCAAAAATCTCTTTTTACTCCTCCAAAGCACTCTGAAGGTGCCTCAGCCCTTTGAGAGTGGCAGCTGGAGAGACAGGAGATCCTGCAGAGGGTTTCACGTGGGGTGTCCTACACAGCCCCCAAATCCCCCAGAGCCAGGGCTGTGAGCGCTCGGCGTTCCTCAGCACTGAAACATAAACCATGAATCCGTGCCCTGCTGGGACACATCCCAGGGGAATTCCACCCCTGCTGGGAGCAGCTCAGATGGTTCCAGTCTCCAAACTGGACACATGACCCAAGATTTCCACCCAAGTTGCCCACATAGCCCAGGAGCGCAGTTGTGGAAGGGGCTGACAGCTGGTCTGTGAGCCAGAAAGAGTTAACTGATAAGGTTTACTTCTGAAAAGAAATTTTACCAAGGCTGTTGGTATGGAGACCGAGAAAAGAGGAGAAGAGAAGGAGAAGAAGATAAGCAAGAAGAAACCTGCAGCTGGGAAAAGTATTTTTCGAAAAGTTTTGTGAAAAACTGTGGTGGAGATGGTTTTATACAAATGAACATTACGTAGATTTATTGTAGCCAACGGATAAAGTGTAAAGTTTGTAGAGAGTATAAAAGACAGTGTGCTGTTGTAAAATGCAAACTTTGTGGAGTGTATAAAAGGCGGCATGTAATAAACAGAAATTCACCTTCTGAAATGGAGCGTGTCCCTTCGTACGTTCTGTTCACCCCAACAGCAACACCCGGTGAGCCCCTCGATCCTCCCAACAACAGAGGCACAGAAGGTCCCACAGATGATCCCAGAGGGGCAAGAGAAGCTCCCGATGTTCCTGAAGGACAAGAGGACATCTTGGCACTCATCCTGGTGGCCTGGAACTGGAAGGTGGGGTTCCCAAAGCCACCAAAATTGTCATTGTTGGCTTGGCACAGAGCTCCTTGAAG
>JAOTQP010000955.1:228102-245780 GCA_026413545.1 Cichladusa arquata
CTCCATTGGCATGATAATGGGAAAAATTCTTCAAATTGACACAGTAACAGAAAAAAACACTCAACCCCCAACAGGGGGTCTCTATGGATATGGGGGCTATGGGTGTTCCTCCCTGGGCTACGGGGGTCTCTATGGCTATGGGGGCTATGGGGGTCTGGGCTCCTGTGGGGGGTACCGGGGTCTGTATGGCTCTGGCAGAGCCTTTGGCTCTGGCTATTGCAGCCCCTACTCCTCCTGGTACGGCCGCTACGGCCGCGGCTTCTGGGGGTCCTGCTAAACCCTACAGAAAACCCTCTGGGTGATAAAGAAGGGCAAAGCAAAATGCAGATTTTTCTTCCCTTTAAATTCTTTCCCGATACCTCCATGGGTTTGATTCCTCGTTATCTTCTTCTCTGCCACCCCTGTGGCTGAATGCAGTGACAGACTGGAGTGTCTTTCAGGCTCTGCTGCCTTGCATTTACAACCCTGATGTTACCACGTTGTTTGTGTTCTTTTCATTCTCATTAAAACTCTGTTGCATCACTGAAAATCCTCGCGTTGGGCTTTTGTGTCCTCACCCACCCTCTGAGTTTGCCAAACTCGCTGGGTAAAGCTCCCTGCTCTGCAGGAGGCTGTAAAAACATTGAGCAAACCCTGCCCAGAAGGGGAAAGTCTCCCTAGAGAGCCGTCCATGGAGCTAGTTTACCGACGGATTTACAATTTCAGTTGATTTACTGAAGTTTCAGTGTGGTGGCCCAAGGTGAGCAGAAGTTTCCTCTCCATGTTGAGCTCTGTGTGCAGAGGCAATTTCCTCAAATCCACAGCAGGGACCTCTTGAGCGGACATGGAATCCTAGAACTGGGTTGGAAGAGCCTTGAAGGTCATCAAGGCCATGGGGTGGGACACCTTCAACCAGGACTTGGGCAATTCCAGGGATGGGGCAGCCATGGAATCACCTGTGCCAGGGTCTCACTGCCCTCACAGGGAAGAATTCCTTCCCAATATCCATTCTAAACCTCCCTTCTGGCAATTTGAATCCATTCCCCTTTGTCCTGTCACTCCAGACCCTCTAAAAAATCTCCCCCCATGTTTCCTGCAACCTCCTTTAGGTCCTGAAAAGCCACATTTGGGCCAGCCCAGAACTTTTTCCAGGCTGAAAATCCCAGTTCCCTCAGCCTTTCACTTGGTATCCCCAGATTTGGGACTGCTTTGGTTCTGTTTAATCAATTTTTATATGAAATAGAAATAGAAATTGTGTCCGTATTTTATAAGTAGCCTAAAACCCAACAGAAGCACTGCACCATAAATGTCACTATCTTCTTATGTCATCAGCAAAGCACAAAGGCATCTCCTGAGTCAGGCAGATCCTTATCTCGCAAGGAGTTTTCCTTATCTGCTTCAGCTGCCAAAAGGTCTCGGGGTACAATTTTTCCTGCAGTAAAAAGATTTGTTGAACATCACCCCGTTTAGAGAACTGGTCAGAAACTGAAGGGAAAACGTGAATTTAAAAAAGGCAAAAGTGGCTGCAGTGCCCAGCTCCTCTCTCTGTAATAGGACAGCAAATTTCTCAGTGTTGATTACCGAAAAAAGCAGTGAAAAATCTGGGTTTTGTTTCATTGTCTCTGGAAAATTGAATGACTCCCAGCAGAACTCAGAGCTTCCCCAGCAGTATCTAAATGATAGGCAGAGGAGATGTTCTACATCCTGCCAGGACCTGAAAATCAGCCAGAAAATCTGTCTATGTCCTGCCAGAACCTGAAAAATCTGCCAGAAAAACCTGTGGGGGGTGAAGATGAGGGCAAGAAAAGCTCAGGTTACAAAAGCAGCCCTTAAGCAGGGTTTAAGACGGGCTCTAACGGAGATCCCGCGGTGCTTCCGGAGGGAAGGGACAAAGGATCTGTGTGATGACACTGGATGGTGGCTGAGCCACCACCCTCAGGTCAGGGCAGTCCTTTATTTATTTAAATTAATATTTAATGAGTTGGTCATCAGGAAATGTGATGGTCACCAGGTGACGTGAGTGTGGCCATCACCCAGCGGAACCTTCTGTGGGACCAGGGGAAAAGCTTGGAAATCTGACGGAAATGGGAAAATTGAGTGTCCAGCTCTCATGGCAAGGGGGACATGGAGGGGCTGGAGAATGTCCAGGGATGGGAACGGGGCTGGAACAGCTGGAGAAGGGAATGGAGAATCCTGAGGGAGCTGGAGGGGATCAGCCTGGAGAAAATGGGGATCCAGGGGGAATTCTGGGATCTGCCACGGGGGATTTGGGATCTGATCCCAGGGAATGGGACAGGATAAGAGAGAACAGCCTCGAGCTGTGGCAGGGGAGGCTCAGGTAGGAAATTTGGGGAAATTCCTCCTGGAAAGGGCAGCCAGGCCTTGGAAGGGCCTTGGGGAGGTTTGGATTGGCCACCCCTGGAGATGTCCGAGGAATTCCGGGAATTCTGAGTGTCCAGGTGGGGATTGACACCATGTTGGACTCCGTGACCTTGGAGCTCTTTCCCAACTTAAATAATCCTGGGGTTCTGTGAAACTCCGGGCAGTTTCGAGGAGGGCCTTTTGATACATCCTGAGCTTCTGGAGAACCCGAGGCGCCCATTAACGCCTTTATCACACCCAGGTCGCCTCGCGGTGACGAAAGAGTTTTGCTCAATATTTCTGTTTATGAGTTGATTCAAATTCTGACGCTGCACGAAAAGCAAATTACAACCCAAAGATTTCTTTCATCTTAGCATTTTAATTGGCCGAGGTTCACGCCTGGTAACGTTCCATGAAATGCATTGGGAATGACAACGCGGATTCTGCTGCTTCATTTATTCACCTCTCATTAGCTGACATAATGCTGCTGGCTCAGGTGTTAATCATCATTTTCATCTGCTTGAAGGTGCAAGATTTTTTTCCTTTCTTCTTCACCCGTGGTAGATAAAAAATTGAATAAAACCACAGTGTCTTCCTTGTGAAATCAGCAGCTTTTGCATGTGGTTAGAATTCGGATGTGGACAAAACCATCCAGCACTTTTCAGATCTGAGTTTTGTCTCCCAGATGTTCAGGTTACAAACAGAGAAAATGTGAATTAAAACATCAGCACAGAAGGAGAAACTCACCCAAATAAAAGAAAACTTAAATTAGATATGAAAACCCACTAAAATCCTGAGGTGAGAAACCATCAGCTGGTGAAGGGAACTGGAAGAGTTCAGTTGGACAATTTTTTTTTTTTAGTTTTATTTTTAATACTAATTTTAAGACTGATTTTAATTACGTTTCAAAATGCTGGGCTGTCAGAACACAACCACATATTTATATTGCAATAATCACACCCCATTTCATGCATAAAATATTAAGGAGGGTTTGGGAAGTGATTAAAAACACACCCAAAAAATATTTGGACAGATTTTGGGGGGAGTTATTCCTGTAATCCTCTGGGGACCATCCCAAAGTTTGGGGGAAAGAACCTCCCAATTTCAGTGTAACTTGCGGAGAAATGTGTTTATTTAATAATCCATCCACAGCAAATTAAGAGCTTTGAGGTGGGACCTGGCAAAGTTCATGTGTGAAAAACACGCTGCTATTCCTCCAGAAAAAAATCGTTGATTTAAGCCCTGTTTTAGGTGCTAAAATATTGTTTTATGCATTGAGGAAAATTGGGAATCTCCCAATCCCAGCGGGCAGATCCACGATTCCCACAACGATCTGAGGTTTGTGGCTGGGGGTGCAAAAAACATCGGGAGGCTCCTTCCACCTCTCCAAGCATTCCATTGCAAAACCAGGGAACAGATGTGATGAGAGCCGTGATCCGGAGCCCTTAAACCCAAATCTGTGCATGGCAGCAGGTTCTGACTCCGATTAAAACCATTAATGAAGCTAATGAAGGGGAAGCTAATGACGGAAACGCTCAGCAAATGGGATTTAATTCCCGCTGGGTGGGATGGGGCTGCTCCATCAGGCTCTGAGATGAAAGGGAGCCGGGAGCTGGAATGTGCCGATCGTGCTGGGCAGAGATTCAGGGTGGTTTTGCAAACTGCAAGCGAGCAGAGTTTCGTCACTTTTGGGGAGTGATTTGGGCTCGTCGGAGGTGGCGACTCCCGGGCTCGGCGTGGTTCAGCCCCGGGGCATCCCAGGGTTTGTATAAAAGCAGCAGCTCTGCGGAGCTTTTCCATCATTCTCCTGCTTTTCTCCTCTCTGTCAGGTAAGTCTGATGCCTTTTCATTGCTCTCCCAGCTCCAGAATGCCTTTTATTTTTGAATTTTTGTTCCGCTTGCTGTTCCCAGCGATTGCGTTGATTTTTCAGGACTCTATTTTTCCTTTATTCTTTTTATTCTTTATCCTATGCCCTCTCCATCCCACCTCACCTCCATCCCATTTCATGTCCGTCCCACCTCATCTCCATCCTATCCCATCTCCATCCCATTTCATCTCCATCGTATCCCATCTCCATCCCATTTCATTTCCATCTTATTTGTCCTATCCCATTTCCATCCCATCCCATCCCATCCCATCCCATCCCATCCCATCCCATCCCATCCCATCCCATCCCACTCCATTCCACCTCTCCCAACACCAAACCTGCTCCTCTCTCACCCCAATTTTTCCCCTGGGGAACATCTTCCCCCATTCCAACTCCCCCAAACCTCCACCTTCCCCTTCCACTGACCCTCGTTTTTCAGCAGCCCTTTCCCTGTATTCCAGGAACCACCTCTGCTAGGAAATGTCCTGCTACGACCTCTGCCCCACCACCAGCAGCATCGCCTGCCCGCAGCCAGTGGCCAACAGCTGCAACGAGCCGTGTGTCCGGCAGTGTCCGGACTCCACCGCCCTCATCCAGCCGCCCCCCGTGGTGGTCACCTTCCCCGGCCCCATCCTCAGCTCCTTCCCCCAGCAAGCCGTGGTGGGATCCACTGGAGCCCCGGCCTTTGGCGGTTCCCTGGGTTATGGGGGTGTCTACGGCTCTGGGGTTTTCCCAGGATATGGAGCTCGCTCTGGATACGGGATCTCAGCGCTGGCCAGCGGCTCCTGCGCCCCCTCCACGTCTCGCCGCTTCAGCCGCCTCTTCCGCGGCTCCTGTGGGCCCTGCTGAAGGCACTGGAGCCTCCTGGGAATGCCCAAATCCATGGCCATTAGGATGAGAGGTCGGAGTTTCCACGGCCCCCTCCACATTCCCGATCATTCTACTTCTTGTTCGGCACCTCCTCGTTGTTCGCTCTCGCTGCCTGTTCCAGAATTCCCGATTTATTTATCCGGCATGGGACAGTCCATTCCCTGTTCTGGCATTCCTGATTTATTGCTCTGACATGGGACAGCCATTCCCTGTTCCAGCATTCCCAGTTTATTACTCTGACATGGGACAGCCCATTCCCCGTTCCAGCATTCCCGATTTTTTGCTCCAGCATGGGACAGACCATTCCCTATGGATTTCACCCACAATGACCAATATCCTCGGACATCAACCAGGAAAAGCTGTCTGAGGACATCTTGGAGTGGGACTTTGGTTGGACTTTCCCCAAAATTGTCTGGGAATGATTTTCCCTGAAATTGTCCAGGAATGGATTTTCCCCGGGAATGGATTTTCCCCAGGAATGGATTTTGTCCAGGAATGGATTTTGTCCAGGAATGGATTTTCCACATTCTGTGATCTCTGGCTTTGCAAAGCAGCATTTCTCGCTCATTAAAAATTCTTTGCATCGCACAGCAGCCTCCTGGTTTTCCTTTTTCCCCCATTTTCCCCCATTTTCCCTTCTCCAACTGATCTGTCCACAGGCAGGACCGGACTGCTCCCTGAGGAGGAGCACAGCCTGTTTCCTTGGTTTTCCAAAAGTTTCTGTAATAAAACTCCTCAGGAGCAGCTTTCCATCCTTTGAAGGTTAAAAAAAAAAAAATCAAAATAACAGAATTCCAGAGTCATTAAGGTTGGAAAAGGCCATGGGTAAAATTGACATAGGAAATTTATCAGGTACGAATATTTTATTATTTTCTATTTCAAGAGGAATTATGGAATTAAGGAATGGTTTGGGTTTCCAAAGGCCATCCAGTCCAGCACCTCAAGCTTTCCCTCATTAGATCAGGTTGCTCAAAGCCCCCTGAACACTGCAAAAAATCAAATATTCCAGACATTCCTATTAAATAATTTGGGTTTCAAATAAAAACAAAATAAAAAAAGGAGGGAATGGGCTAAAGAAGAATTTTTTCTTCAGTGTGTCTGATGGAGAATTTCATTTAGAGCACCTGAAAAAATTGAAGTGCAGCTCCTCCAATTGCAAAATGATAAAAATGGCAAATTCTCCCTTTGCAAATCCCACTGGAATCTGGCCCTGGGCCTGCAGAGAATTTGCCAGCCTGGAGCATTTCAAAACCATCAAATAAAGATTTTGCCAGACTGGAGCACCCAAAAACCCATTAAACAAAAATTTTGCCAGCCAGGAGGATCTAAAAACCCATCAAATAAAGATTTTGCCAACCCAGAGCACCTAAAAACCATTCAATAAAGATTTTCCCCATTAAATAAAGTATGGAAATCAAACATGAGATATTTAATTGCTATCGGGATCTGGCATTCTGCTCAAGACTGTTTGCAACGCCTTTAATGAGTCAGCTGCTGATTAACATCTCCATTAACAGCACTTCCCTCCTCCTGGGACTGAACACAGGGTAAGACAAGGGTGCAGTGACCTCTGGGGTTCAGGAGAAGAGTTTTTCTCATCCTGAGAGTTCTCTTCCAGCTTCCAGGAATTCCCTGTTTTCATGGCAAATGGATCGGGATCCTGAGTTGCTGCCATCAGAATTTTTCTGTCTCCTTCTTCTTCAGATTCTGCCCGACAACTGCAGGAAATGTCACAGTTGAACACATCCCGGTGTTGCAGTGGCCAGAAAATGATGATTTTTGTATCAAATTGGCTCCATAACCAGGGGTCGAAGGAACAGTGCCTGCTGCAGAGCAGAGATGGAAAAAGGAGGAGAAAACTCTAAACTTTGAGATGTTTTTGGCTCTTTTCCTTGTGTTTCTTTCTTTCCCTTCCAAGCCCAGTGAGAATTAGGGAATTAAAGGTGAAGGAATTGTCCTTTGGAAAATGGTTTGGGTTGGAAGGGACCTCAAAGATTTGTGGGCAGGGACTCCCTCCCCTATCCCTGGACACTTCCAGGGATGGGGCAGCCAGAAATTCCCTGGAAAAGCTGCACCAGGGCCTCCCCACCTGCCCAGGGCAGAGTGGGTTGCTCTGAAGGGAACACTTGAACAACTCTAATTTAATTTAATTGGATTTATTTATGGGAAAGTTCAAGGAACTCACAGAATTCCAGCAAAAATTTGCCTTTAGGTTAAAAATTCATGTGGGAATTTCCAAGGAAAGTTTTTCCCCCCCACAGGCTATTTTTTAAACAATGAAAAAAAACATAAAATCACCGTGTGGGGATGGAATTAAATCACAGCCCGGGGCAGGCATTGAGACACAAATAATCCGAGTCACCCGTGTTTGACTTTCTTTGGGAACACGGAACAGCCACGCCCGCCCTGAGGGAAGATCCCGATGGAATTGGAAGGGTTCCAAAACATCTTTATCCCTCATGGAATGACTTTGTGTCACCGCCGAAAGGACCTGGGCAACTTCCCAGTGTGGAAAGGCACCAAAACCTGCCAGAATGGCAGAACCCCCCCCCCACAAAATGATGGATTAAAACCACAGGGAAACTCTGGATTTTGATGCACAATGGTTTAATGAGAAAGGAGGAAGGGGAATGTTGGTGGGGATGGAAAGCACCAGGGGAAAGAAAGGAAAGAGTGGCTCCAGGGCTGGCCATTCCACAGGGGTGACTCCTGGGTTTTCAGGCTTGGGAAGGTGACACGCCCTCATCCCAATTTCAGCCAGCCAGAGATGATGGACAGGACCATTCCGAGCTCGCTTTTTTCAGGAGCCGCCCGGAATTAAAAGAAAAATAGAGAGTCAGAAAAGGGAATTTCCATAAAATCGGGGCTGAGGATGCTGCGGGAATTGCTGGAGGCTCTGTGGCGGCTCTTTGCTCCTTCCTGCTCACACCTCGGGTATTTAGCAGGGTCTGCAGCTCCCAGAGGATCCGTAGGATGAGTAAGACCTCCTGTAATTGTAGGAGCCGTAGGAACCCCCAGATCCCAGGAAATTTCCAGATCCCTGGAAGTTCCCAGACCCCAGGTAGTTTGAGGGTGCTGAGGATCCCACAACGCTCTCCTGAGGGCAGGAGCTGAGGATGGGGCCAGGGAAGGTCATGACCACGGGCGGGGGGTAGATGACAGCCCTGGAGTCCCCACAGGAGGTGACACAGGGCTCGTTCCAGGTGCTGGCCAGGGGCTGGGGGCAGGAGATCCCGCAGGGAGCCAGGCAGCGAGAGCTGGAGTTCCTTCTGTAGGAAAACATCTTCTGGGAATGCGGAAGGCACGAAGCCGAGGCGGCAGGAAGGTCAGAAATTGGATTTGGTGGGGTTTGGGCTGGGAAGAGAGAAAATGGGACAAAAAAATGGTCAAGAGGCTCAAAAATTGGCTTTTGCCATCTTCTCACGCCCTTGTCTCCTCTTTCTCCAAACTCTTAATTGTGGAATCAATTTGACACAAAAATACCGCCCAAAATGAAGAGTAACCCCAAAATTTATAGTAAACCCCAAAATTAACAGTAACCCCAAAAAGAACAGTAACACCCAAATGAACAGTAACCTAAAATGAACACTAACTCCAAAATGAACAGCAAATCCCAAAATATACAGTAAACCCCAAAATGAACAGTAACCTCAAATTAACAGTAACCCTAAAATGAACAGTAACCCTAAAATGAACAGCAACCCTAAAATGAACAGCAACCTCCAAAATGAACAGTAAAACTCAAAATGAACAGTAAACCCTAAAATTAACAGTAACTCCAAAGTGAAAAGTAAACCCCAAAATTAACAGTAGCACCCAAATCAACGGTAACCCCAAAATGAACAGTAAACTCCAAAACGAACCCCCAAAATTAGCAGTAACCCCAAAACGAGTAGTAAATCCCCAAATTAACAGCAAACCCCAAAATTAACAGTAACCCCAAAATGAAAAGTAACCCCAAAATGAAAAGTAACCCCAAAATTAACAGTAACCCCAAAATTAACAGTAAACCCCAATCCCTGCCCTGGCCCTGCTGCCCCCACAGTTCTGGGTACGAGCAAAGCTCGGTTCAGATCCCGACAGTTCCAGGAACAATTCCAGGCTCGGCCTTACCCCTGTGGAGCTCGGAGCGGGTCGGGAGGATTGTCTGGAGCAGCCCAGAGCCGAGAGGGTTTTTATCCCTTTTCTTGGGCAATCAGCTGGAGCTGAAACATCCACGGCCGATGAATGATCCAACAAAAATTCTCCCCACCTGCCACTGCCCCAGATAAAGTGATTATTTCGCTCAGCAATTATTGCTGTTGTTGTTACATCCCCAGCATTACTCAGGCATAGTAATGATTTTTTTTTTTTCTGCTTTTATTATTGCTTTTTTTCCTCCTTCTGGGATTGCCTCACGGATTGCTCAGAGCTTGATCCGTCAACACGAGGTGCTGACATAGCTTGGATCCCACCCCACTTTTTCCAAGGAAAAGGGAATTGTGCAATTTCTCCCTTTATTGACCCACAGTGACTCCCGTGACTCTGATACGAGGCATGTTCATCCACAGGCGCCTTCCTATGGAATTTGGGAATGGGAAGAGCTCCCTCCCATCCTCCTGGCCAAGGAAACACTCCCAGCCTCATGAAATGTCCAGGTGGAGTAACCTGGGAGTTTTTCAGGAGAAATCCACATCCACTTTTTAGGGAGTCCATGGGATCAGCTCTGCTGAGTGAGAAGGATTCATGGGGGTGAGCCAGGTCAGGGAGGGGATCCATGCATCATCCCTGGAAAACCTGGGAATGTCCAGAGGCAGCTCCAGCTGATGCAGAGGTCTGGCTGCAACTTCAGCAGATTTATTGTCCAGATTCTTCCCTCTCCAGCCAGTCACGGATTAAATTTCCTGTTGAGTCTCCACATTTTCCATACCCAACACTATTCCCAAATTTCCTCAAAAAATGAGCTTTTCCCTCCCAAAATCACTCTGCTTTATGGAGTTATAAACTGAACAGTGGGGTTTTGAGTAGCCCTGAGAATTCTTTTCTAAAATGTCCATTTTATTCTGTTTTTTTCCGTTGGTAACTCTCAGGGTACAGAGCCTTTTCTTGGGTTTCCCTGAGTTTCCCAAACCCTTGGAATTTTCAGTCAAGAGGATTCCCCAAACCAAAACTAGGATTAGGAAAAATCAGGGAAGGAGAAATTGTGGGGCCACAACCCCAAAACCCCGGGAGCTGCTCCTGCCCCGACCACACCTGGTTTCACTTCATGTGGCACCAAATAGTGACAGAGGCGCCACATCCTGACAGTGAATCCCAAAATCCTTGGGAATCACCTCTGTGCCAACCTCTGGGCTCTCCTAAAAGGGCAAAAGGAGAAACCCAGTGGCATCAACCCAAATAAACCCTAAAATTTCTTCCTTTTGGGTGCTGGTGTTTGATTCTTCCCCTCTGCTCTGCTCTGGTGAGATCCCACCAGGAATTCTGTACCCAGTTCTGGTGTCCCCAAGCCATGAAGCTGCTCAGGGGACTGGAGCCCACCCCATGTGGATCCAGACTGGGAATGTTGGGAATATTGGGAATGTGGAGACCCCAGAGCCCCTGCCAGGATCTCCAGGGAAACTGGAGAGGGACTTTTCCTAAGGAATTGCAGGGACAGGATACAGGGAATGGCGTCAGGGGCCACAGAGGGGGAATTTGGGTAGGATTTTGGGCAGGAATTGTTCTCTGTGAGAGCCTGGCCCAGGGAATTCCATGGATTCTCCACTCCTGGAAGTGTCCAAGGCTTGGAGCCTCCTGGTCTATGGAAGCCATCCCTGCCTGTGCAGGAAATCTAAAAAAAAAAGAAAAAAAAAAAAAAAATTCCCCAACATTTTTACCAACTTGGCAAAATCAGCAGAACGCTGCAGGAAGCGAAACCTCATCCGAAAAAAAAAAAAAAAAATTCCTCAAGGAAGAAACCGGAGGGTGTTGGGAGAAACTGATAATTGTCCCGAGGCGGATAAAACAATCGGGATCGCCCCGCCGAGGGTTGGGAAACACCGGGGATGTCTCAGCCCCCGCGGGCGATCCCGGGATGGGATAAAAGGCTCGCGGCTCCCAATTCCTGCCATCCCAGCTCCGGATTCCTGAGATTTCAGCTCCTCGGGCTTCTCTTCTTCGGGATTTGAGTGAGTCTGGGGGGCGCTTTGGGGGTGGCCGGGGTGGGAGTCACTCCCTAGGGAGGAAGGCAGGGAAGGAGGAGTAGAGGGAGAAGGAGAAGGGAAAAAGAGAAATATCGGAGTTTTTGGAGAGGGAGCTACTTGGGAAGGAGGGAGGGAGGAACTGGAGAAGGGGAAAACAGAAAAATCTGAGTTTTTGGACAGGAGCTGTTTGGGAAGGAGGGAGGAAAAGAGAAGGAGAAGGAAAAGTGAAAGAGGAAAAAAACTCTGAGTTTTTCCAGAGCAGGTGACTGGGAGGAAAAGAGGGAGGAGAGAGGGACAGGAAGAAGGGGAAAAAGAGGGAAAATCTGAGCTTTTGGAGAGGAGATGCCTGGAAGGGAGGGAAGGAGGCAGGGAGAGAGAAGGAGAGGAACAGGGACAAGGGGAAAAAGAGAAAAAAATCTGAGTTTTTCCAGAGGAGCTGCATGGGAGCGAGGGATGAAGGGAGGAGAGAGGGACAGGGAGAAGAAAGAAAGAGAAAAATGTGAGATTTAGGAAAGTTTTTGGACGGAGGGAAGGAAGAAGAAAAGGAGGGGGGGAGGGAGGAGGAGAGAGGGACAGGGAGAAGAGAGAAAGAGAAAAATCTGAGATTTTTGAGAGTTTTTGAAAGGAGGAAAGGCAGGAAAGAAGGAGGGAAGGAGGGAGGAGGACAGAGGGACAGGGAGAAGAGAGAAAGAGGAAAAATGTGAGATTTCGGAAAATTTTTGGAGGGAGGGAAGGAAGGAGAGAGTGAGGGGGAAGGGAAAGAGAGAAAAATACGAGCAGGGGCTCTGCTGTCTGGATTTCTAACCCCCTTTCCTCTTCTCCCTCCCCTTCCCGGAGCAGTTCCACTTCTCTCCTCGCACCATGTCCTTCTCCAGCCAGCTCAGCTCCCGCTGCTCCGCGCCCTGCGAGGTGTCCTGTCCCCAGCCCTGCGCGGACGCCTGGAGCCAGCCCTGTGTCACCTCCTGCGGGGACTCGCGGGCCGTGGTCTACCCTCCTCCCGTGGTCATCACCTTCCCGGGGCCCATCCTCAGCTCCTGCCCCCAGGAGAGCATCGTGGGCTCCGCGTTCCCGCAGGGAACCGAGCGCCCCATGGGCCTGCAGGGCTCCCTGGTGTATGGAGGCTGCTTCTCCTCCTCCTCCTCCAGGAATGTCTGGAGCCAGCGCACTGGGGGTTGTGGACCCTGGTGAATCTGGGGAAAAGAGAAGAGAGGAAATCTGAGGGGACCAGAGGGAGCTGGAGCAGGAGCTGAGCCGGGGATGCGGCTCCGTGGGGTTGGGGGAGCCTGGGAGATGCTCAGAATCCATGGGAAATGTTCAGGATCCATGGAAGATGTTCAGGATCCATGGGGAATGTTCAGAATCCATGGGGAATGTTCAGAACCCATGGGAAATGTTCAGGATCCATGAGAACTGCTCAGAATTCATGGGAAATGCTCAGAATCCATGGAAACCCCTCAGCATCCATGGAAACCCCTCAGCATCCATGGAAACCCCTCAGCACCCCTGGAATCTCCTCAGCACCTCTGGAATCTCCTCAGCACCCCTGGAATCTCCTCAGCACCTCTGGAATCTCCTCAGCACCTCTGGGAGCTGCTCGTCCTCTCCCCCTTCTTGTTTTTAATGTTGATTTTCTCCAGATTTGCCTTTTCCTTCCTCAAAACCCGAATTCTTTGCTCACATCCCACCCGTTCCTCGCTGCCCGGGCACAGAATTCCAGGGAATTTGTCCATGGATGGGTTTAATTGTTTGGGATCAGGCATTTTGTCCATTTGTGGGTTTTTCCTTGGACACCTCCATGTCTAACAGGAGGAGCCTCACCTGGGATCGGTCCAAGACCTTTGAAATGTGACCCAAGCAGGGAAAATGTGATGAAAATTATTTGTTTTGATTAATTATCTGGATTATTAATTTAGATCAAAAGTACCTTGTCTTTTTCCACTTTTATCCCAATAAACTCCTGTGTTTGCATTCAAATTTCTTGGATTTCTTCTCTTTTTTTAACAAAACTTTTTCAAACCCGTGGAACTAAACCATGCCCTTATTCCAGAGGTCTTGGGAGGAGGGTTTGGCTCTTCCTGGGAATGTTTTTATGGATTCACCCATCAGAAAATTCCCACTTCACCTTCCCAATGAACCAGGTGGGATGGAACTGCACAGTCCTTGGGAAAAAATTTCCATGAAAAATCAAACACCCACTCCAGAGCTGTTTCAAGAGCTCATCCCACCCAAACAGAAGAGGAAAAGTCCAAATTGTGATGCAGAAAGGATTTTATTGGTGCAGATAAATGGGATTCATCCCAACTCAGCAGCGCCACTGGGAATTCCAGGGAAATTAAGAGGGAATTCTGGGGAAATTCAGAAGGAATTCCAGGGGAATTCAGAGGGATTACAGGAGAATTCAGAGGGAATTCTGGTGGAATTCAGAGGGAATTACAGAGGAATTCAGGCAAATTTACAGCAGAATCGATGGGAATTGTGAGCAGAGATCTGATCCAGAGGGAATCACAGGCCCGGGATCATTCCTGGGATGAAGGAGCAGCCCCAGCCCCTCTCAGAGCCCTCCCCTTGCTCACAATTTGCGAATTTGCTCCTTTTTCTGCTGGATTTGCTCATCCAGGGAATCCTTGCCAGGTTTGGCAGGGCGGGTATAACAGGGGTAGGAAATTCGGGAGTAGGAGGAGGAATTTCGCGGATAGCAGGGGTAGGAATTTCTGGAATAGCAAGGGTAGGAATTTCTGGAATACCAGGAGGAGGAGGAAAAATTCCGGCCACCAGAAGAGGCTCCAGGCTCGCAGAAGCTCTGGGCATCTCCGGATCCGAAGGAATTTCCCATTCCCATGGGGAACGAGGATCCCACGATGCTCTCCTGGGGGCAGGAGCTGAGGATGGGCCCCGGGAAGGTGATGACCACGGGAGGAGGGTAGACCACGGCCCGCGAGTCCCCGCAGGAGGTGACACAGGGCTGGCTCCAGGCGTCCGCGTAGGGCTGGGGACAGGACACCTCGCACGGGGATGAGCAGCCGCTGCTCATCATCGCTCCTGAAGACATTTTTTGGGGATGGACGGCGACCTGAAATCGAATCAGAGCTGCAAATCCCAAAATTCCAGCAGGAAAAATATCCTGTTCTGGTGCCTTCCATGAGCAGGAAAAAGGAGCTTGGGAAGAGTTGGGTTTGTCCCTTTTCCAACCATCTCCCAGCGCTCCCTGGGAATTTTTTGGAGGTAAATCAGACAATTTTTGAGCTCAAACCCTTCCCGAGCCCCCCCCCCCAAAACCAACTTACGCAGTCGCACAGCACGAGATGGGATAAGAATCGCAGATAAATGATTCAAAATCTCGGTGCAGGAGCTTTTATAGAGCTCCTCACTCCACCCCGAGGAAAGGGAACCACTCCTGTCCTCCTTTGTCCTCATTGTCCCTCAAATGCCATTTTTGTTTGGCTTTTGTCTCTCAATCCAGGTAATTTGGGGCCATTGTTTCTCCCAAAACTCCACCTGGCGTGGCTTTAAATCCCGGAGATTTTGGGATGTCAGACAAGGAGGGCGATTCCTACCTTTGGCACGAATCCCAGACTGAAGATTTATTTTGCTACGAGCTTCCACATCAATTGTGTTTTGGGTTTTTTTTTACAAAATTATATCGAAATCCCACAATTTAATGCCCTCACGTGGATCAGTCTCCTGTTTCTGTTTCTCCAAATCAAGAGTTCCTGACTCAGAACCAGGGCAGGAGATGAAAGCAGCCCGACTTTGGGCTCCTCCCTGCATCTCCTTCCCCACTGAATCAACAGCCAGGACTGGGATTTCACCTCAGACTTTTTAATAATCCCTGTGAGGAAATCAACATCAAAAATTACCCAATTCCTGCGGGGTGCCGGACAAATGAGGGCTTGGGTGTGAGAAACAAGGGTTCGGCGTCTTCTTGAGATAAGAGAGCACCGAGATGGAGAAGGGAGGAATAAAATTAAAATTAAAATTAAAATTAAAATTCAAACTCAATTGTTTTGGCAGCAGCTCGAGCTGGCGCGATCACAGAGAAAACGCGATTTCCAGGGAAAGAATCACAAAAATCCAGGGATCATTCCCAGTTTCCAAGGAAGAGGAGGAGGAAGGTTGTGGGATGAGGATGAAGAAGGGCAAACAATGACTCAGGATTGGAGGTGCCAGAGGTGTGGTGATATCCCAAATTCCTGTGAGGAATTCAGGGAGAAGTGACCCGACCATGCCAAGATCTCTGGAAGGTTTTTTGGGGCTGACTCAGTGACCCCAAACCTGCATGGCTGGTTCAAAACCCACAGAGAGAGGGGGAAACCCCCAAAAATGTGGAGATCCCAATTTTTTTTTTTTTTTTTTTTTTTTCGTGGATTACAGAGGGAATTTAACCGCCTGCCCTGAGAAGAAAATCTGTTTTATTTTCCCTGACTCTGCACTCAAAATCTTCCTCTAGGAAGGAAAACTGAATTCTGGGAGCCTGGGATGCACAGGGAGGATAAATCAGGGAAAATATTGGGGCAGGAATGAGAGAATTCCAAGGAATCAGCAGCAGGTTTGGGATTAGCATTTTATGGGCTCATGATCCTGCAAATCCCATTAATTGTTGGATGCAACACCCTAAAGGGACAAATCCTGCCCGATTCCAGCAGGAATTGCGTTCCCCGAGGGCTTTTCCTCCTCAGCACAAAATTATGGCAGTTGTACAAACCCAAAGGCCGAAATGGATCAAAAAATCCCAGACTTCCAAAACATTTAATATTTATAAAAGCAACTTTAGGGCAAAAATCATCAATTTGCTAAGAGAAAAAAATAAATTATTCTGAGTAGATCAAGAAATAAAAACATGTGAAATGATGAAATTATGAAAATTATGACCTTTTTTTTTCCTTTTTTTTTTCCCCCCCACGAATTGATTATTCCAGTCTTCAGGCACATAACCCAAATAAGAGCTGATTAACATTAAATTAACATTCCAGGTCCAGGCGTAATCCAGCCTGGGAGTGTTTTGGGGAGCGTCCAGGCTCCCTTTGTTCTACTGGGATATTTTGGGGTGGCGGTAATTGCGGGAATGACCCGGAATTCCAGCGCGGCTCCAACGTGGCCATTAGGGAAGAATGAACCGAACATGATCTTTAGGATAAAAACAGCACCTGGAATGGCTCGGAATGGGATGAGCAGGACACGCCTGGCATCCCAAACTGCCTGGAGGGATCCGCTGCTGGCACCGGCTCCTGGAATTTGGGAGCTCCACGTCCCTCCCTGTCACGGCGGAGAGGTGGAGAAGAGACCTTGGAAAAGCAGTTCAGGAAAGTTTGGATGCAGAAATGTGGAGAAAAGCTTGGATTTGGCTCAGTTCCCTTTGTTTAGAGGGAAGAAAATCCCCAAACAGGGCTGGGTATTAACAGGACACTAAAAATTCCCGTTCTGTTACAATCTGAAGGTTTTATCCTGGAAAATGCAGAGCCAGGGATTTTTTTAGGAATAAAATATTTTTTTCCCAGAAAATGCAGAGCCAGGTTTCTCTAGCAATCAAATCTCTTATCCCAGAAATTTTACCCTAAATTTTACCTTCAGTCAAGTTTGGAGTGGTCTGGGAAGAGCCTGGAGGTCGCCTGTCCCTCTATCCAAGGCTGAGTGCCCCCAAGAGAGCCCAAGGAGCAGAGGAAAAAGGGAATTCGGGACGGGTTTGATGCAGCAGCATTTTAATGGGAATGCAAAGTGGAGTCGAACATTTGCAGAGAGAATAATGCAGACAAAGAGGAGCAGACTCTGAGAAAAGCCCAAAATCACCCAAAATCGCGATCACTTGCTCCAGCCTGACCCCTTCCAGCCCAACACCACCCTCCTCTCACACTTGCCAAGACCTTCCAATCCCTACCGTTCCCAAAATCCCTCCATTCCGATCCACGCTCGGTGTCGAAACTGGGCAGAGAAAGCCCAAAGCACAGACAGAAGATGCAAAGCCCCAAGAAGAAAGAAAAGCCTGAACTAAACTAAAGCTCTATCCTAGACTTAAATCGCAGGGTCCTGGTTTCCAGCGGTGCTTCCCTCTCCGGTAGCCTTCGGGTCACATTCCGTATTCCTTCGCTTCTTCCCTCGTTCCTTTCCATGGTTTATTTCCCTCAAAAACCGCTCAGATCTTCTTGCAGAGGCCCCTCTGGCACGGGTGCTTCCAGCGGGTGGAGAAGGTGTAGGAGCGCTCAGGGACGCACTTGGTGGCACAGGGCGTGGCACAGGGCGTGGCACAGGGCGTGGTGCAGGTGGGGACGCACTTGGTCACGCACTTGGTGGCACAGGGGGTGGTGGCGCAGGGCGCGGGGCACGGTGGGGCGCACTTGGTGGCACAGGGCGTGGCACAGGGTGGGGCACAGGGGCCATTTCTGCCTGGTCACCCCATTTCCGAATTTCCGGGATTTTTTCCGTCGCATTTCATGTCATCATATCT
>JAOTQP010000955.1:278071-297443 GCA_026413545.1 Cichladusa arquata
AAAAAAAAAAAGTTTTTTTAAATCTTATTTTGAAACTGAACTCCCAGCTCCATTTCCTCTTTTCCCCACCCACCTCAATCTTCCCGAAAAACCCCACCCTGGCTTTATCCATGCCAGGATTCCAGGATTTTCCATCCCATCCCTTCCTGATTTGTTTATCTCCGTGTGCCCAGCCCTCATTGGGATAATTACCTGCAGCAGAGGGTAATTAACCTCATTAATTATTAATTCCAGAGCCTGGGATCGCTCTCAGAGCACTTCCTTCGCCCTGACAGCTCCAAAATCTGCGGAATTCCGGAAAAATCCTTCCTCCAGATCAGCTCCAAAAACTCCACAGGGAATTTTGGTGCCCGGATCTTTTTCCCCCGCAGCCTGAATCCACATTCTTGTGGAATTAATTCCAGGATATTAATTCCATGATATCTCTCAGGATTTACGTGTAGGATGCGGGTGATTCCTGATAAAAATTCCTTAAATTTTTATCCCTGGAGGAATCCAGGCTCTTCCAGAGGCTCCTTTGGAGGTAGGTGTTGGGTTAAGTCATCAAATTCCTGGTTTTTCTCCATAGATTCTGCTGGAAAAGCCCAGGGGGATCCCATTATTTGTCTCATGGGGATTCCCATGGAGATCAAATTCTCTTTTCGGAGAATTCCTGAATTTTTTGTGTGGGAAAACAACGGAATTGGAGTTTCTTCTTCCCAAAAATGGGATTTTGCTCCAAAGAAATTCCCTGGCCAGTTGGAAATTAGGGAGAAACAACTTTTTAGGGAAAATGAGTTCAGTTTGGATAATTCAGGCGGGAAAATAAGGAGAAAAAAAAAATTTCTTTTTTTATCCCATAGAAAATAAATTTAAGAATAATAAATTTTTTAGGCGAAAAAAGAGAAAATCTCTGGTTTTCTCCGATTTTTAAAATGGAAAAATACAGATAAATTCTTGCTGAACATCCTGACTTTTAAAATCCCAAAACATTCCATGACTTTTATGACAAACTCATCTAAATCCCGCCGGAATCAAAATTAAAGCAACTTTTATTGGTATTGGCGGTTAATTGATAATAACAACATTCCAGTGGGATTTTTTTGAGGCGATTTTAACAGGAAATCTGTTTTTAAGGCTGGACTCACCCCAGATATCCAACAAACCCACTCCCAGCAGGGAATCTCGCTGGGAAATTTTTGGAGCCACGGAATTCCCGTGAAACCCGAACTATTTATTTCCCTTTCCCCAAATTCTGGAACGGGAGGGAGAGGAACTTACCGAAATTCCAGGAAAGAATCGATGGGAATGTCCGGGGCAGCCCCAAATCCCTGGAGTTTTATAAGAACCCCCGAACTTCCAGGAAGCTGAGGCAGCCTTTGGGCGCGAGGTTTTAATTGCCCTCCCCTCATGTGTAATAATTTTAATTACTAGTAATTATTTTGGGCTTGTTTACCCGCGTTATTCCCTTTTCCATGGGAATTCCTGATGGGATTTTGCAGGAAAAGTGAATTCCAGAGGGGATTTTGCCGTTTCTGCCTGGATTTTCCAACCCTGGGGTGGTTTGGGTTCAATCTCATCCCATTCCAACCCTTTTCCAGGGACAGGGAACGCTTCCCTCTATCCCAGCTCCCTCCAAGTCCCATCCCAAATTTTTCTTGGGCTAAAAATGCCTTGAGGGAGGCTTAAATATGAGGAAAAGAAAAATTTAATCCTAGGGAAGCTGGGAAAATTGGTGGATATCCTGGAGCTTTGCTGATTTGGGTGGAAACTCAGAGCTGGGAGAATCCCAGAATTCTGAAATTGGCATTTCATTAAATTCGTTGGGTATTTTATGGAATTCATTGGGTATTTTATGGAATTCACTGGGTATTTTACGTGATTCACTGGGAAATTTGGGGATTCTCCAGGCAGGAAGAATCAAACCTGGATTTTTGGGATGGCTCTGGAATATCCCCACTGAGGGAGATCCCAACATTCCCTGGACAATCTGTTCCAGTGGAAATTCCTGGGAATCAGCCCCTGCCCCTGGAAATTCCCCCAGGGCTGGAGCTGCTTTGGAGCCAATTTTGGGGTGATTTTTTGAGGAGAAATCGATTGTTTTGCTTCATGAATATGCAAATTACCTAGAGCTGGGCTGGAGAACAACATCCTGTTGATTTGTGGAAGAGGCACTTCCATCCAGGGGGAACATTCCAGAGCTGTTCCGCGCCCCGAGCGGTTTTTCTGGGATAATTTGTTATTTATATCACAAATTTGTTATTTATATTTATATATTTATATTACTTTGTATGCATAAATCCTCCGCGAATATTCCTGACGTGTTTTTGACATCCCCTCGTTGTGTGGGAACCTCATTATCGTGATTATTTCTCTCATCATGTCCTAAAATTCCAGGTTCTCACAGAGTTTGAAAAAAAAAAATCCGGGTTTGGATTCCTCCTTCCCAATTGAGGCCGATCCCATTGAGCTCTGTTATTGCAGATTTCTGGGAATGCAGGTGAAATTCTATTTCATGTCCTTTGATGATTCCAAATTATCGTGGATCTCTTGGAGGCTCCTGAACCAACCCCTGCTAGGAGCTTCCCTCCTTAAAAACAGCGAAAATCTCTGGAAAAATTGGAATTTTTATTCCGATGCCACTTAACCTGCAGAGCATCCAACCCCTCCCAGAGTGGAAACTCATTTTAACCTCCCGCTTCTCCCCGTGGGAGGAAAAATCCGGGAAAATTCCCCTTGGAATTCCGGAACCGGAAACTCCTTTGGGAATGGGATTTTTTTGGGACGGGGTTGGAATTCCTGGCGCAGTTCTCCGCTGTCGCCACCAGGCGGCGGCACTGCCCGGTGGCGCTTTTGGGGGTTCCCTTTTCCCGGTCTCGTGACTTTTCCAAGGGCAAATCCCACCCGGAAAACCTGGGGAAGAGGGAGGGAAAGGGGAGCAGGAGAGTCCGAGGATCGTCCTTGTGTGGACACACTGGAATTACAACAAAATTTCGCGGCTGATTTGAGACATCGGGTTTTTATTTTGTCCTCTCAACACAGCCCTATTATCAGCAGCAAATTCACAGAATCAGATTTTTACAATTAATTTTTTTCCTGCTGATCCATCCCCTCTTCTCTTTTTTTTTTTTTTTTTTTTTTTTTTTCTTCCTTTTTTTTCTTTTTTTCCCCCTTCTTACTGGGAGGAAAAGCGAAAGGAAATGGGAATATTCAGCCTGCGAAGTTTTGGGGTGACCCCACTGTGACTTGGCAGGAGCTGCAGGGAACACGGGGAGAGATTTTTATTCTTTTTTTTTTTTTTCCCAGGGGTCTGGAGTGTCAGGAAAAGGGGAATGAGTTCAGATTGATGGGGGGAAGTTTAGGTTGGATATTGGGAAGGAATTCTTGTGAGGAGCATCATCCCCTCCTCACAGTAAATCTGTAGTAGTGAACCCAGCGCTAAAATCGCGATTATTTTATTTATTTTACAAAAAAAGAGTGGTGTAACAACAGGAAAACGGTTGTTTGGTCTTTTTTTCTGTTGTTGCCGTTGTTGTTGTGGTTGTTGTTGTTTTAGTGTGGGGTTTTTTTTTCCCCATGAGTAGGAATTAGAAACTGTTCTAAAAGATAAATCAGGCAGAGAGCAGGAATCAGCTGCAACCTGAGTTTAATGCAAGTGGCACAACCGGAGTAGAATTGATCTCACAACAATAAAAACAGGGTGCAAACGTTGTCACCAAGGCGTTGGGTTGAGGTTCCAAGTGGCTCAGAGCTCCTCAGCCTCTCCCCGACACCTTCCCGGCGCTGAAAAATCCGAATTTGGGGTCAAATGAAACGGGGGATTGGCTCTGTGAGCTTAATAGGGGCACGATATGGGGTAGAACCAGGCTTGGGGGGCAGGACTGGGAATGGAGGGGGGAATCACTCCAAACTTCAGCTCGAATGAGGGGGGGGATCACCCCAAATTTCGGCTCCATGGAGGGGGAGATCACTGCAAACTTGGATTTCATGGAGAGGGTGATCACCCCAAACTTCGGCTCCATGGACCAGGGAATCACCCCAACTTTGGGCTCCAAGGAGGAGGAAATCACCGCAAACTTCGATTTCATGGAGGGGGCAATCACCCCAAACATCGGCTCGAATGAGGGGGAGATCATCCCAGTCTTGGGCTCCGTTGAGGGAGAAATCACCCCAGTCCTGAGCTTCATGGAGGGGGAATCACCCCAAATTTCGATTTCATGGAGAGGGGAATCACCCCAAACTCCGGCTCCGTGGAGCAGGGAATCACCCCAACTTTGGGCTCCAAGGAGGGGGAAATCACCTCAAACTTCAGCTCAAAGGAGGGGGGGGATCACCCCAAATCTCTGCTCCAAGGAGCGGACAATCACCCCATTCCTGGTCCCCATCCCCCTTAGGATCCCCGGCTGTCCCCTCCCCTCCCTCACCAGAGCCACCTGGACGCGCTGCGACTTTTTTTAGGGTGTCCGGAGCGTTTGGCCGGAGCCGGGGCCAGGCGGGAGGGGCGCGGGGCCCCGCGGGAGCGGTGCTGGCCGCAGCGGGACTTGCTCAGGTGCTGCGCGGAGCAGCTCCTGACCTTGATCCCCTCGATAACCGGCGAGCCCTTGGCCACCTCCCTGAGCGGGGGACACTCCTTGGCGCCCTTGGCCACCTCCCTGAGCTGGGGACACTCCTTGGCGCCCTTGGCCACCTCCCTGAGCGGGGGACACTCCTTGGTGGCCTTGGTGGCGCAGCTCAGGCGCTGCTCCGCGCACGAGCAGGTGACAAATTCCTGCGTCGGGTACCCCTTGGAGCACCTGTGCGGGGCCAGGTACTCCTGCAGGAAGGAATGAGCCACGCTCTGCTGCGGGGGACACTCGGTGACCCCTCGGAGGGGCAGCGAGTAGCCGCTGGTCAGCTCAGGGCAACGCCAGGCGCACTTGGCCACCTTGTGCGAGCGGCACTCGCCCCGGCAGGACGCCGAGGACGAGTAGCGGATGCCGCACGGGGGGAAGCGCAGCCGGCCGGGCTCGGGGCAGCGCGGCGGAGCGCAGGGCGGGAGGCTCCTGGCCACGCGCTTCTTGTCGCCACGGGGGCTCTCGGTGGCCGGCGAGGTGTAGGGGCCAGCGGAGCACCTGGGGCCGGGCTCAGGGCGGGGCAGCAGCCGCGTGGTCTCGCAGGGCTCGGGGCAGAGCAGGAGGCATTTCTGCACCAGCGGCTGGCACGGCAGCAGCGACAGCGCGGTGGCACCTTGGGGACAGCTCTGCCAGCGTGGGACCGGGCTCTTGGTGATGCTCAGGGGGTGGCAGGTGTTGGCGAAGGGCTCGGGGTGAGCCGGACAGGGTGGGAGCAGCTCGGGGATGAATTTGGGGCCCGGCAGGAGGGGCGGCGGGCAGCGCTCGCCGGGGTAGTGCATGGTGGAGCGGGGGGGGGGGTTCAAACCTGCGAAAACAGCGAAAAAACAGAGATTTCCTCGATTTTTGTTTTTTTGTTTTGTTTTTGTTGGGTTTTTTTTTTTCTTTTCTTTTTTTGGTTATTCAGCGCCCTAACTCGCCCGCCACGCCCCGCTCTCCTCGCTGACCGTGACTCAACCCGGGGTGTGTTTGGGAGGGGAGAGCAAATTCCGTCCGATTTTCCGGATTCTGCTCTGGAAAGGCTGAAAAAAAAATGCGGAATTTCAGCCTGGGGTTCGTGCCATCCCTCGAATTGTGTCGCCTCACCCTCTGGGTGACTCCCCGAGCTCCTCCCCGGGTCGCCCTTTCAGGTTGAGCTCCCTGGGAGATGAAAGAGGAGCCCAAAATTACGGGTTTGGCCACCCGGTAATAGCCGGGTGTGGCCACCAAGCGACGCCGAGGGGCAGGAGGGGTTTGGGGCTCTCTGGAGCTTTAATCCCGCAAGGATTTGGGGTCTGGAATGGGGCAGGGACAGCCCTGGCTCCCAGAGCAAATCCCGGGTTGGTTTCTTGGCGGGGGGGGAGATGCAGAAGGATCGCGTCCAAATATTTGGTGGAGGGAAGGCAAAAATCAAGGCAAAATCGCAGCCGGATAAAGGAATTAAATATCCCAGAATCCCACATTTGGGGGTGGAAGGAACCTCCTGCCAGGGCGGTGTCACCCTGAGCAAGTGACACAGGGTAGGGAATGGCTCCAGCTTAGCTGATTTTTGGGAAAATTGCACCCAATAAGTCAGCCCCACTTTTCTCCTCTGGAAAAGTCTCCCTTTTTCTTGGAAATCTCAGGAAAAGCCATCCCACTCCAGAAAAAAACTCCAGGTTTAGGGCGTTTTCCCAGGTTTAATCAGGATTGTTTTGGGCAAAAATGGTTTAATGCCAATATTTTTTTGCGCAGAGTAAACCATTAATAATAAATAAATAAATAAACATAGTAGATAGTGGGAAAAAAATTAAAATTCTACATTTTCTGACCACTCCGAATTCTGATTATTCCAGGATTTAAGGTTTCATCCTCCCAAATCCTAAAGCAGGACAGAGTCACGTGCCCGGCTGATTTAGGAAAACTCGTTATCGCCACAATCAAAACAATCATTGTCCAATAAAAACAGCGCCGGGAAAACAATGGCAGCAATTAAGATTAAGCTCATTAGTACAAAACGCCTCTTAATTAGGGGGATTATTTGCTCCTCCCACTCATTTTTAGGGGGTTTAGCCGGGAGTTTTTAGGAATCGGGGATTTTTCCCGTCTGGAATTCAGTCAGCTCCTCGCTGTGTTCGGAGGAAAAGATTTATTTGTTTAAAATTCCATGAAATCAGCAGCGAATTCCTGCGCTTCCTTTGGAGGAGCTGCCTGGGCTCTTCCAATCCCGCCGGGATCCTGCCCAAATCCTACCGGGAAAAAAAACAGGAAACCCCCCCCAAAAAATCCCACTCCTTCCTCACGACAGGAGATACTAAAAAAACTCCTAAAATCAGGAATTCGGGGTTTAAGTCATTAAAAATCTCCTCAGCACCTTCATGGAATTCCTTCCCTGTTTTTCCTCAGCGCAGCTCCAGCTGGAAGAGTCACGCACCCCAAAAAAGAAAGAGCTGGAGGAGAATTCGGGAATAAAAAGCGGGATTTTGGGAGTTCCTTTGGACTTACCCAGGTCATGAGGGAGAAGAGCCGCAGAGAAGTGTCCGGGAAAAGCCCGGCCTGGGCCGGGTTTTTATGGAGCCCAGGAATGCCCCAGGGAATTGGGGAGGTTGGGTTTGGCCGGGTTGATGCTTTAATTGCACCCCAAATCCCGGCCACGTGCAGCTTCGGCTCCCAGGGATGTCCTGGATCGTCGGGATCCAAAAGGTTGGACCAGCAAAAAAAAACAAAACAAAAAAAAACCAAATTGGAAAACCAAGGATGCTAAGGGATCTTCCCGAAATTCCAGCCCAAACAGCCCTTTCAGCCCCCAAAATAAAATAAATGGCGGTGAAGCCCCCCAAAAAATTTAAAATAAATGGCGGTGGAGGCCAGCCAAGGGCATGAAGAAGGAATTCCTCATTCCCATGGGAGCTGCGGGCAGGAATCCCTTTGAAAATCCATCCAGGAAGGACTCGGGGCATCCCATAATTATTGGGACACGCAGGTTCCTTCCCGGGAATCCAGGGGAGAGAGGAGGGATCATTAGGAGCCCTTGGGACAGCTCCCAAAAATTCGCTGTCACAAAGGGGCCGGTGCTGCCCTTTTTTGGCTCATCCCAAAAAAACTCTCCAAAATTCCCATTTCCTGCTCCCTGTGTTCCCTGTTTATCCTACAAAATAAAAACAACTCAGGGAAAATTGGGAATTATTTCCTGCTCCCTGTTTATTCCACGAAAAACTCCAGGGAAAATTGGGAATGATGACTTTGGGAGAGTCGCTTCTGCACGAAATTTGGGATTTTGGGGGGTTTTTTGGGGTGTTTTTTGTCCCTGGAAATTTTTATTTTCTTTTTTGTCGCTTTAATACGAATCCGACACTCTTGAGTTCTGGGGATTCAGGTGAGGCGCCTGAAAAAGAGGGGAATTTTCATGGAATTGTAATGGAATTATAAAGGAATTATCATGGAATGTCCTCCTTGGAAATCCAACTCCAAGCCCTGCTCAGAATTCCCAAAATCCCACCCTGCTCCTGGAGCCTTGGGAATGTCACTGGTCAGTGCCCAGCCACAAGAATTCCATAACTGGAATATTTGGAGTATTTAAATATTGGAATATTTGGAGTACTTGAATATTGGAATTTTGGAATATTGAGATGTTTGGATATTGGAATATTGGAGCATTGGAGTATTGGAATTTTGAAATATTTGAATATCGGAATATGTGGATATTTGAACATTTGAATCTTGGAGTTTGGGAATATTGGAATACTTAGACATTTGAATATTGGAGTATTTGAATATTAGATTATTTGAATATTGGAGTAGTGGAATATTGGAATATTGAAACATTTGAATGTTGTAGTATCTGGATATTAAATTATTTGAATATTGGAGTATTTGAATGTTGGAATTTTTGGAATATTGAAATTTTAGAATTTTGGAATATTTGGAATATCTAGCTCCACGTTATGACCCGTGACCCAAATTTCCCGGTTTATTTCCTGCTTTCCCAGGAGCCCAGAGGCCGCCCTGTGATTTCCATTTAATTCCTCAGCTTCCCCTGGCTCCAGAGGAAATAAATAACAGGGACACGGCGCCGGGTTTCCAGGTGGATCCCGACATTCCGAGGGCTCCAGGGAGGAACCCGAAGGCAAATCCCGACTCCAGCCCCGGATTCCTCTCACTTTTATGGATTCTCCCTCCCATGAACAACAACAAAAAGGAATTTTTAAACTCTTTAAATTCCCTGACCTAAATTTTCGGGAATAAACTGGCGTCGGAGCGTGGATTAAGCCGGGTTTTATGGGAATTCCTTGGGAAGCTCGGGATCAAGGAGAGCTGCTAATTCCTGGTTGTGTGTGCCCAGTGCGGGGATAACTTCGTGACCCGGCATTAAAAATGCCCTTAATTAGCACCCAAATGTCCTTAATTAACATTTGCGAGGCCCTTTCATCTCCGTGAGGCTCCTGGGATATTTTGGGGGGGGGGGTCATTATTCCCAATTAAGCGCTGGGGAAACTGAGGCACGGCTGAGTCAGGGCCATCTCAAAACATCCCCAAATCCCGATGACCCCAAAAATCCTGGATCCACCCCCTCCCAGGAGGATTATCTGGAAGATTCCGTGGGGGAAAAAAGTCCACAGAGATGGGACAACAAAGGTCGTGGAGGGGCTGGGGACCTTGGGAATGTTGGGAATGTTGGGAATGTTGGGAATTTGGAGACCCCAGAGCCCCCGCCAGGATTTGTAGGGAAGCTGGAGAGGGACTTTTCCTCAGGAACTGCAGGGACAGGACACAGGGAATGGGGTCAGGGGAATTTGGGTGGGATTTTGAGCAGGAATTGTTCCTGGCCCAGGGAATTCCATGGATTTCCCATCCCTGGGAGTGTCCCAGGCCAGGCTGGATCCGCCTGGCAGAGTGGGAGGTGTGCCTTGGATCTTCCAGGATCTTTAAGGTCCTTCCAACCCAAACCATCCAGAATTTCCTGGGCTGGTTTGGATGGGATATTTGGGATAAATCCTTCCCTGGCCCAGGTGATTCCATGGATTTCCCATCCCTGGAAGTGCCCAGTTCCAGCCTGGAGCCACCTGGGATGGTGGAAGGTCCCTGCCCATGGAATGGGATGGCTTTAACATCCCACCAACCCAAATTATTCCATGATTTTATCCCAATTTTCTGTGGATCCAACAGATCCTGAAAACCCAAAGCATTCCACAATTGTATCCCGATTTTCACCCCCTCCAGGTCCCAGAAACCTAAATTATTCCAGGATTTTATCCCGATTTTCCATGGATCTAACAGGTCCCAGAAAGCCAAAGCATTCCAGGATTTTATCCCTGATTTCCATGGATCCAACAGGTCATGGAAACCCAAAACATTCTATTAAAGAAATCTTTCACATTAAATAAAGATGTCATGTTAAATAAATATAATAATAACTATTTATAATACTACTATTAAAATAATTATAATAATAATAAACATTTCCATTAAATAAGACTAAATAAATGTTTAAATTTTTAAAAATTAGATTTTAAATACAAAATCACCAGGAGGCAGAAACCCAAGATTTTAATCCAAGGTCAGACAAGAATGTTTATTTAAGTTTATGAATGTAAAATATTTGTATATTTCTGTAAATAAAGTTTATTTTCCGTTCACATCTTCAGCATAAATAATTTAATTAATTAACTTTGTAATGAAACATTATCAAATCACTTCCGCTATTTCAAAGATTTTTCATTTCTAGTTGTGGTTTTTATCTTCATCAAAGAATAAAAGCTTTGTGAGGGACATTTGGCCTTCACCAAACTGGGAATTCTTGGGGAATTCCTGTTTGGAGTCTTTGCTGGGTTAAAAATCCGTGAATTCTGGTCACATTCCAAAGGGAGAGGGGCTCTCCTGGAACAGGAGCGCCTTTTCCACCTGAATTTTCGGAATTCCTTCGTCCTTTTCCACCTGAATTTTAGGAATTCCTTCACTGTGCTCTGGAAAAGTTCTGGAATATTCCAGAAGCATCCTGTGCTCTGGGATCACCCTGCTGGAATGGGGAATTCGGACCTGCTCTGCTCCCTCTCCAATCCTGGGATTCTGAGGGAATTTTTATCCCAGTTCCATCAGAAATTTCCATTCGCCTTCCCAGCCTAAACCTGGATGTTCTGGAAAACTCCGAGCCTTGTGGGATCCAACTCAACCGGAACATTCCATCCCAATTCCAGGAATAAACCTGGAGCTGCGATCTGGACCGGTCCTCTGGAAGATCTGGACTCCTCTGATTTTTATATTCCTTTTTTTTTTTTTTTTTTTTTATTTTTATTTTTTTTTTTTTTTTTTAAAAATCACGATTTCTTGAGCTGAGATCTGGACCAATCCTCTCAAAGATCTGGGCTCCTCAGATCTTTCTATTCCTTCTTTTATTTTTTTTATTATTAATTTTTTAAAATATTATTTTATTATTATTTTAAAATATTGTTAAATCAAATAGTATTTTTATTATTTTTATTTTAATTGCTTTAAAATCACAATTTCTTGGAATTCGATCCCATCCCACCAACACCTTGCAGCAGACCAAGGAAGGTTCCAGAGGCACCTGGAATGTCACCACAGGAAGGGAGGGAAACGCCCAGAAAACCAGGATCACGCAGGTGGGAGCGGGAGGAGAGAAAGAACCCAAATCCCGATTTCTCAGGGATTGTCCTCGTCGCATTCCCTGTCACCAGGGCCACTTGGGCGCCGAGCAGTATTTCTTGGAGTGGCTGGAGATCTTCACCCCGCCGGGCTGCTTGGGGACACACTGGGTGGCACTTTGCTGGGGGACACATTTGGTCACACACTGCTGGGGGACACATTTGGTGGCACTTTGCTGGGGGACACTCTTGGTTACGCTCTGCTGAGGGACACAAATTGTCCCGTATTGCTGGGGAACACACTTGGTGGCACTTTGCTGGGGGACACATTTGGTCACGCTCTGCTGGGGGACACATTTGGTCACACACTGCTGGGGGACACACTTGGTGGCACTTTGCTGGGGGACACAAATTGTCCCATATTGCTGGGGGACATATTTGGTGGCACTTTGCTGGGGGACACACTTGGCCATACCTTGCTGGGGGACACATTTGGTCACGCTCTGCTGGGGGACACATTTAGTGGCACTTTGCTGAGTGACACTTTTGGTTACGCTCTGCTGAGGGACACATTTGGTGGCACTTTGCTGGGGGACACACTTGGCCATACCTTGCTGGGGGACACATTTAGTCACACACTGCTGGGGGACACAAATTGTCCCATATTGCTGAGGGACATACTTGACACTTTGTTGGGGGACACACTTTGTGGCACTTTGGTGAGTGACACTCTTGGTCACACACTGCTGGGGGACACAGATTGACCCACATTGCTGAGGGACACATTTGGTGACACTCTGCTGAGGGACACAAACTGTCTCGCTCTGCTGGGGGACACACTTGGTGGCACATTGCTGAGGGACACATTTGGTGGCACTTTGCTGAGGGACACAAACTGTCTCGCTCTGCTGGGGGACACACTTGGTGGCACATTGCTGAGGGACGCATTTGGTGGCACTTTTCTGGGGGACACAAACTGTCCCATACTGCTGGGGGACACTCTTGGTGACACTTTGCTGGGGGACACATTTGGTGACACCTTGCTCAGGGACACAAACTGTCCCGCTCTGCTGCTGCTGAGGGACACAAAGGCTGGCCCCGCCGGTGTCACACTGCTGAGGGACACACTTGGTGACACACCTGCCGTGCCACTGCTGGGGGACGGCGGCGGTGACACTCTGCTGCTGCTGGGGGACAGGCGCCGTCACCCACTGGTACGAGACGCCCTGTGCCGCGCGCTGCTGGGGGACACAGGTGGTGACACACCTGGGGACACCCTGCTGGGGACACACCGTGGTCACACACTGCTGGGGGACGCACCTGGTGGCGCCCTGCTGCTGAGGGACACCCTTGGTGACGTACGGCGGCCGCGGCACGCAGGTGGTGACACACCTGGGGACAATCTGCTGCTGCTGCTGGGGGGGGATGCGCTCAGGCGGTGGCACCTGCAGCTGCTGCGGCACGCACCGGGTGACACCGGTGACACCCGCGCCGCCCGTCGCGCGCTGCTGTGGCACGCAGGTGGTGACACACCTGGGGACGATCTTCTGCTGCTGGGGGACGGGCTGTGGCACCCGCAGCTGCTGTGGCACGCACTGGGTCACCCCCACCTGGTGTGGCACACATTGGGTCACCCCCACCTGGTGTGGCACGCACTGGGTGACGCCTGCGCTGCCGGTCACGCGCTGCTGCGGTGGCACGCACGTTGTCACCCGCCTGGGGACAATCTGCTGCTGCTGCGGCACGCAGGGGGGTCCGAGGAGCTGGCGGGGCACGGTCTGGGTGACACTTTGCTGGTGGCACACGCTGGAGGACATCGTCCGCTGCAGGGGGACCTGGCCAGGCACGGCCTGGGGGATGCAGGTGGTGGAGTGCCACCGTTGAGCCGGGAAGGGGACGCCAGGGGACAGAGCCACGGGGTCCTGGTGGAGCGGAGGGAGGTGCTGGTGGAGGTAGCAGGACATTTTGGGGACACGTGGCAGGACTGGAAGGACACAACAGAGCTGGAATCAGGTGAAGTTTGAGGTCACTCCCAACCCAACCCATCTGGGGACACCTGAGGAAGCTGCTGGTCCCCAAATCTCAGGGACAATTCCAAACTTTTGGGACTGTGGGACTGGGACTTGTGTCACAGTCCCAGCACAAGTGGGAGACGCTGGTGGAGGTCTCGGGGACATTTTGGGGACACTCAAAGGACACAGTGGGGTTGGAATGAGGTGGATTTTAGGGTTCCTCCCAACCCAAACCATCTGGGGACAACTGAGGAAGCCTCTGGTCCCCAAACACGTCCCAGCTGTGTCACAGTCCCAGCACAGGTGAGGTGCTGGTGGAGGCCCTGGGGACATTTTGGGGACATTTGAAGAACACACTGGAGTTGGAATCAGGTGGATTTTAGGGTCCCTCCCCAACCTGTTGGGTGACACCTGACAGGTGAGCTCCTTGTGGTCCCCACACCTCGGGGACACGTCCCAGCTGTGCCACCATCCCAACATAGCCCCAGCAGCACCTGAGGGACCCAGCCCCTAATTTTTAACTCTGAGCCACATCCTAAAGCCAAGCTGGGGACATCTGGGGACATTCAGCACTGAATGTCACGCAAAAAAACCCCAATTAATTAAATTAATTAATTAAAACAAACCCGTTCCTTAACTCCCCTTTTTCAGGAGCAAATCTGATATTCAGACACTGAGCAACAAACACCGAGAGGCCTCTCCCGCTCTGGCGCGGAGGTTCCAACCAATCCATTTTAAAACCTCTCCCAGATAGAATTTTTTATATGGAATCAGGAATAAACTGGAATTTCGTGATCACAGAATCCCAGAGTGCTTTGGGTTGGAAGGGACATTAAAAATCAACTCAACCCCTGCCGTGAGTGGCTCCAACCTGGCCTGAGACACTTCCAGGGATGGGAAATCCATGGAATCACCTGTGCCAGGCTCTGCTTGCCCTCACAGGAAGCAATTCCTCCCCAAATCCAACCTAAATTTCTTCTCTTTCACTTCTACCCCATTTCCCCTTCTCCCGTCGCTCCAGTTCCTGATGGAAAGCCCCTCCCACCATCCTTTCTTGCAGGGACCAATCCCACCCCAAAATGAGCTGGTATTTCTTCTAACACCACCCTGCATCTCTTCCTGGAATCCACCAATCTCACCCCAAACTGAGGTGTTATGTTTCTAAAACCACCCTGGATCTCTCCTCGGAAAACACCAATCCCACCCCAATTCAAGTTGTTATTTTTCAAAGTCACCTTGGATCTCTGCTTGGGAATGACCAATCCCACCCCAAACTGAGCTGGTATTTTTCTGAAACCACCCCACATCTCTCCCTGGAAAACATCAGTCCCACCCCAAACTGAGTTGTTATTTTTCAAACCCACCCTGGATTTCTGCTTGGGAATGACCAATCCCACCACAAACTGAGCTGGTATTTTTCTGAAACCACCCTCGATCTCACGCTGGAAAACACCAATCCCACCCCAAAACGAGCTGGTATTTTTTCTAAAACCACCCTGGATCTCTTCCTGGAATCCACCAATCCGACCCCAAACTTAGCTGCTATTTGACTATTTTTCAAAGTCACCCTGGATCTCTGGGAATGACCAATCCCACCCCAAACTGAGCTGCTTTTTTTTTCTAAAACCACCCAGGATCTCTCCCTGGAATCCACCAATCCCACCCCAAAACGAGCCATCATTTTCCCAAAACCACCGTGGATCTCCCAATTCCAAACCCTGTCCAGCTTGACCTTGGACACTTCCCGGGAATGGGAACCTTTCTCTGAACCACCCAACCCATCCCAACCCCACTCTGAGAATCAAGAATTCCCTCGGAATTCCCCATCCCAGCATCTCCAGAGGCTCAGGGAACCCGACTCACCCAGCTCCTGGGGGCGGGAAGAGTTTCCAGAGGTGACCAGCGCGTCCCAGCTCCGGGACAGCTTTTATAGGGCCGCCAGATCCCCGTAACCTCCCGGGGTGAGTCGGAGCCGCCGACTCATCCCCGACAATGAGTGGTTCCATGTCAGCTTCCCAGAGTAATTACCTCGGGATAATTAATCCTCCGTGGCATTCACAGCAGCAGCAGCCCCAGCCCCGGGGTTGTTTTTGGGGGCTGAACCCCTGGATGTGTAGGAATGGTTTTCCAGGGTTTTTTTCCATCCCTGGGGGTCTCACTGGGATGGGGTTGTGCCATATTGTTGGGTTTGGGATGGGTTTTCCATGGGTTTGTCCAGCCCCTGATTTTGAGGTGTTGGGTTAAGTTTTGGGCGTGGATTTCAATTCAAAAGGAAAAACAGGAAAACAAATCCCGCCTTGCGGTGGGTGCAGCTCGTTATCCATCAAAATCTTAATTTTTTAATTTAAAAACTCCAATTCTTCAAGTGTTGATGTCACCAGGGCTGGGCACTGCTTTGTCCTGGTCCCTCTGAGCTCTCCTTGGGATCATCCGGAAGAAATTCCACGGAACCGAGCAGGAAGGGTCTGGATTCCTTCCTGGATTAGTTCCTGGTGGAGAATTCCATAATTAAAGGAGGATTTCACCCTCTCTGCTTCTTCGTCCATGTGGGGCACAATTACCCAAGACCTCCCAAACTTCCTCATTCATTTTCCTGCCCGAATTATTCGGGGCCCTTTCTCCTGGCCACAAAAACCACCCGGGCGGGGCCGTTTCTCCCAGTTCACAAGAAACCACATTTTTTAATAAAAAAAAAAAATTAAAATACTCAGGCCCTGCCCCTCTCCCTGTGGCTTTGGGCTCTGTGTTGTTGTCACCAAGGCTGGGCTTCGTTTTGTCCTCTGCTGGAGGCAGCAGGGATGAATTGGCCTTTTTTGGGGTTTTTTTTTTCAAAATGAATCCATAAAAGCAATGAGCAGATTTTTAGCGACTTAAAAATTCATCTTCTGATTTTGGGGGTTACTTTTTTTCCAAATGAACACATAAAAGCACTGAGCAGATTTTTAGTGACTTAAAAAATTTCATCTTCTGGTTTTTAGGGTAATTTTTTTTACCAAATGAACCCATAAAAGCACTGAGCAGATTTTTAGCGACTTAAAAAATTAATCTTCTGGTTTTTGGGGCTATTGTGTGTCACAATGAAGCCATAAAAGCGCTGAGCAGATTTTTAGCGACTTTAAAAAATTCGTCTCCAGGTTTTATGAGGATTTTTTCCAGTCTGTGTGAGATAAGGGGCTGAATCAGTGAGAAAGTCCCATGTGATTTTTGAAGGACGTTTATTTTACGGTGGCAGCCGAGCAGGTTGTGCAAGAGCTGCCACCCAACCCTCTCCCGGTCACCTGAGAGTCACCGGGTGCCACATTCCCGCTGCTCTGGGGACAGGTGACAGCCTCGGGATCCGCGTGGGGACACCCAGAGGTGACAAAAAGCTCCAGGAGCTGATAAACTTCCTCCAGCCCCGCGTGACTTCCCCTGTCATTCACCTCCTTATCTCACAGGGATGAAAAAACTCATCAAACCAGGAATTCATTTTCTTGGGTCACTAAAAATCTGCTTAGCGCTTTTGCGGGTTCATTGAGACACAAAATTACCCCAAAAGAAAAAAAGATAATTTTTTTAAGTCGCTAAAAATCTGCTCAGTCCTTTTATGGGTTCATTGTGACACAAAACAATCCCAAAAACCAGAAGATGAATTTTTTTAAGTCACTAAAAAATCTGCTCATTGCTTTTATGGATTCATTTTGAAAAAAATAACCCCCCAAAAAGGCCAATTCATCCCTGCTACCTCCAGCAGAGCTGAGAGGGACCAGGACAAAATAAAGCCCCGCCTTGGTGACACTAACACGGAGTCCAAAGCCACAGGGAGGGCCTGAGTATTTTAATTTATTTTTTTTAATTAAAAAATGTGGTTTCTTGTGAGCTGGGAGAAATGGCCCCGCCCAGGCGGTTTTTGTGGCCAGGAGAAAGGGCCCCGAATAATTCGGGCAGGAAAATGAATGAGGAAGTTTGGGAGGTCTTGGGTAATTGTGCCCCACAAGGAGGAAAAAACAGAGAGGGCAAATTTTTTTTCCTTTTTTCAAGGAATTGTCCACCAGGAACACATCCAAGCTTTTCCTGGTCGGCTCTGAGTGTCCGGCTCCACCTGGACCACAGGAACGTGGCTTTGTTGTGGCTTTTCTCCTGCAGGAATTCTTTGCTCTGAAGCCACAATTCCTCCATGGCTTTCAGCTCCATTGGCAGGAAGTTGGAACCTCCCTGTGGCCAAAACAGTTCACATTTATATAAATATAGTTCATAAATACGTATTATTTCTATAAATTTATATCGATTTATCTAGCAGCAGGAATTTCCACCTGGAGAAGGTGGTCAGGCATTCCCAGGCAGGAATTCGTGGCGATTCTCGTTTTGATTTTTCCATCACTTGATCTTTCAAAACAGATCACACCCTAAAAACTCACCATTTTTTTTTCTTTTCTTTTCTTCTCTCTCCTTTTGTTCTGCTGCCAGAGTTTCTATTTTCGGAGCAGGGAGGGAGCTCTGCATTCCTGGGGCCTCGGCTCACCCTCCAAAACCCGTGGCGCTCCTGGATTATTAAAGGTGAGGTGGAGAACGCCCGAGGTCCCACCTGGCTCCTCCTCCTGAGCTTTTTTGGGGTCTTTTCCCTCCTTCAACCCCTCCTGCTTGAACTCCTTTACCTCCCCCTTCACCTGGTGGAGCCAGGTGGGGTAAAAAGGGACAGAATTCCCAAATCCCTGAGGATGGGAAAGAGCTCTGAAGTCGTTGAGTTCGAGCTGTGCTGAATTCTGAACACCCAGAATTCCAGGAATTCCTCAGACAACTCCAGGGATGGGGATCCAACCCTCGCCGAGCCCCTTCCAATGCTTCCCAAACCTTTTTCCATGGAAAAATCATCCCAAATTTCCAACCCTGGCACAGCTGGAGGCCGTTCCCTCCTGTCCTGTCCCATTCCCTGGGATCAGATCCCAAATTCCCCCTGCAAGATCCCGAAATTCCCCCTGGATCCCCCTTTTCTCCACGCTGAGCCCCCCCAGCTCCCTCAGGATTTTCCAGACCTTTGTCCAGCTGCTCCAGCCCCGTTCCCATCCCTGGCCATGAGGATCCAACCCCTCCATGTCCCTTTTCCATGAGGGGACCCAGGACCTGGTGTCCCCAACCAGCAGAGCGCAGCATTGGCCCGCACAGGCGGCTCCTGGCACCTGGTAAATCCCTCGGGATCCTCCCTCCCTCTCTGTGTCTCCCGGAAAAAATTTGAATTTTGGATTTGGCTCAACCCAACCCCTTTTTGCTGCACAGGCCGGGATTGTCCTGCTGGGAATGAGCCCAGTGGGGCAGGACCTGGGGGTCCTGGTGGGAAAAACTCACCCCTGAGCTGTCCCAGACCTGGGGACATCAGGGACAGCTCTCCCAGGGATTTGGGACAGCATTCCCAGGCATCAGGGACAGCATTCCCAGGGGTCAGGGAGGGATCCCAGGAGATCAGGATTCCCACCCCTCTGCTCAGCCTCCTGTTCCCACTGGTGGAAAAGCTGGGAATATTGGGAATGTTGAGCCTGTGGAGACCCCAAAGCCCTTCCCAGGATCTGCAGGATCTCCAGGGAAGCTGGAGAGCGACTTTTCCTCAGGAACTGCAGGGACAGGACACAGGGAATGGGGTCAGGGGCGCAGAGCGGGAATTTGGGTGGGATTTTGGGAAGGAATTGCTCCCTGGGAGGGCCTGGACCAGGGAATTCCACGGATTTCCCATCCCTGGGAGTGTCCCAGGCCAGGCTGGACACGGCTTGGATCCACCTGGGGTGGGGAAAGGTGTCCCCTGGATTAGAACTGGATGGGCTTTAAGGTCTCTTCCAACCCAAACCATTCCATGATTCCAAACCATTCCAGGATCCCAAACCATTCCAGGATCCCAAACCATTCCACAATCCCAAACCATTCCATGATCCCAAACCATTCCATGATCCCAAACCATTCCATGATTCCAAACCATTCCAGGACCCCAAACCATTCTAGGATCCCAAACCGTTCCAGGACCCCAAACCATTCCATGATTCCAAACCATTCCATGATTCCAAACCATTCCAGGACCCCAAACCATTCCACAATCCCAAACCATTCTACAATCCCAAACCATTCCAGGACCCCAAACCATTCCATGATCCCAAACCATTCCACAATCGCAAACCATTCCATGATCCCAAACCATTCCACAATCCCAAACCATTCCATGATCCCAAACCATTCCACAATCCCAAAC
>JAOTQP010000955.1:297543-335773 GCA_026413545.1 Cichladusa arquata
CAGTCCATTATCCCAAACCATTCCACAATCCCAAACCAGTCCAGGATCCCAAACCATTCCAGGATCCCAAACCATTCCACAATCCCAAACCATTCCAGGATCCCAAACCATTCCAGGATTCTGGGCTTAGGTCAGGGAGGGAAGGGCAGGGACCAAAGGAAACGTGAGGGGATGAGCAGAGACCATGCTCAGAGTAACTTTATGAATTTAATTAATTTGTAATTAAAGAGCTGCAAACGAGCTGCAGACAAGAAAATTTCCCTCATTAGGAGTCCGAGTCCAGCGAGGAGCAAATTCCTGATTTAACAGTGCTCAGGGCAAAATGAGAATGAAACTCCTCACCTGGGTCCCTCTTGCTTCACCCTAAAAGGGTTTTATTACTTAATTAACTCTTGGTTTCTCTAATTAGGAGCTCTTTGTTCTGGGCCAGGCTCGGGGGAGGTTAAGCCTGGCTTTAGGGTCAGAATAACCCCAGTGACTTCGCAAAGCTCAGCTTAGTGTGGGGTTTCAGCAGCAATTTTCCTTCCATCAGCTCCATCCCTCTGCTGGGATTCCAAGGGGAACAAAACCCCTGGGATTTGGGGTTTGGCCTTGGGATGGAGCAAATTATAAGCCCAGAGCTGTAATTTTAATTATTTTAATGATTAACTCACCCCGGCTCATGGAACTCACGGAAAGGAGGAAATCCAAGATAAATCCCTATTATTTTTTTTTTAGCTCAAAGACCAAAAATTGCCTTTCCCAGTGGCACTAGGAGCACCATGGAGCTGATAACCCAAAAAAAAAAAACCCAAAAATAGGATTTTATCCCATTCCAGGAGATCAGGGAAGGCTGAACCGCGTCCCTGTGTCACAACTCCTCCTCAGGTGACCCCAAGGCTGCTCCACTTTCCAGCAGGTCCTGGAAAAACCTGGGAAAGGCTGAACTCCAGCGAGTTCATTCCCAAGCTCCGGAGGGGGAATGAAGCAATTGGGAATTGGGTTCTTTGATGGGATGGCTGCTGGAAAAGTTGTGGGGTTCCAGTGAGGCAATCAGAGCCCCGCGGGGGAAATTAGGGATAAATTTAGGCTGGGAATTAGCAGAGGTTTTCAGGGAGCAGGCAAGAAATCAGGACTAAATTTAGGCTGCGAATTAGCAGAGGTTTTCAAGAAGAGAAGAAATGAGGGAGTAATTTAGGCTGGGAATTAGCAGGAGGTTTTCAAGGAGCAGCCCAGGAACAGGCTGGGAAATCCAAAAGTGGGACTCAAACCAGGGACCAAGCTTTGGGCTGGAGTTTGGGGGATTTATGGGGAGGTTTTACAGGAGAGTCCCAGGCTCCAGCCCGTGGCTCAGCTGGGAAACTCAGTTTTATAGGAATTGTCTGAATCCTGGGAAGCTCAGGAATTATGGAATGGTTTGGGTTGGAAGGGATCTTAAAAATCATCTCGTTCCAACCTCTGCCATGGGAATCCTTCTGCTGTCCATGGTGTGTCCAGGCTGGAATTTGGCACTTCCAGGGACAGAAAATCCATGGAATCCGCTGGGCCAGGCCCTCACAGGGAACAATTCCTGCCCAAAATCCCACCCAAATTCCCCCTCTGTGCCCCTGACCCCATTCCCTGTGTCGTGTCCCTGCAGTTCCTGAGGAAAAGTCCCCCTGGATCCCCTGCAGATCTTGAGAGAGGCTCTGGGGTCTCCACATTCCCGACATTCCCAACCTGTCAAAAAAAAAACCAGCCAGGAAAAAAAACCCTGGACACTCCAGATCCAAATCCTTGAATCCTACAGCACTTGGGTTGTCCAGTTTTTTTGGGGGGACCTCAGATCCCACCCTGTGCCATGGGCAGGGACAATTCCCACCTTCCCAGGTGGCTCCAAGCCTTGTCCAGCCTTGGACACTTCCAGGGAAGCCACGAAGGTCCCAGAGTCTCCAGCGGTGGGACAGGAGCTGCTGCAGGATGATCCCCAGACCGATACCAGGAGATGCTGCAGGTGCTAATTAAGCCATCCAGCAGGTGTTAATTAAGCTTTTGTCCCGTGCGATGAGTTCACGGCGGTGTCCAGCCCGGACACAACAATGAGGAACGAGACGGGCGTGAGCTGAACCCTCCTGAGAGCCCCGGGTCAGGCTGGGCAGGTTCGGCAGCTCCTGAGTCACGGCTGAAATCCAGCGGGGCCAAAGTTCCCGGGGATCCTCCCCTCTGTGCACAAAGGTCCTGAATCCTGGGTGGCAAAATCAGGGAGAATCCGTGAAATCATTAGGAGGGTTCCTCAATTCACCCAAAAAAATCTGATCCCTAAACAAAGGACCCCAAATAGCACATGGCAAAAATCAGGGAGAATCCGTGAAATCATGAGGGAGGGTTCCTCAATTCTCCCAAAAAAATCTGATCCCTAAACAAAGGACCCCAAATCCCACGTGGCAAAAATCAGGGAGCATCTGTGGAGTCTTGAGGGAGAGCTCCTCACTTCCCAAAAAATTTGGATCCTTTCCCCAAATCCTGGGTGGAAAAATCAGGGAGAATCAGTGAAATCATGAGGGAAGGTTCCTCTCTTCTCCCCCCAAAAAACTGGATCCCCAAACAAAAGCCCCCAAATCCCACGAGACAAAAAAGGCCGAGGAGCATCCGTGGAGTCCTGAGTGAGCAGTCCTCACTTCCCAAAGAAATCGGATCCTTGCATAAAAATCCCCAAAAATGGAATGGCAGAAGAGGTCAAGGAACATCCATGGAGTTCTGAGCAAGGGGTCCTCACTTCCTAAAAAAATCAGATCCTTTCCCCAAATCCTGGATGGCAAAAAACGCCGAGGAGCATCCATGGAGTCCTGAGTGAGGGGTCTGCGCTTCCCAAAATTCAGATTTTTTTTTTTTTGGCAGAACTCCAGGACCCTTGGAGACCACGAGATGCCTCTGTGATATCCAAGATGGAGCTGTTGGAATAACCCTTGGGAACCACGGGGAAGCTCCCTGAGAAAATCAGGATTTTTTTGGGATCTGGAGCAGCAATTCCCACCCAGCAACGCCGGGCTGGGAATTTCCTCCCCCTGGAATTGGTGGCAGATTTGGGATGGGCTGGGAGCTCCACGTCCCCTCCACTCCCTCACGTTTTTCCCGTCGTTTTCCCAAAGGTTTCGCTGCGCCGCTAAAAATAATTTTTTTGTGCAATTCCCGAGGATGGGAAGAGCAATTCCACCTTTCCTCCAGGAAAAACATTCCCTCCCTTTCCAGGGGCTGACTCTGGAGCCTCTTTGGGCAATATCCATAATTTTTGTGCTGAGCTTGCTGCCCAATGACCTCCAGAGCATTCTCAGACTGGATCCAAACCAGTTTAAGGTCAGGACTTAGGGAATATCCATAATTTTTATGCTGAGCTTGCTGCCCAGTGACCTCTGGAGCGTTCCCAGACTGTATCCAAACCAGTTTAAGGTCAGGCCGCATCTCCAGATCTCCAGACAGGGTTTAGGATTAGGTTTAGGTCTCTCCCTCACAGCCATGGGAAGTGTTCTCCTTTAATCCCTGGGTGTTGCAAGTTCAGGAGTTAAATTTGGCACTGAAATATTCCAGAAATATTTTATTTATTGCTTAAATTGAAATGTCCCACGCGGGTGGAGGTGTCCGAGGGATGGAGAGCACCGAGCTCTGACCTGAGGAGGAGAATTCCCTGGGGAATATTGCATAAAAATTCGGGTGGAAGGTCAGACGTGGTGAAATTCCCTGTCTGCTCTCAAACTCGGCTGCTCCGGCCTCAATGGGGCAAAAACCAGGATCAGGGAATCATAAAATCATGGAAAAATGGAGTTAAGGAATCATGGGATATCAGAGAATCATAAAATCATGGAAAAGTGGAATCTGGGAATCATGGGATATCAGAGGATCATAAAATCGTGGGAAAATGGAATCAGGGAATCATGGAATCATGAAATCAGAGAATGATAAAATCATGGAATCAGAGGACCATGGAATCATAAAAAAATCACAAAACAATGGAATTAAAGGATCACAGAATCAGAAAATCATGGAAAAATAGAATGAGGGAGTCATGGAATCAGAGGATCATGGAATCATAAAAATCACAAAATCATGGAATAATAAAAATCACAAAATCATGGAATAATAAAAGTCACAAAATCATGGAATAAGAGGATCAGAGAATCATGGATTCGCGGGATAACAGAAGCATAAAACCACGGAATAATAAAACCAGAGAATCAGAGAAAATCAGAGGATTATGGAATGGTTTGGGTTGGAAAGAACCTTCAGGATTATCCCATTTCCAGCCCCTGCCACGGCCAGGGACAATTCCCAGTCCCAGGTTTCTCCAAGCCCCATCCAGCCTTTCCTGGGACACCTCCAGGAATGGGACAGTGCTGAACCCCACGGTTTTAGCGACTCCCATCTCCTGCCCTGCATCTCCTGGCGGGAAGGGCAGAATTCCAGGAGCTTATCTGGGCTCCCGAGCCCTGCCTGCCTCGAAAGCAGCCGGGCAGGTCTGGGAAGTGCCCTAATTCCAGCCTGGAGTCAGCTCCTGCAAGGCCTGAGTCAGGCTTAGCGCTTGGGTTGGGGTATTCCCAAAGCTGGAGGTAAAACCGAGCCCATCCCAAAGGGACCCAGGAAAAAACGGGAATTGCATGTACGGGAGGAAATTCTGGAATTTTCCAGCCTTGTGCTGCTGCAGGATTGTTGAGAGAGGGAGCAGCGCTGCCCAGGAATTCCAGGAGGTGATGTGGGACCAGCTCAGCCTGTTGGAAGCGATCGTGCCGGGATCTTGATCCGATAAGAGCTCCGGAAAAGCCGCGGAGATGAGGCCTGGAGAGATCCGGGATGACCAAAGGTGACGAAATTCCCGTCTGGGTGGGACACGGCGTCTCCAGGGTGGGAAATCGCCCTCCCCTCACAGCTCTGGGGCCGTGTCCCGATGGATCCCGGAGATTTGGGGGATTGGGGTTGGATTTCTGAAGGTTTTCCTACTCCATAAATTTTATTTTTTTTTTCCCCACCTGAGGAATAATCCTCAGGGAATGCCCTGCGCACTCAGAGCTCCCTTTATTTCACATCCGGGTTGGAACACATTTTTAAATTCCGTTCTGGAATTCTGCTGGGGCCGCTCCCCCAAATTCCATTTGGGTGGCAGAAATCCTGGATATTCCTTAAAAATCCCTGGAGATAAACTCAGTTCCCTGCTCCATCGCATTTGGGTGGGCGAGAGCTCTGTGAGAAATGAGATTTATCCAGAGAATTCCAGGATTATTGAGGTTGGAAAAACCCTCCAAGATCATCAAATCCAAGTTTTGATGGATCAACACCTTTTCAGAGCAATGAGGGGTGTCCAGGAATTCCTTGGAAAACCTCCCTCGGCAGCCCCTGACGGCCCTTTCCAGGAGGAAATTCCTGGAATTTACAGGAAATCCCCCCCTGGTGATTCCAAACTGAAACGAAAGTTGATGGAATTCCACAAAGTTCTTCCCAGGAAAACCCATCCCTGCTTTTCACCATCCCAATAAATCCACTTCAGAGGATCCACTGATGAAGAGCAGAGGAGAAAAGCACGAATTATCCCAAATTCCTAATAAATCCCAGGAATTTCAGACACTGGGTGGGTTTTAGCTCTGGAATGACCCCAGGATGGGCTGAGGTGAGAATTCCCAATAAATCCCAGGAATTTCAGACACTGGGGAGATTCTAGCTCTGGAATGACCCCGGGGTGGGTTGAGATGGGAATTCCCAATAAATCCCAGGAATTTCAGACATTGGGTGGGTGTTAACCCCATCAAGCCCCCAGACCCCAACAGGATCACGAATAACTCCACAAACCTGAGGGTCTGACATTTTTCCAGGGAGGAATCCCACGGTTCACCGGGATTCAGCAGGGGAACGACCTGGGAATCCTCTCTGGAAAGTGCCTACGTGTAAAACCCGGCCGGGCAGGGTTCTTGTGAAAGAATGAGCTCATCAGCCAGGAGGACTCATTCCCAGAAGGCAGGGCTCCCAAACCCTATAAAAGATCCCAAATCTCCACACTCCAGCATCCACTCCGCTCCCGCTGCTCCCTCGGCACCGGCTGGGTGAGTCCAGGGGATCCGGGGGTTCCTCGGGGATTTTTGGGATTGGGAATCCTGAGGTTCTTCAGGGGAGGTTTGGGATTCAGGATTCTGAGATTTTTTGGGGGAGGTTTGGGGTTGAGAATCCTGAGATTTTTGGGGACGATTGGGATTTAAAATTCTGAGATTTTTGGGGAGTTTTGGGACCGAGAATTCTGAGATTTTTGGGGAGGTTTGGTGTTGAGAATTCTGAGATCCCTTAGGGAGCCCTGAGACTGAGAATTCTGAGATTTTTGGGGGGATATTTGGGACTGAGAATCCCAAGATTTTTGGGGAGGTTTGGGATTGAGGATCCTGATTTTTGGGGGGGGATATTTGGGATTGAGAATCCCAGTATTTTTGGGGATATTTGGGATTGAGAACCCCGAGATTTTTTGTGCAGTTTGGGATTCAGAAGCCTGAGATTTTAGGGGGATAATTGGGACTGAGAATCCCATGATTTTGGGGGAGGTTTGGGATTGAGAATCCTGAGTTTTTGGGGGATATTTAGGGTTCTGCTCCTGGCGTCTGCTGTGGGCACAGCCCTCCAGGAAAGGTTGGATTTAGTGCTTTGGGATACCCAGAGGGTTCCTGGAAAGCAGGGAATTTGTGGGCATTGGGGCGGTCTGGAAATGGCTCTGGAAGGCAAATTAAGACCGAGTCTAAATCTGAGGGCAATTAAATCCTAAATTAGACCCTTCCTGAGGCACGGGTCAGATGGAATTCCGTTGGTTTAAGGATGAGTCTCCTCCCTCCAGGGAAGGGCACCAAACCCTCTCCTGCCAAATCGATTTTAATGTGATTTTAGAAAAAAATATTCTCAAAACTTCCATTTCACCAAGGAGTTCCTCAGGAAAAGGCAAATTTGGGAGCACGAGGGCGCTGCAGGAATGAAAATATTCCTCATGTGCCACCCTCACCCATGTCAGGAGCAAGATCTTAATTAAATAATTAATTAGTGTATTATCATATTTATAAAAAAGGGGGGGTGGGCAGTGGGAGCGAGGAAGGAATTGGCTGTGAGAGGAGCTGGGAACCCCCCAGGGAAGGGAGGAGGAATTTCCCCCCTCTCTGCCTCGGCCCACTTTTGGAATTCTCACCTTTCACTCCTGTCCTTGGGTTTAGAAAAGCGGCAGCGCAGGAATTCCCGAGGTCCAGGTGGAGCCACAAAATTGTCCCCAAATTGTCGGGGACTCGCCGTGGCCCCGGGAGGAGAAATCCGCGCTGACTCAGGAGGGGACAGAGGTGACAGTCCCGGACCTCGGGGACTCTTTATCCCTGAGAATTCCCTTCCAAGGACCGAGCCAGGGTCGCCCCAAATCCTCGGCATCGTCACCGGAGCGAGAGGAGGAGCTGCCTCCTGTGAATTTAACCCTCAGCTCGCCGGAGCCTCGAGAAACCTCCCCGGCGTTGCGAATTCCAAGGAAAAGCTGAAAATCGAGGGGCAAAAAAATGAGGAATTATTTCGGATTTTTCAGTCCAAAACAGAATGGAGGGATCAGTGCCGGAGCTGGGGAGGGAGGATGGAAAAGGAAGAATAAATCACGATCCCGTAGGAAAAACCTGGGGAAGCCAAGGGCATAGGAGGAAAACGCGGTTTTTTCTTTTTTTTTTAATAATTGTGTCATCCTAGCCCCGGTAACACAAGAAATTCCCATTTTTCCCCCCAGGTGATCCCGTTTCCCCGCAGACATGTCTCTGAACCAGATGCAAATCAAGCAGGAGCTCACGCTCCCACCCGGTTTGGGTAAAACCACCCCAAAACAGAGCCCGGAGCTGTCGCAGCATCCCCAAATCCCGGTGCCTGCCCCGTGCCCCGAGACGCTCCCGGCGGTGCCAAAATGTCCCGAAAAAGCGATTCCAGAGCCGGGCGTGGAACCGGGAGAAGGGGAAGCTCCGGTGCCGCAGTGCCCGCCCCAGGAGCAGCAGCAGCAGAACGAATCCCTTCCGAAATTCCCGATATCCGAAGAGAAATCCTGCCCGGAACCGTCTGAGGCAGCGCTGGAGGAGCAGGCGGAGATCCCGGTTCCCGTGGTTGCTCCCGAGGTGCAGGAGAAGCAGCAGTGCCAGGAAATTCCGGTGTCCATCCCAGAAAAACAGGAATGCAAGGAAATCCCGGTGTCCATCCCAGAAAAGCAGGAATGTAAAGAAATCCCGGTGTCCATCCCTGACCCTGTCCCGTGTGCCCAGGAAAAGCAGCAGTGCCGGGAAATCCCGGTGTCCATCCCAGAAAAACAGGAATGCCAGGAGATCCCAGAAAAGCAGCAGTGCCAGGAAATCCCGGTGTCCACCCCTGATCCTGTCCCGTGTGCCCAGGAAAAGCAGCAGTGCAAGGAAATCCCGGTGTCCATCCCAGAAAAGCAGGAATGCAAGGACACCCCTGTCCCCATCCCAGTTTCATGCCCTGAACCCATTCCATGTGCCCAGCAAAAGCAGGAATGCCAGGAAACTCCGGTGCCAATCCCGGTTCCCTGCCCTGAACCAGTCCCGCATTCCCAAGAAAAACAGGAATGCAAGGAAATCCCGGTGTCCGTCCCAGAAAAACAGGAATGCAAGGAAATCCCGGTGCCCATCCCAGAAAAACAGGAATGCAAGGAAATCCCGGTGTCCATCCCAGAAAAGCAGGAATGCAAGGAAATCCCGGTGTCCATCCCAGAAAAGCAGGAATTCCAGGACAACCCGATCCCAGTCCCACTCACAGACCCCGTCCCGTGTTCCCAGGAAAAGCAGGAAATCCAGGAGACCCCGGTTCCCACCCCGTGTTCCCAGGAAAAGCAGGAATTCCAGGAGATCCCGGAGCAGCGCTCTCTTCCCGAGAAATTCCCTCCCCTGGAGCAGCAGCTGGAACAGCCCGGCCTGTGGCAGAAATAGAGGGAAAATCCCGATCCCGGAGATTTTTTCCCTGAATCCAGAGGGGTTTGGGTTTTTTTCCAAACCCTTTTTTTGCTTTTTTTTCTTTTTTTTTAACCTCTGCAGAGCTTTTTTTCAGGAATTCCTTCCACCCTTCCCTCCCGCTAACTCGTTGTCCTTTACTAACAGCAGGGAATTCCCGTCGGGAATGGCTTCCAGCAGGGTTGTAGTTCCCAGATTCCTGCCCTTTTTTCCCCCCAATCCCACGGATTTGGAATGCCCAGAAAGCCTCTCCAAAAAAATCAAGGAGCAAGGCGAGGTTCACGATCCAAAATCCAGGGAAGAGCTCATCGCCTTTTTTCCTGCCTTTCTCCCCTGGATTCCAGCTCCCACCTGGAATTTGGGAAGTTTTCCCCCTATAAATAATCAGATTTGTGAGGAATCTCCCGCCAAAAAAAGCTCAAAACTTCTCAAATCGGGAATTAGTGCTGAGTATTTGGTGAGATTAAAAAGAATCCTTTGGGATTGAGAGGGGAAAAAGGAAAAATTTTAGGATAGATCCGGTTCTGGTGGGATTAAAAATAACCCTTTGGGATTGAGGGGGGGAAAGGAAGAATTTTAGGATATATCCAAGCACTCTCTCCACTTGAATTTCCTCAGAGGTGTCAAAGAGCAGCTCAGGCCGAGAATATTCCATAATTATCCCAATTTGTGGATAATTAACTCCGCTCCAGACATGTTTGGGAAGGGATTAACCGCGGGCGTGGCGCAGACGGGATAAAGGAGGAATTCCAGCCGGGAATGTTTCGCCACCCGTCGGTGTTTGGGACTTGGTCTCGGAATCATCTTCGGCTGCTCTTAGATCCAGGATTGATTTCACTGTGAAAATTCCACAATAAAAGCGACTTTGTGTAGCGAGTTTTGTGAATTTTTTTGTTCCTGATCGTGGGCATTTTTGTATGAAATTGTGGGGGGGTTTTGTACCAAATTTTGGGGATTTTTATAGCAAGTTGTGGGAATTTTTATACCAAGTTTTGGGGGTTTTGTACCAAGTTTTGGGGTTTTTTATACCAACTTTTGGGAACCATTTCTTATCAAGTTGTGGGAATTTTTATGCCAAGTTTTGGGAAGTTTTGTAGTGAGTTTGGGAGATTTTTATATCAAGTTTTAGGGATTTTTATACTAAGTTTTGGGGATTTTTATACCAAATTTTGGGGATTTTTTAATACCAAATTGTGGGAATGTTTTTATCAAGTTTAGGAGATTTTATTCCAAGTTTTGGGATTTTTTATACCAAATTTTGGGAACTTTTTCTTATCAAGTTGTGGGAATTTCTATACCAAGTATTGGGGATTTTTATAACAAAATATGGGAATTTTTAAAATAAAGTTTTGGGGATTTTTATTCTAAATTTGGGGGATTTTCAACAGCTTCTCCTGACAAAGATGGAGAGGAGGCTCAGCTTGCAAAATCCGGTGTTTGTGTGTGCTTAAAATTGATTTTTTGGGGGGCAAAATGGAAAGAGAAGGAAAGACGGGAGAAAACCACCAACAAAAACACCAGGAAGCAACCACGATGTCATTTCACCATTTTATTGCGCCAGATCCCAAATTAAATTCGGAATTAAAACCAGCCCCGCGATTCGTTGATTATTTTTTCTCAAGCTAATTAAGCGCATCTCGTTATGAGGCAATTTCTGCTGGCGAGCGAAGCAGGCGGCTGCGGGTCCGGAGACGTTCCCGGGAGCCAGGAGAGGTGGGAGAAGCAGGATTTGGGGTTATTTGGGATGGCTCCTACTTCTGCTTGCAGCACTGCTGCTGCTGCTGGGGGAGGCTCTTCACGGCCTGGCCTTTGGGGGCCTGGCCTTTGCAGGCCTCGCTTTGCTGGGCCTGGCTTTGCTGGACCCCCTTGGACATGGCCCCACACTTCTGCTGGCACTGGGGAGGGATCACCTGCTGCTGCTTCTGCTGCTGGGACATCCTGGACCAGCCTGGAATTCAAAATCAGGGAGAGAATCGAGTGGATTTTCAGCTGGAATTCGCTTTTTTTGGGCGGCGTTGGGCTCCCAGTTCGACCCCGTGGGTTTAAACTTAATCCCAGGCCCAAACCAGGCAGGTCTTGGAGTTAAATACTGGAGGATGCTGCAGTTCAGCCCAAATTTTGGGCAGTTCAGTTTCCCAGCCCTTATTAGGTTTGGTTTGGGGTTGTTTTTTTTTTATCCCATCCCATTCCCTGAGGGATCAGGGAATAGCTCTGCCTAAAATGAGGAGCAGAGGCAAAGCCCAGCCTAACAAAGCCAGGAAAAGGCTTCAGAGCTGGAGAGGAGACAAACAACACCAGGGGTTCTCCTTCCTTCCTTTCCTCTGCTCATTTTTTTCCTGGGAATCACAAATTTAAAAATCTCGGGGGGAAAAAATGGATTTGGAGGGAACTCGAGGAGAAACTCCAAGAAAAGCAACCAAAGAGGAAAACTGGAAATCTCAGGATTTGGAGTTTTGACAGGGAAAAGATCTTTTTATAACAATCCCAGTATCAGATACAAATCCCAATATTTTATAATATTCCCAATATTTGAAACTATTCCCAATATTTGGTACCAATTTTCGGAACCACCACCTCTCTGCCCAGCTCCTTGAGACCCCCAGAGCAGGAGTCACAAAATTCAGGGGGATTGATGATTTTATCCAAGGAAATGGAACCGGGATCCCTGGAAATCAGGGAAGCTGCTCCACCATCAGCCCATGGATGCCAGCCTTTGGTTACCCGCGGGATTCTTATCAGTCCGGGAAAAATTATCACGGAGTTTGTTCCCAAAATGTCCCAAACCACCGTTGGAGCCTCAAAACCCCCAAAATCCCATAATACAGTTCTCCACCCATTGCAGGCGGAATTTCTGGGAGGAGACAACCTCAGATTGGGAAAGAAAATGGCGAAAAATTCAATTTTTCCGACTCTGGGGCACCAAAACCCCTCACCTAGGCAGGGAAGGACTCATCTGGTGCATCCTGCTCGAGGAGGAGCCGCTGTGGGTGTGGAGCTTCCCAAAAGTGAGGCTTTTACACCCCAAAATTCCGTGATAGAGTTTTCCACCCACTGCAGGTGGAATTTTGCGGAGGGAGAAACCCCAGATTGGGAAAGAAAACAAGGAAAAATCCCAGTTTTCCCACCCTGTGAAAAATCCCATTTTTCCAACCCCGGGCCACCAAAACCGCTCACCTGGGCAGCAAGAGGGGCAGGGAAGGACTCACCTGGAGCGTCCTGCTCGAGGAGGGAGCTCAGGAGGAGCCGCTGAGGGTGTGGAGCTTCCCGAAGGAGCAGCTTTTATATCCCCACGGAAGAGCCGATGACTCCGGATTAAACTCGGTGACCAGAATCTTTCACAACCGGAACCGGCTCCGCTCCCACCTCCTGGACCTCAGTCAAAGTCTGGCAGAGATTTCCCTCCTCTCCCAGCTGCGGGGGATTGGTTGTTTTTTCACCGAGGGCACACCCAGGGCTGCTCATGGCAGGGTGATTTGTTAATAATTCCTTAATAATTCCTTAATAATTCCTTAATAATTCCTTAATAATTCATTAATAATTCGCCCTGTCCTCATCCTCGGCAGAGATCCCATGAAATTGGGACTCACATCCACTCGGGAATGAGTTTTAGGGATCATTTTGTCTGGGGAGCAGCTGGAGGGATCTCCAAAAATCCTGGTGGGATTTGGAATCTCTCCAAAATCCCAGTTTGGAACGGGATTTTGCTGTTTCCTTTCTCTAATTCCCATCCCCAAAAGCAGGAATTAAATCTACATAATTTTTTTTTTCCCCAAGAAATGAGGAAGATTTTCCAGGCTCCTTCACTTCCTGATGAAATATCCCTGGTTTATTGCAAATATCCCAGGAATTCCAGCAATTCCTGGCGCTGACCACAGCTGGTGTGTCAGGGCTTGGCCACAGGGACAGCAGGTCCCTCAGGCCACTTCCTCTGGATTTTCCAGGCGCTCTCGTGGTCCCAGGGGAAAATGGAAAAATTCCAGTGACTGACAGGTGATGGATGGGGATGAGGATGCTCCAGAATCAGGTGATTCATGGATCAGAGGAGCTCCATGTGATTCTTGATTTAAACTTTTTTCCATAATTCCCGATTTCAACTTTTTTCCCATTATTCCTGATTTAAATCTTTCCCATAATTCCTGATTTAAATCTTTCCCATAATTCCTGATTTAAACCCTTCCCATTATTCCTGATTAAACCTTTCCCATAATTCCTGATTTAACCGTTCCCATGATTCCTGATTTAAAACTTGGCCGTAATCCCTGATTTAAACCTTTTCTGTAATTCTTGATTTAAACCTTTCCCATAATTCCTGATTTAAACCTTTCCCAGGCCTCCAAGAGGGCACAAAAGTTGCATTCCCAAAGCCTGGATCCCCAAAGGTTTGGAAGAATTTGAGGCTCAAACTCCTCATTTCGTGGGAATGTCCCATCCAAGTGTGTCCAGGTTGTTTTTTTTCCTCATGATTCCCGACCTTTTCCATGCCTCTACGATGTCACAAAAGTGGCACCTCCAAGGTGGATCTTGGATCCTCACAGATTTGGCTTCCTCGGGAGGAATTCGAGATGCAAATTCCTCATTTTCCTGGGAATTCCTGCTCCAAGTATGGGGTGGTTTGCCCTGATCCTCAAAACCTTTTCCACATCCCCAAGATCTCACAGAAGTGGCACCTCCAAGTCACTCCCGAGGCCGAGCCTGGACCTGAAATTCCACAGAGGAATTCGAGGTGCTAATTCCTCCTTTCCCAACTCATTTTTTTGGGAATTCCTGCTCCTGCTTTGCCTTCCCTGGCCGTGTTTTTTTATCTCCCATGTCTGAGGGTGTCACCTTTTCGGTGTCACCTTTAGCTGTCACCTCCTGGTGTCGACAGCGAGGGCCACAGACAGGAACCTGCTCCTTGCCTCCCCACCTGCACATTAAAAAGGTGATTTGGAAACGGTGCTGGCACACCCCTGAATAAAAATATCTCTCTTTTATTCTCCAGATTAGATATTCCCCACCCTTCCCGTAATGAGGGGGTAGGTGGGGAGCGATTTCAGCATTCCCAGACACGGAAATGGCATGGGCAGCACGGAGCCGAAGGTGAAGAAAGCCACAGGCACAACCCAGGACACAGTGGGAGGTTTATCTCTGAAATTTGGGGTTTTTTTAATGGGTTTGACACCCTCCAGGCAACAGGGTCACCTTCAGCTTCAACTTACCAGGCATAAAAATGTGTTTATATTTATTTAAAATTGTTCCTTCCAGGTGTTCAGTTCCTTCTTTATGAGTTTAAGCTTTCTTCCACTTAAATTCGCCTTTTGATGGTTTCTAAGATTTGCCTCCAAAATCCCAAACTGTGAAGACCAAAATTCTGTCTGAAAATCAAATTTCTATGAATAATTTCAAGCATCTGCCAGAAAAGAATTGACCAGACGATGATTTCCTGGTAGGATTAGAAGCAATTTCTCCCTATTAGAACTAATTTTTTTTTACTTCAGGCACAAAACCCTCCCCAAACACCTTTGAAAACGGAAATCAAGGGAGATATTTTGGGGTCTGATGACATGGAAATGGGGAGAAGAAAGACAAAAGACAACTGGTGCCATCGATGGTCATTTTTTTAATGCTGCACAGAGAATTTACAAGACTGAGAAGACACAAGAGGAGAAGGGGTGGGGGGAAAAGCATCAACGTCTTCCACCACCAGCTGCTGCCAGCACTTCCCGAGATTCCCAACGCTAAAATATCGGGAATTTATCAAGGAAAAATGCTGGCATGGCAGGAGCAGAAGTGATAACAGAGGGAACACTCAGAGAGGAAACTCCAAGACGAATAAAATGATCAGAGCAGGAGAGGCCTTGTTGCATCGCCAATGGGTCTGCGTCGTGTTTTCTATCCCGGAACCGCGTGGCTCCGGCTCCTCAGCGGCTCAGGATCAGCAGGGGCGTGAGCAGGGCTCCAGGCACACGGTCTCACACTTCTCCACGCACTTGGTGCTGCAAACCTCGGCCTGGCACTGCTCCACGCACTTGGTGACACAGGGCTCGGCGCACTGGGCGGGGCACTGGGTGGGGCAGACGTCCACGCACTGGGGGACGCAGCTGGTGGCGCACTGGGTGGCACAGACGTCCACGCACTGCGGGGCGCAGCTGGTGGCGCACTGGGTGGCACACGGGGTGGCACAGACGTCCACGCACTGCGGGGCGCAGCTGGTGGCGCACTGGGTGGCACAAACGTCCACGCACTGCGGGACGCAAACATCCGCGCACTGCGGGGCGCAGCTGGTGGCGCACTGGGTGGGGCAGACGTCCACGCACTGGGGGACGCAGGCGGTGGCACACTGGGTGGCACAGGGCTCCACGCACTGGGTGGCGCAGCTGGTGGCACAGGGAGCCTGGCAGACCTCAACGCATTGGGTGGCGCAGGGCTCGGGGCACTTGGCGCATTTCTGCAGGCAGATGGAAGGGGGCAGGCAGGGCTGCTTGCGCTGCTCGTAGTAGTAGGACATCCTGGAGAGGTGCTGGGGTAGCGGGAAGAAGCTGGAAAAAAGCTGGGAAAGAGACAAAAAAAAAATTAGGATATCAGTCCGTGCAAATCGAGGCGCGATTCGTTGTGTGAGGTCTCGCTGGGTTTGTGTCTGGCTGAGGAAAAGCTGCCTAAGTTCAGGACTCCTGGATTCTGGAGCTGGTCATCAAGTCCGACTCTTAGGGAATGGACCCTGCTGGGATCAAATCTGGAAGCTCGGCTTTGTGAGCGCCACGGTCTGGGCTAATCCCAGGGTGTTTATAGAATTCCCTTCCTTCATTGGGAACCCACCAGGAAGCCTCGAGCCACAAATCCTGAATTTTACTGGATTGCCCAAAGTCGAACTTGGTAGAAGGCATGACACAAAAATAATTCAGTTCCTTCTGCTCTCAGTTCCATCATCAGGGTTTACCTCTTCCTTATCAGATGCTCACGCCCACCTGGGCACGTCCCCCACACTGGGAATTCCCAACCACAGAGCCCAGAGACCAACCCTGCCATTATCCCATGGAATCATGGGGCGGTTTGGCTTGGGAGGGATCTCCAAGATCATCTCGTTCCAACCCAGACCAAGTTGCTGCAAGACCTGTCCAGCCTGGCCTTGGATACTTCCAGGGATGGGGAATCCACAGAATCACCTGGGCCAGGGCCTCCCCACCCTCCATTTTTTCCCAATATCCAATCTAAATTTCACGTATTTCAGTGTAAATCCATTCCCCTCTTTCCTGTCTCTGCAGTTCCTGAGGAAAAATCCCTCTCCAGCTTTCCTGGAGCTCCTGTAGATCCTGGAAAAGACTCTGAGGTCTCCACAGGCTCAGAATTCCCAGCTCTCCCATCCTGATGATCCTCCAGATCCTGGGATGCCACTGGAATTTTTTGGAGAGGATTGATGGGGCTCATCCTTCCGTGAGGGAGGGGTTGGCCCAGAGGCTGCAGCTCCCATTTCCACCTCATTTCCTGCTCTTGGCTTCTCCCAGAGCTCTCCTCCAGCTTTGCCTGCAGGAATCCTCAGCTCCCTCCTTCTGGATAAAACCTCTTCCCACCCATCCCGTTTGAAGTCCCAGGAGCTGCTCCACAGCATCCATTAATTTATTTAATTCCCAGCCTTAATGAGGCAGGAACAAATTAACCAGTAGGGAACAGGAGGGAGCAGGAGAGGCAGCCACATTTTTGGAGGAGGTGACTTCCCCAGACTCCTCCAGGCAGAGCAAATCCTAAATAAAACCCCCAATTCCAGCACAAATCCGGGATGAGAAAGAGAAGAGCAAAGCTCTCCTGGGACCAGGAATGAACTCGCTTTTCCACGAGATATCCTGATAAAAATTCTCTGATAAAGCCCAGCAGGACTTACCAGGTCACCGGTCCTGGCGAGCGACGGAGAAGCCAAAGGAACTGGCGGGAGCCTCCGAATCCAAACCTTTTATACGGCCGGAGTGGCGTCAGCTCCGGAAACGCGGGAGCCCAGGGGGATGGACAGCTGACCACAAACTGCCCCGGCAGGCTCCACCTCCACATGCTTTGCATGTTTGCTTGCATCCTAATTTTTGGTGGAAGCCCTCTTCCAGGAAAGCAGGTGATGCTGAGCCAGCCCCGCTCGGATCATGCGGTTCCCAACGGGAATGGCGGGGTCATTAAAAAAAAAAAACAAAACAAACCAGCGGGTGCTGAATTAATTGGTTTTCAGAAAGGGATTTAATGTGCTGGGACGTTTCCGTGGCCTTATTTTCATAAATGTCAGGTTTTGATACTTGGGGTTTTTCCAACTTGAGATGGCTGTTATTAGGGAAGATGGATAATTAATTGGATTTACTATGAGAAATACCCCGTCCTAATTCTCATGGGAAGGCACAGCCAATCCTCCAGTGCTCCCACAAAGCCCTGAGATCCCTTTTTTTCCCCAAAAATTAAATTGTTTAATTCATCCAACCTATTCGTCTCCATGGATTAACACCATCAGCACTTGGAAATTCCAGCAGGGACAAAACTTTGAGGAACATGTCAAGGAACATTCAAGGCAGAATAATCCTTATTTTAAAGATGTTTTTTTCCTCCCAGAAAAGTGCAAAAGACTCTGGTTTAATTGAGATTTAGGCCCAGGATACAATTTTTATTAAAGTTTTGATGATTATGAAAAATCGCCATCATAGAGGTGGGAACGTGACAATCACAAAAATGCTAAATAAGGAAAAAAAATAAAAAAAGCAACACCAAACCAACCAACCCAGCAAGACAAGCATGTCCTGGAGAATTCCAGGCATCAGCGCCGGTTCCTTCCCAGAATTCCACCAGGAGTTGACGGATCTCCACGGGTTTTTGCCACCTCACGGGTGGCTCAAATTTTCCACACACTCAGCTCCTCACGTGCAGCTTCTCCCCCCTCTCCGGAGGCTCTGCTGCCCCAGGGGTTTTTCCAGGGATAAATTGGGATTCGTGGAGTGTGGTTTGCTCATTTTTTGCCGCGGGAGGAGAGGCTGCACCCAGCAGAGCTCGGGTTTGGGAGCTGAGTTTTAAATGCGATGAATCCCTCCTGATTTTCTCCTCCTCAAGCTGCTGAGTGTGGAAATTTTCCCCCCAGAGCAGCTTCCAACTCTTATCTTCCCGAGGAATATCCCAAATTCCGGTTGGAACAGCTCCTCAGGCTCCAGGCTCACCTCAAAACCATCTCTGAGGACCGGTCCTGCACCTCCCTTTCTACCCCGAGTTCTTTCACACCCTGTGGTTAACTCTGATTAGCACGAAATTGGGGCCTTCCAAAAGTGGATTATTTCGGGAGACGTAAACGGATCCGCACTCCCGACACGTGGGAACGTCACGGGGTTGGGTCGTTATCCCTAATTGGCACTTATTTGGGAATCTCCATTGCATTTATGGGCAATTGGAGTCATTGGAGCCGTCACGTTGGTGTCGGTGAGTCAGGACCCCACAGCGACGTCCTTCGGTGGCTCCGGTGACTCCTCCCGGAGCGGGTCGGGCGTTCCAGAGGGAATTCCATCAGGGAATTCCACGAGGGCAGCACTCCCAGCTCCGAGGCTCCGGTCTCATCTTGTGCTGAATGGCCAAAGATTTTCCAGGATCCCAAAATCCCTGAGGTTGGGAAAGATCTCCCAGAGTATCAAGTCCAAGCTGTGCCTGATCTCCAGAATTCCAAGAATTCCTCAGGCAACTCCAGGGATGGGGATCCAACCCTCTCCAAGCCCCTTCCAATGCTTCCCAAACCTTTTTCCATGGAAAAATCATCCCAAATATCCAACCCTGCACAGCTCGAGGCCGTTCCCTCTTGTCCTGTCCCCATTCCCTGGGATCAGATCCCAAATTCCCCCTGGCAGATCCCAAAATTCCCCCTGGATCCCCCTTTTCTCCACGCTGAGCCTCCCCAGCTCCCTCAGGATTTTCCAGACCCTTCTCCAGCTGCTTCAGCACCATTCCTATCCCTGGAGTTCCCATCCCTGGCCCCACTCCAGTCCCTCCATGTCCTTTTTCCATGATTGTCCAGGACTGGACACAGGGTCCAAACCCTACCCATCCAACCCTGAGCAGGATTCCCGTTTTCCTGAGCAAGAAAAGTAATTTTTTTTCTGTGTTTTTCCCTCAATTCTCAAGGAAATCAGGGATTCTCCCATTTTCCAGCCCAAACCCTCCACACCTGGTCACAATTAAACCTCCAGGGCTTTCATCAGACCCAACTTTCCCCTCTCCTCATTCCCACAAGGTCCCGGGGAAGGTGGGAGGGTCTGAGCCGGCTCCAGGTGGCTCCGGGAATCCTGGAATTTTTGGGATGCCAGGAGGGTGAGAGAAGAGACACCAAGCCTCACATGGACATGAGTGGCTCCTTCAGGCTGTGCCCGAGGGACAATTTGGGACAATTTGGATCCAGTCATGACATCCTTGGTCCCGGAGGAACCCAAATCCCACCGTTCCGACCTCTTTTCCTGTTTACTCCGGAAGGTGAGCGCTCAGGGAAGAATGACAATTAGCACCTGAGTAATTAAATCTGGGAAGGAGGAACTGGTTGTGGTTAAGGAAAAAAAAAATTCCTCACCTCTTTTATCTCTTTGCCTTCTTTGCTTTGATTTTCTCAATTTTTTTTTTTTCCAGGAGAAATCTCTAGATTTCCTCCAGATTTTTTTTAATTTAGTGGATAAATTTGTTTTGACATCTGTGAAAATTTTAGAGCTCAGAGAACTTCACCTGACAGAGGAACCAGGTGGTTTCTACAACATTTTCTTGTAGCGAGCAGCAATTTTTAATGTCACAGGTGTGGAATAAACTTCCAGGTGGTCACGCAGGAAGAATTCCCGCTGTTTCTTTTTTTCCTGGAATTGATTTTTTCTGCTCTCTGCTGCTACCAGATGATTTAAATCTGAATTTTATGGACATGTGAAGGATTAAATACTCTGCCAGAAGGAAAAAATGAATCCAAAAGCCAATTTTTTTTTTCCTGCCTACATTTTATTTCCCAGAAAACCGAGGGATTTGGGAGCAGGGGTGAAGGAAATCTTTGCTTGCAGGGAATTTTAGGAAATTTTAGACTAGTTTTGGAGCCCAGTGAAACCCCAGAGAAGCTCTGAGGGCAGGTTGTCACCAAGCCCGGGCCTTGGGGCATCTTTGGAGGAGCTCCCAGACGGTCCCACCCCGTCTGCCGCCACCCCCGCTCCTCCCGCCCGCATTCCAACCGGGATTTGCTCCACTAAACCCTCCCCAAGCTCAGCTCAACCTCGGGAGTGTCCCGGGATGGTCCCGAGTCCCCGTTCGGGGATTTGGGATCGAGGAGGGAGCGATGGAGGGGATGGAGGAGCGCTTGGAAAATTCCTTTTCTTGGGGTTTCCAGGTGTTTTTGCAGCCCGTGGGAATGAGCTGGGATTGCAGATGTTTATTTGGGGTATCAGACATTTATATGGGATTTCAGACATTTATATGGGACATCACACATTTATATGGGATTTCAGATGTTTATCTGGGATTTCAGACATTTATCTGGGATTTCAGGCCAGTGTCAGGATTGAGGGAAGTGCTGGAGATGTGCCAGGGGATGGGAATTGGGGCAGATTTTGGGAAAAGTTCTTCCCACCAGAACGTGAGACCGCTGACCCCACGGAATGATCGCCATCCCAAACCCTCCAGAGCTCCATGACAACACTCCCAGGGACACGGTGGGATTTTGGGATGTCCTGAGCAGGGCCAGGAGTTGGATTTGATGACCCCTGTGTGTCCCTTCCATCTCAGGGGCATTCCACGATCCCAGTGAGACTTTGCCAAGCCATTTTTTTTATGAAAATGGGGATTTTCGGGAAGAATTAATAGGATAAAGGGCGGGCAGCGAAGGAAAGGCGCGAGGCCGATGCCGAAATAGTTTCTTTTATTGCTTCAGATACAGAAAGGAAAAGGATCAGGGGAGTTCCTCCACCCGCACTCCCAGCGCGAGGGGGAACTGCGGAATTCTTTCTCCCGGGGAACAACCCCAGGGGCACAAAATCGCTCGGTTACATCCCGCGGGGAAAGGCGCTTTCTTGAGGTCCAGGGCAGCAGGAACGAGGCAGAACGCAAGGAAAAAAATGAGGATTTACTCTTCCTCTAGAGATTCCATGGGGAATCCTTCAGAGCCCCTCAGCGGAATTTCGGGCAGCAGGACACGGGGCAGCGCTGGCCGCACACCGGGCAGGTCTGGGTGACACAGGTGGTGGCGCAGGAGTCGGCGCACCTGGTGACAACCTGGACGCCGCCGCGGCACTGCGAGGTGGCACGGCAGGGAGGGGCACAGCTGGGGACACAGGTGGGCACTCCCTGGCAGCAGGGGTCTTGGCATGTGGTGACGCATTTGGTGACGTCCTGGCAGCAGGGGTCTTGGCACGTGGTGACGCATTTGGTGACATCCTGGCAGCAGGGGTCTTGGCATGTGGTGACACATTTGGTGACATCCTGGCAGCAGGGGTCTTGGCACGTGGTGACACATTTGGTGACGTCCTGGCAGCAGGGGTCTTGGCACGTGGTGACACATTTGGTGACATCCTGGCAGCAGGGGTCTTGGCACGTGGTGACCCCCTGGCAGCAGGGATCCACACATCTGGTGGCACATCTGGTGGCACAGCAGGGATCTTGGCATGTGGTGGCACACTTGGTGACATCCTGACAGCAGGGATCCACACATCTGGTGGCACATGTGGTCACCCCCTGGCAACATGGATCAACACATCTGGTGGCACAGCAGGGATCTTGGCACGTGGTGACACACTTGGTGACCTCCTTGCAGCAAGGATCGACGCATCTGGTGACACATTTGGTGACCTCCTGGCAGCAGGGATCCACACATCTGGTGGTGCACTTGGTCACTCTGCCACAGCAGGGATCCGCACACCTGGTGGCACATCTGGTGACACAGCAGGGACCTTGGCATGTGGCAACCCACTTGGTGACATCCTGACAACATGGATCAACACATCTGGTGACACATTTGGTGACCTCCTGGCAGCAGGGATCAACACATCTGGTTCTGCACTTGGTGACCTCTTGGCAACATGGATCCACACATGTGGTGACACATTTGGTGACCTCCTGGCAGCAGGGATCTTGGCACGTGGTGACACATTTTGTCACCCCCTGGCAGCAAGGATCCACACATCTGGTGGCACATCTGGTGACGCAGCAGGGATCTTGGCATGTGGTGACACATTTGGTGACATCCTGACAACACGGATCAACACATCTGGTTCTGCACTTGGTGACCTCCTTGCAACACGGATCCACGCACCTGGTGACACATCTGGTGACCTCCTTGCAGCAGGGATCTTGGCACGTGGTGACACACTTGGTGACCTCCTGACAGCAGGGATCCACACACCTGGTTCTGCACTTGCTGACCTCCTGACAACACGGATCGACACATCTGGTGGCACATTTGGTGACCTCCTGGCAGCAGGGATCCACATACCTGGTTCTGCACTTGGTGACCTCCTGACAACACGGGTCCACACACCTGGGGTCGCACCTGGCCACACAACACTGATCTTGGCAGGTGGTGGAGCACTTGGGCGCCTTCTTGTAACAGGGATCCACACACCTGGAGCTGCACTTGTTCCCCTTCTTGGAGCAGGGATCTGCACATCTGGTGCTGGACTTGCTCCCTTTCCTGCACCACGGGATCACCCAGGGGCTGCTCCACTTGGTCACCTTCTTGCAGCAGGGATCGTAACACGGCGTGAGGCCCTTGACGGCTTTCTTGCCACACGGGTCCACACACGTGGTGACGCATTTGGTGACATCCTGGCAGCAGGGGTCCACACACGTGGTGACACACTTGGTGACCTCCTGGCAGCAGGGGTCCACACACGTGGTGACGCATTTGGTGACCTCCTGGCAGCAGGGATCTTGACACGTGGTTGCACACGTGGTCACCTCCTTGCAGCAGGGATCCTGGCACGTGGTGACACACTTGGTGACCTCCTGGCAGCACGGATCCACACATGTCCTGGTGCACTTGGTCACCTCCTTACAACAGGGATCCTGGCACGTGGTGACACATGTGGTCACCTCCTTGCAGCAAGGATCTTGGCATGTGGTGGCACATTTGGTGACCTCCTTGCAGCAGGGATCCACACATGTCCTGGTGCACTTGGTCACTTCTTTGCAACACGGATCTTGGCACGTGGTGACACATTTGGTCACTTCCTTACAACAGGGATCCTGGCACGTGGTGACACACGTGGTCACCTCCTTGCAGCAGGGATCCACACATGCCCTGGTGCACTTGGTCACTTCTTTGCCACACGGATCTTGGCATGTGGTGACACACGTGGTGACCTCCTTACAACACGGATCCTGGCACGTGGTGACACATTTGGTGACCTCCTGGCAGCAGGGATCCACACATGTCCTGGTGCACTTGGTCACTTCTTTGCAACACGGATCCTGACATGTGGTTGTGCACTTGGTGACCTCCTTACAACATGGATCCTGGCACGTGGTGACACATTTGGTGACCTCCTGGCAGCAGGGATCTTGGCATGTTGTGGTGCACTTGGTGACCTCCTGGCAGCAGGGATCCTGGCACGTGGTGACACACTTGGTCACTTCCTTACAGCAGGGATCTTGGCACGTTGTGATACATTTGGTGACCTCTTGACAACACGGATCTTGGCATGTTGTGGTGCACTTGGTGACCTCCTGGCAGCACGGATCCTGGCACGTTGTAGTGCACTTGGTGACCTCCTGGCAACACGGATCTTGACACGTTGTGGTGCACTTGGTGACCTCTTGACAACATGGATCCTGGCACGTGGTTGTGCACTTGGTGACCTCCTGGCAGCACGGATCTTGACACGTTGTGGTGCACTTGGTGACCTCCTGGCAGCACGGATCCTGGCACGTGGCTGTGGCGCACGTGGTGGCCTCCTGGCCGCAATCCCTGCGCGTGGTGCTGCGCTCGGTGACGCGGCAGCAGCAGCAGCAGCGGGGGTTCCCGCACGTCCTGGTGCACCCAGCCACCCCCTGGCAGCACGAGGGGACGCACGAGGTGGCCGCCAGCCCGCAGGCTGCCTGGGCCGCACCCAGACCGCCCAGGTTGACGTAGGTGGTGGTGCCGGGGTAGCAGCAGGGGCTCCCACGTTGGGAAAAGCCCTGGAAGCTGCTGGTGGTGCCACAGCGATCCAGGCTGGGTCTCACCGGGAAGCTCCTCACCAGCACGGCGGGAGGGGGGATGCAGATCTGGCTCAGCGGGCAGCCGGTCGCGCGACGCATTTTTTGGGGGGGAAAGGGGGAGGCTGGAAGCAGGAAAGGGAAAAATTATAAAAGGTATGGGAAAAAAAATCATTCCAGGCTGTTCTATACACGAAATTGAATCATCCTTTTTCCCATGGAATCTGGAACTGGGAAAACAGCCAGGAAGTGACTCTGCGTGAAAGCATTTCGGACAAATTTGTAGCTCTTTTTCAACCAACTTCCTCTCAAAACAGGAAGCAGAAATTATTTGGGCTCCTTTAGGTTTTCTGGGAGGTCTGAAGCCTCCACCTGCCAACACCTCCCCTTAGCTCAGGATGAATCTTTGCCATTGCTTGCCCAATTTCACCCAAAAAAGCCTTGGATCACCCTGCCCTCATCCAGAGGACACCAGGAGAGGCTCCGTGCTGGAAAACCTACCCAAGGGAAGGCTCTGGTTTTCCTACAAAATCTGCCTGGCTCTTCCCACCGTGATTTGATTTTTCCTTCCAGGCACGGCCTTCCCTGGCAGCCTGAGAGGCTCCACTCCTTATCACCCCTCCCACTTCTCCCCTTTGAAGTCCCAGCTTGGCCTTTTGATCTCTCCCAACGCCAGCAATTCCCTGGGTGAAACGGCAGCAAAGTCAGCGAGGAGAAAATTTCGTCCTCCTCGATGGAGGAAGAGCAAAACCCACAGCAAATAAACCCCGGAGAAGACGGAATTAAAACCTGGGGGAATCCCAACCCCAATATCCCCAAGCAGAAACGCTTTTAAGTCTTTTAATTTGCTTCTGCATGGCTCCAAAATGAAATTAAAAAAACCCAATCGCAAGGTGACTTCCCAGGAAACCAAGCTGGACTTACCCAATTCTCCACCAGCCAGCACCAAATGAAACCAAAAATGGCTTGAGGAACAGGACAATAGGAATCCTTTTATAGGATTTTGGTGTCCGTGGCTCCGGAAGTGAGACACCTCAGGGGTATGGAAATCAAATATTTAATAATCCAGACCTGTTCTGCTCCAATCCTTCAATTACTTCTCTCGACATTATAATTTTTAATGTTGCCAAGGTGGGACACGAGACTCTGCGAGGAATTCCCCGTCCACGTATTTCCTATGGGCTGGGAAATGCGGAGCAGGTGAGACAGCCTGGAAACAATCCCCCCCTCGGGATTAAACTCTGGAAAAAAAAGATGTTTTGGTGCATTTCCTTGCAGAGCAGAGGAATGGAGGTGGGATGGGACCCTGGAAGGGGCTTGGCTCGCTCACAATATTCCTTCTGCTGGGAATTTTATTCCTGATAATCCGGTCACGGTTTTGCCTCGGTCACTCAATGGGAAGAGCTTCTCCAGGAATATTTTGGAGGTCCCAGGGTCATCCCCAAGTCCTTTCCAGGATGGGCAAATCCTTCAGCGTCTCCCAATCCACTGTCCCTGGAACATCTTAGGTGGCCTTTGTTGGTCTTGAGCTGAGGGACCCAAATCAGATGCAGCTCCAGATGTGGTTCAGGAATTCTTTGGACACCCCCAGGGGTGGGGATCCAACCCTCCTCGAGCTCCTTCCAAGGGCTTTTCCCTTTTCCAGGAGGGATTTTTCCCAAATTTCCCACCCTGCACAGCTTGAGGCCATACCCGCTTGTCCTGTCCCATTCCTTGGGATCCCAAATCTCCCCTGGAAGATCCTGAAATTCCCCCTGGATCCCCCTTTTCTCCAGGCAGAGTCCCCCCAGCTCCCTCAGGATTTTCCAGACCCTTCCCCAGCTCTGTTCCCATCCCTGACCATGTTCCAGCCCCTCCATTCCTTCTTCCCTTGATTGTCCAGAACTGGACACAGCACTGGACATTCCCCTCCCCAAACCCAGCCCAGGGGACAATCCCTGCCCTGGTCCCGCTGGTCATTTTTGCCACAATTCTTTGATTTTTCTTTTGAATCCAAAATTGATTTGTTTGATTTGTTGGGATTTTGGCCGTTTGCCTCCAGGGAAATATTCACATTTCGAGGATCTCCAGGACGTTCCGGCACCTCTCCCGCGTGTCCCAGCTCCACCAGGTGACACTCAAGGCGGTGAGAGATGAACTCCTCTGCCTCGGTGGCCTTTGGGCCGGTTTTTGTGCCCATTTCTGGTGCCAGGAGGTCACACCCAGCCCGAGAAGGTGACAAACTTCACGCGGCTGTCACAGCTTGGAGCCGCCGCTCTCTCCCCGCGGAAAAATCGTCCCTGCCTGGAAAAGAGGGAAGAGAAACCCAACCAGTTCCCCCAGAGACATCAAAGGCTCTGGAATTCCTCCTCGGCTGCTGCCAGCCAGCCCAAAGTCACCCAGTGACACAGCCAGGGGCAGCAGTGACTCGCACCAGAGGCCAGGCCGTTTTCCACCAGGAGACCAAGGGGAATTTGGCTCTTCTCCCTCCAAATTTAGGTGGTTTATTCCTGGAAATGAATAAATTTGGGATTTGAGACCCCTTGGGTTGGGAGTTTGCTGCTGACCTCATGAAAAGTTTCCTCTCTTTTTTTTACTTTTCTGTTCAAACTCCCCCAAAAAGAGTTTTTCTTGCTCAAATCTGTTCTCAGCCAAACAATTCCAATGTTTTGCCAATGTTTCTTTTGGGGGGGAAGGGAACAGATTTGATTCACGTTTTTGCGTTTAGGAATTTCTAGCTGGGTGGAATTCGGGTGGTTTTGGGTAAAATGAAGGGAAAAGGGTGGTGGTCACTCCTCTGGTCACCTGCCTGCTCCTCACTCGTCCCTCGTGAGGACAACGCCACCGTCACGACAACAGAGATGGGATTTGAGTCAGAACTTCAGGAGCAGATGGAAAATGTCACGAGGCGAGTGGTGAGCAAAGAGTTTCCAGCAGCTCCGTGGAAAAACAGGACAGAAAAAAAAAGGCCAGAGGTGGCTAAAAATGAAAGAATCCCCCAAATCCCACATCATATCCTGTGCCTAATGGAGCTCACGAGGCGTTGGGCTGGAGGATGCTGGAGCATCCCAAAAAACCTGCCCCGTCACCGGGAATCCACTCATTTCCCAAATTCTTCCCTGGCGTCTGCGGGGCCACGTGAATTCCCAAGCTCCAGGTCCAGCTCCAGCCACGGAAATAGGCGTTTTCCATTAAAAATAATTAGGCAAATCATCCCTGGCGGGGCAGAGGCGGAGCGAGGCCCTGGGGAGCTCCGGAGTGCAGGGAACATCCCGGGATCACAGCAGGAACATCCCGGGATAACGCGGCTGCCTCTGCCCTGCCGATCCCGACCCGGGTGAGTCTCCTTGGGATCCTCCAGGTCCCGTTTTCTGGAATATATTCCCGGGAAAGATGGAAAAAAGGGATTTATGGTGCTCAGTTTCCTCAGGGGTAAAGGCTTCAAAGGGTAAAAATCTTCCCTCGTGCTGGCTTGGTTGTAATTCCGGAATTCCCATGGATGCTCCGGAAAATTCCGGTTGTTCCAGCACTGGGTTTAGTGGGATTAAAACCTGTCCTGCCAGGAGATCCATGATCCATTCCAAACAGCTGGAGAAGGGGAAAACAGCTGGAAAAAAGAAAAAAACCTGGAAAAGGGCAAAACAACTGGAGAAGGAAAGGAAGCAGTTTGAAATTTATAAAACTGAAAACATGACTCAAATCCTTGTCATTATGCCCCCCAAAAAAGCTGGCAATTTTTTGGAATTGTTTGGCTGAGAGCAGATTTTAAGGAGAAAAGTTGAGTTTGGGAGTTTGAGGATAAAAGGGAAAAAATGAGGATTTTTTTTTTCCCCGGATTTTCGCGAGATTGGCTGTGAAATTGTTCTTTTTTCTTTCAGCTCTCCGTCGCAGGGAGATGAATTCCCAGTGCCCGCCCTGTTCCTGCCTGGGAGAGGCTGCCCAGTGCAATCCCTGTGCCGTGGTGGCCCCGGAGCAGAATTCCCAAGCGGATCCCTGCCCGTGCCAGGACGTTTGTCCCTCTTGTCCTTGTGACCCATCTCAGGTCCCCCTAGGGGACTCCGGGCCTTGCGTGGATCCAGTGAAAATCCTGAGCTCGGGAGAGGAACCCTTCACCTTGGAGACCCCCGGGATGTGCGTGATGAAGTTCCCGCTCCAGAAATCCATCCTGACCGTGGAGCTGTGTCCCCCTGACTCCTACCCGCTTCCCCAGGAGGAACTTTGTGCCGACAAAACCACGGGGACCTGTCTGGAAAACCTGGAAAAGCTCTCCCAGGAGCTCCCAGTGGTGGAGCCCTGCACCCTCGAGGTGGTGGAGTTGGGCGTGGATGAGCCGTGCCAGGCTCAGGGCACGATTCCAGGGGATCCCTGCACATCCCAAAGCGAGATTTCCATGGATCCCTGCACGTCCCAAAGCGAGATTTCCATGGATCCCTGCACGTCCCAATCCCAGGGATTTGGGGACACCGGAGATTGCAAGGACAGCAAATCCCAAACGTCCCCACGGAGCCCCTTCCGCCCCAACTCCTGCACTTCCAGCATCGTGGAGCGCTGCCTTTCCCGCTGCCAGAGCTGGTTCCGGGGCAAGAAATAGGATTAGGATCAGTGGGATGAAAGACAGGGGTCCCTGCCCGGCTCCGGTGAGTCTGAGCTTCCCACAAGTTCCAAAAAAGAGAGGAAATTGCTTCACTTGAGAGTAAAAAAGAAAAAAAAAAAAAAAAAAAAAAAAAAAGCTGCTTTTCAATCATCTCTTAATTACTCTCTCATTTTGATTGCCCAACAAGAAGTGCAATAAATAATGGGAATGTGATCCAAGTGGGAATTGCAGCCGGGGTCCCATTTCGTCACCCGCCACCTCCCCGCAGACGAATGAGGAGGTTCAGAGTTCTTAATTCATTTATGGTTTTGTCTTTGCGTTTTTAATCATCTTTCTTAAAGATTTTTCACATTAAAATTATGGGAATGTCAAAGAAAGCAGATTTTCCTCAGAAATAAAACTCTAGGAGCTCCTTCCTCAATGATGAGAATTTTTTTTAGGGAATTCTGGGCTGGATCGGAGTTTGGGGATCACCGTCAGCACCCCAGGGCTGGGGCTACTCCTGGTTGTTTTTTTGGGAACAGCAGCCTGGAATCCAAGTTTTCCTGGGATGAGTCCCCATCCCCAGAGGCTCTTCCAGGCACAGAGAATTCCATTCAAACCAGCAGCTCCCAGTTTGCCAAAGGCTCAGAACCCCTTGGGACCCCCAGGGGAGGTGGATTTTCCCCTGAGGCTTTGTTTGGAAGCTCCAAAATCCAGAACAAACGGAGAAGAAACTTCTGGGAATGTTTGGGAAGTGCCAGAGCATGTCTCAGCTCCCTTCCCGGTGTCACCAGCCCGAAATGCCACTGGAAAACCAGGCAGGCCACTGGGAGAACTGGTCAGGCCTGGATTCCTCCATCCCCGGTGTCCAGCAGGGGAGAGCTGCTGCCTCCTCCCTGCCCCAGCAGCTTCATCCAGGTCTATCCCAATTTTCATGGAATTAGGAGAGATTCCACCTTTTCCTGAACTTCTGTGATAAATCTACTTCCAAGAAAAAATTTTAAAAAAAAACCAAATAATCAGGATTTAAAAGCAGGATCGTGGTGTCCTTATTTTTTGGGAAATCTGGGCTAAAAATAGAAAGAATTCCAGCAGGGGAACTGGATGGAAATGTCCTGAGGAATGGGATTAAAATGTCCCAAGGAATTGGGTGAAAACATCCTGAAAAATGGTATTAAAACATCCCAAAGAATGGGAAAATGACCAAAAGGGAGCACAGAAAAAAATGTGAAAAAAAGGGAATGGGAAAGTCCAAGATATTTGTGAGGCATGGAGAGGGTTTAATTAACTCCTCTCTAATTATCATTCATGATGGCAGGGTTTATTAAAAGGGTCTCCAAGCAAGGAAAGGATCCGGGATCTGAATCCCTGATTTGAATTGTGGGATTATTGAAATCAGGAGAATCCAATTATCCTGGCGGGAATAATGGAAATATCCAAATTCCACATCCCAGGGGATCCCAACCCTGCTCCCGGAGCCACTTGGTGGCACTGTGGGAGAGGATTTCACTGCTCGGTGCCTGATCCAGGAGAATTCCAGGATCATCCGGGCTGGGAAGGAGCTCCAGGATCACTGAGTCCAACCTGGGCTCGATCCCCAGTGGATATCCAGAGGAATTTCCAGGAATTTCTCTGACACCTCCAGGGATGGGGATCCAAATCTCTCCAAGTCCCTTCCAAGGCCTGGTTGCCCTTTCCAGGAGAGATTTTCCCAAATTTCCAACCCTGGCACAGCTCAAGGCCGTTCCCTCTTGTCCTGTCCCATTCCCTGGGATCAGATCCCAAATCCCCCTTGGAAGATCCTGAAATTCCCCCCTGGATCCCCCTTTTCTCCAGGCTGAGCCCCCTGGGATTCTCCACTCCCTTTTCCAGCTGCTCCAGCCCCGTTCCCATTCCTGGCTCAGCTCCAGGCCCCCTGGACCCGGCCCAATTCCCATCCCAACATCCTCATTCCTCTCCCTTTGTTTCCCCTCCCTCCCCACCCCTCTCACCAAACCCGTTCTCAGCCCCGGGCGCGGCTCCGGCATCGCCTGAACCCCAATCCCAGCTTGGTAAAAATAACCAAAATCACCAAATTGACCAAAATAACCTTTCCTGCCCAATTCCTGCCCAATTCCTGCCAGAGGTGTCCACGGGAATTAATTCCACAGAAAATCCTCATTAACGAGAAAATGCAAATAAAGAGGAGTAGGGTGAGGGGCGTTCCAGGGGCGTCACCTCTGGAATTCCCAGGCTGGAATCCTGATCCTATAAAAGATGGATTCCTTGGTGGGTTTGGATGGGATATCCAGAATTCCCAACCCTCCCCTCAGCTGAGATCCCCCAGAACTCTTCCCTGCTCCACAGTCCCATCCCTTTGGGGCCCCATCCAGGGAATTTTGGCACGCCCGGAGCCCTAAATCTCTTTGGGATGCTGGCAGAGCTCCGGGGGTGGTTTCAGGTTTGGGATTTCTGATTCAGAGCCGAGGCAGCTGTGGGATTCGGGGCCGTCTCGGAGGGTGACGTCCGAGGTGGCACCGAGGGCTCCGTGTGTCACCGACCTCAGCCGAGCCCTGGGGACCGCGGTGGCGCTGGCTGGGGACAGGTGACAGGTGGGGACAAACAGGATGAGCGGGGTGAGGAGCCCTGCTGGATCCCGAGGCTGGAATGAGCCCCACTGGCCTCATCCCACTGCGATCCCATCTGGAAAAGTGTCCCAGGACACCCTGAAGCGAGGTGGGACAACTTCCACCATCCCAGGGGGATCCAATCCAGCCCTGGACATTCTCAGGGATAGGGAATCCATGGAATCTTCTGGGCCAGGGAAGGATTTATCCCTAAAATCCCATCCAAACCAGCCCAGGGAATTCTGGAATGGTTTGGGATGGAAAGGAACTTTAAATCCCATCCAGTCCCATCCCAGTTCCATGGGCAGGAACCTCCCCCTATCCCAGGTGGCTCCAGGCTGGAATTGGGCACTTCCAGGGATGGGAAATCCATGGAATCACCTGGGCCAGGGAAGGATTTATCCCAAATATCCCATCTAAACCAGCCCACGGAATTCTGGATGGTTTGGGTTGGAAGGACCTTAAAGATCCTGGAAGATCCAAGGCACACCTCCCACTCTGCCAGGTGGATCCAGCCTGGCCTGGGACACTTCCAGGGATGGGAAATCCATGGAATTCCATGGGTCAGGCCCTCACAGGGAGCAATTCCTGCCCAAAATCCCACCCAAATTCCCCTGACCCCGTTTCCTGTGTCCTGTCCCTGCAGTTCCTGAGGAAAAGTCCCTCTCCAGCTTCCCTACAAATCCTGGCAGGGGCTCTGGGGTCTCCACATTCCCAACATTCCCAATATTCCCAGCCTAGATCCACAGGGAAGCTTCTCCAGCCCCTGAATCCACTTCATGGCCTCCTCTGGACTCACTCCAACAATTCCACGTCCCTTTTTTTTTGGGACACCAGAACCCTGCGCGGAATTCCCAGTGGGATCCCACCAGATGGGGAGAATCCCCCTCCTCACCCTCCTGCCCAAATTCCTTTGGATCCAGCCCAAGGGATGGAGTGGATTCTTCTCATGGTGGGTCAGGAAAAGCGTTTTTGGGAAAATCCAGCAGGAAAAGGGATTTTGGTGCCACCAGGACGTGCCTGGAGCCTCGTTGCCTCATCCCGGGAACGCCACCAAATCCCAAGAAAGCGCTCCCAACGCCAGGGACCTTTTCCAAGGCGCATTCCCGAGGCTCCCGCGCGGCCCCAGCCTCTGGGGTGGGGATTCCAGACAGTTAGAGGCCACCAAACCTCCCCTCATTTGCATAATCACCCCAAAATCCACCCCAAAATTACAGCGTCCCAAGGGTGTCATTATCGCCCAGGCGGGGCCTAATTTGCACTGGGGTAATTTAATCCAGGGAGGGAAAGAGAAAAAAAAAAAACGAACAAAAAAAAAGCCCAAAAATGAACATTGGGGACCATCCCAGGGCTGAGTGTCCCCGAGGTGTCACCAGCGTTAATTAATTGGGCTCCTACACCCAGGATGAGCCACGGGCAAGGCTGCGGGACGAGTTCCTGCTCCGAGGTGGCCCCCGTGATGTCCCCGTCACCTCGTCCCCTCTCCAAACCCCAAATCCAGGCTCTGGAATTTTCCTGATTTCCTCCGAGTGCTGGGAGAGCTCCTAGGAAATAAAGGAATAGTTAATTAATTTGCCGTTCGAAGATGAAATTAAAAAATGAGGAGGTTGTGAGGTAATTACGGCCCGAGGGCAGCCGGAGGATATTCGGCGTTAATCAACCTCTCAGCAGAGGTTTCTGTTCTGATTTTAATTAAAATCAAGCAAAGTGGAAATTAAAATAACTTTAATTTACATTAGCATTAGAAGTTTTATTGCGATTTTTCTCAATGAAAAGTCATCAATTGATTCAAGTTTTCTTGCTCAAAAATTAATTTAAAAATTCATGTAGTTATTTAAAAGTGGTTGTGATCGTTTTATTTTTTTATATTCGATACTATGTCCACATGCTTATTAATAGGAAATAAAAATAAGACTCTAAAAGGGTGTCCTAAATCAGGAGGATTTGGGGATCTCACCCAGACTTTAGTTTTGAATCTTCTTCCCTTCATTTGATCCAAACCTCAATTTTATTTTTTCAGGCTTGAAATGCACAAAAAGGAGACAAAAATCCCCTCTGGAATTGTGGAATTTTGCGGATCATAAGGATCCTGATTGTCCCTGATTTGCTCATCCCGAGTTCTGCTGCCATCAGCACTTAAATTGTATTTTTAATTAATTTAATTTATTTATTTTAATTAATTTAATTAATTTAATTGATTTAATTAATTTAATTTAAATATTAATCCCTATTTTCATGTGGTTTCGCATGCATTAAAGATATAAGCTCCCACCCATAACACAAATATTTACATTAAAATCCACCCTCCTCCATTGACTCTCTGGAGCCCTTCCAGATTTTCCCCCAAAAATCCAAAACCCGACCATAAAAGGATTTTACAGCCAGGATTTTCCAGGATTAGGCGGAACCGGCCTGAAGAGCCGCTGCTATTTCGGGGTGAAAATGATAGGGAAGGGTTGATAAAGTCAAATAACCCGTTTGGGACTGGGCTTGGCCCAGGATGAATCAGGACAACGTCCACAAAGGGTGGCTCCTCTCCAACCCCAACGGGGACCCTATAAAAGGTGCCAGGTCCTCCCCTCGCTCCGCACGGCCTCCCAGGAATCCCACTCGATCCCGCCGGAGACTTGGGTGAGTGGTTCCCTCCTTTTTTTGGGAATCTTCCCTTCGTTGGGAATATTGGGGTTCCTCTGGGATTCATGGTGGATGGGAGAGTCGCTCCCGGCATTTTTTGGGGGAATTTCGAGGGGTTTCTCCCCGTTGGAATTGTTGGGTTGGGTTGTCCGTAAGGGAAGGGAATATGGGAGTTCAAGGACGTCCCTTGGGTGTGGGGTCAGCTCCCAGCTGGAACCCATTGGAGAAACGCTCCAGTTTTCCTTTTTCCATGGAAATTCTGGCATTTCCATGGGGCAGGGAGTGCTCGTGTGCCCAGGCACGTTCCAGAGGCGGGAATTGGGCACGGCGCAGATTCCCGGGATCAGATCGGGCACGGGGATCCCACAAAGGGAGGAAGGAGGGGAGGAGGAGGAGGCCTCAGAGGTTTCCAGGAGCAGCTTTTGAGGTCTCTGCCCCAGATCTTGTCTTGGGTTGGGTTAAAGCTCCTCTCAGCGGGATCACAGGGATGGATCCTGGAAACATCCGGAGCTCCTGGAATGAGTCCATGGAGCTGCTCCAAGGGCTGGGAGAGCTGGAGGGCTTCGCCTGGAGAGGAGCAGCTCCATGGAGAGCTGAGAGACCTCCCTGGACAGCAGAGGGGTTGGGTTAGGAGACCTTTAGGTTCCATTCCAAGGAAATATTCCATGAGATAACCGCCCAGGGCAGGATCTGGGGGCACCTCCCTCCCCACCATCCATCACCGCATCCCCGTCACCGTTCCCGCTCCAGCGTCACCCAAACGCGTCAGTGGCAGAGCCAGAGGCCACTCCCCATCCCACTAAAACCCCGGAATGTGTTCCCAGTGGGGAACGCAGAGCCGGGAATTCTCCTCCCTCTTCCCAAGGGAATCTCCCCCATCCCAATCCCTCCATCTGCTGCTGTCGCTCCCAGGCTCGCTTGGATCTGCAGGATGTCCCCGTTCTTGGACAGCATCGCCACCATCGTCGGCGTCTTCCAGCAGCACGCCCGGGGAGATGGGGACGGCTCCGGGCTCAGCCGCAGGAGAATGAGGGAGCTCATCCAGAGGGAATTCGCAGATTCCCTGGTGGTGAGCGCTGCTGGGAAGGGCTGGGATGTGAGAATGGCAAAATCTCCTCTGGAAAAGGGATATGGGGAGGGTCCCACCAAAGGTTGGAGTCCTTTGTGCCAGGGACGGGTCTGGAGAGGTCCGGAGGGAGCTGGGGGGGGCTCAGCCTGGAGACAAGGGGGATCCAGGGGGAATTTTGGGTTCTGCCCAAAGGGGGGATTTGGGATTTGATCCCAGGGAATGGGACAGGGCAAGAGGGAACGGCCTTGAGTTCGGCCAGGTTGGGAAATTTGGGAAAATTCCTCCTGGAAAGGGCAGCCAGGCCTTGGAAGGGGCTGCCCAGGGAGGGTTGGAGTGGTCACCCCTGGAGGTGTCCAGGAAATTCCTGGATGTTGGTCTGACTGATGGATTCCAGGATGACTCTGTGATTTTGGAATTCTTTCCCAATCATGGGATTCTGTGAAATTTCCACAACTCTTCCAAACCATTCTGCCACCAAAACAAAGGGTAAAACTTGAGAATGAACTGGGGGAGATGTGGTTTTCCTTTTCTGTGAAGGAGAAGCCCCAAAAAGGAAAGAGTTCCTGAGCTGCAGCCAGGGAACAACCAGGAAAATGGGGAATGAATTCCACAGCCGGTGCAGAGCCCTAAAAGTGAAATTATGAGTGATGGAAGGAGAATTCCTGCAATTTTTCCCAATTTTGCATTTCTCCCCCAAGGGGCAGGAAGACAAAAATCCCCTTTTTTCCCTCCTTCATGTTTTTTTCCCTGCAGAAGCCTCACGACCCTCAGACCATCGAGAAGATCCTGCAGTTCCTGGAGTGGGATGGGGACGGGGACATCGACTTTAACGAGTTCCTCCTCTTGGTGTTCCGGGTGGCCAAGTGCTGCTTCTGGTTCCAGCCTAGGGCCCCATTCCTGGTGCAGAGAACAAAGCTCCCTACTGGCGAAAAATCCCTCCAGGAGCCGGAAATCAGGGGCAGAGGGAGCCGCCGGCAGCTCCAGGAAGAGGAGGAGGAGGAACAACAACAAACCTGGGAGAGGAATCGTGAAGTTGAGCTGCAACGAGACCTCAGGGTCAGGGAGGTGGAGATCTCAGAAGAAAGGAGAAGGGATCAGCGGGAACGCCACACACGGAACGGGAAGGACACGGAACCGAGCGGGGAATGGGAAAGGTTCCAGGAGGAAGATCCAGCAGACGTGAGGATGGGCAGGCAACGCTGTGAGCCCCAACCACGGCCAGACCGGTGGAGCCGCCAGGATTTGGAACAGGATGAAAGAAAACAGCGGCCACGAGGAGCAGATGGAGGAGGTGACAACTGGCCACAGGAAGGCGAATTTCTCCGGGAAGAGAGGAGCCGCAACCGCCGAGGTGAGCTGGAACAAAGAGGGCTGGAAAGGAGGAGCTGCCGGGAGGCCGAGCTGGAATGTCCAGAGTCCAGGCGGCCACATCAGTCGTACGTGGAGGAACCGTTAGAGATCAGCCTCGGGGAACGTGGGAGAGCAGAGCTGGAGGAACGCGGCTATGAACGGAGAACAAGGCAGGAACGAGAGCTAAAATTGGCAGAAAGGGAAAGGGAGATCAGGGAGGAGCAGGAGAGGGAAGAAAGAGATGGTCCCAGAAGAAAAGGGAGAATGAGAGAGAGAAGGGTGGATCAGGAACGGGAACTGGAGCTGGAGGTGTCTGAGCGCCGCAAACGGGAAAGGGAGGTAGAAGTGGCTGCCATTGGCCGGAGAGAGACACGGGAGAGACAGGAGCGTGAAATTCGTGCAACTGAAGCTCGTGGAAGGAGAGAACCAGCAATGTATGAAAGGAGAAGAGAGACCTCAGTGGCAGCAGCAGAAGCCGACATCAAAGTGCACCGTGAGATCCGGGAACGGGAACCACGAGAGGAACTGAGAAGAAGAGGGTGTCCCTGTGAGGGAGAGGAAGAAGCAGAAGCAGACAGGAGAATTTCCCGGGTCAGACAGAGAGAAGAGGCCGTGAGAGAGAGGAGAATCGATCAGGAATGGGAGGTGGAGGGCTCTGAGTGCCGCACACAGGAAACAGAGGAAGAAGTGGCTGCCATCAGCCGGAGAGAGACACGGGAGAGACGCAAAATTCGTGAGGTTGAAGCTGATGGAAGGAGACAAAGAGAAACTCTGAGGTTTGAAAGGGAGAGAGAAACCTCAGTGGCAGCAGCAGAAGCTGATGTCAAAGTGCGCCGTGAGATCCGGGAACGAGAATCACGAGAGCAGCTAGGAAGAAGAGAGCGCCCCTGTGATGATGAAGAAGCAGTAGAATTAGAGAGAATTTCCCGGGTCAGAGAAGGGGCTGTGAGAGAGAGGAGAATCCATCAGGAACGGGAACTGGAAGGCTCTGAGCGCCGCATACGGGAAACGGAGGAAGAAGTGGCTGCCATCGGCCGGAGAGAGACACGGGACAGACGCGAAATTCGTGAAGCTGAAGCTGAAGGAAGGAGACAAAGAGAAACTCTGAGGTTGGAAAGGGAGAGAGAAACCTCAGTGGCAGCAGCAGAAGCCGATGTCAAAGTGCGCCGTGAGATCCGGGAACGGGGACCACGAGAGGAGCTGAGAAGGAGGGAACGACCCTGGGAGGGGGAAGAAGACAGAAGAATTTGCCCCAGAAGAGAGAGAGAAGAGGCTGTGAAGGAGAGGAGAATTAATCGGGAACAAGAACTGGAAGTGTCTGAGAGCCACACACGGGAAAGGGAGGAAGATGTGGCTGCCAGACACTTCAGAGAGACAAGGGAGAGACGTGAAATTCGTGATGGAAGAAGTCAAAGAGAAACTCTGCAGTTTGAAAGGGAGAGAGAAACCTCAGTGGCAGCAGCAGAAGCCGATGTCAAAGTGCGCCGTGAGATCCGGGAACCACGAGAGGAGCTGAGAAGAAGAGAGCGTCCCTGTGAGGATGAGGAGGAGGAAGCAGAAGAGAGGAGAATTTCCCGGGTCAGAGAGAGAGAAGGGGCTGTGAGAGAGAGGAGAATCAATCGCAAACTGGAGCTGGAGGGCTCTGAGGACTGCATACGGGAAATGGAGGAGGAAGTGGCTGCCATTGGCCGGAGAGAGACACGGGAGAGACGGGAGTATGAAATTCGTGAGATAGACGCTGCTGGAAGGAGACAAAGAGAAACTCTGAGGTTCGAAAGGGAGCGAGAGACCTCAGTGGCAGCCGCAGAAGCTGATGTCAAAGTGCGCCGTGAGATCCGGGAGCCACGAGAGGAGCTGAAAAGGAGGGAACGACCCTGGGAGGGGGAAGAAGACAGAAGAATTTGCCCCAGAAGAGAGAGAGAAGAGGCTGTGAAGG
>JAOTQP010000955.1:345005-364057 GCA_026413545.1 Cichladusa arquata
GTCTCTTCCGCTTGCCTTCAGCCCCGGTTTCTTGGGGATTTTGGGGGGCTCTGGCCTTGTGGGGGGGGGGTGGGTTGGGTGTGTCCCACCCTTGGAGGTGACACTGGGGACAGGAGATGGTGCTGGGGCTGACGCTGAACCTCCTCTTCCTCTTTTTCATCGTGCAAGGTACGGGGTAGATGGGGGCGCTGGGGTGGGGATGTGGCTCTGGGGACACTTGGGGACATGGGGGTGACCCCACCCTGTCCCCACCGTGGCTTTTCCTACAAGGTGCCACCACCAGGTCCGTCCCCACAGGAGCCACCACGCCTTGGGGTGAAGGGATGGACTGTCCCCACGGGAAATCCCAAAAAAAGCAGAAGCGAGGGAAAAATTAATCCCTGAGGAATTCGGGGTAGAAAAACTTGAAATCCTTTTCCTGCCCCGCTAAAGGCAAAGGGCTACAGGAATGGTGGAGTTATTTGAATTTTGGTTTTAATATTCGAGTTAATTTGCATTTTAAACACGTCTGGAATTCCAAGCGGGATGAAACCCGGGAAAGGCCAAGCAACCCCACAACACCATCCCTGTTTTTCGGGTTTCTTGGCAGCCTGGGCACAAGAACCCCAACCCTTGGAGGTGAACGGAGCCGTCGGCGGGGTGGCATTTCTGAACCCCCGCAGCCCCCAAGATCCCTCCAGCTATTCCCAAATCCATTGGCGCTGGGAAAACCAGGTGACAATCGCCATCCGGAAACGGGGGCAGGAGCCCGTGTACCCCAAAAGCCGCTTCTGGGGGCGTCTGGAGCTCTTTGACAACCACACGCTAAAAATGAGCGAGCTGAGCGTCGGTGACAGCAGCGAGTACCGCCTGTACCTGGAGGATGACACCGGCAAGGAGAGAGTCCAGAGGGTCCAGCTGAGGGTCTACGGTGAGCTTGGGGACAGGGCGACGTCCCTGAGCTCCACGGGTGGGTTGGAGACGTTGTGATGTCATGGGGATTGTCCCAGAGCTCCACAGGTGGGTTTGGGACGTTGCGACATCATGGGGGTTGTCCAGGTGCTCCACAGGTGGGTTGGGGATGCTTTGACATCCTCAAGAAATTGTCCCAGAGCTCCGTGGGGAGGTTGTGATGTCCTGGAGATTGTCTCACTTCCCCACAGGTGGGTTGGGGACATTCTGACGTCCTGGGGAATTGTCCCAGAGCTCCATGGGTGGTTTGAGGACATTGTGAAATCCTGGGGGATGTCCAGGTGCCCCCAGGTGGGTTTGGGACATTGTGACATTCTGGGGGTTGTCCCAGAGCCTCATGGGGACATTGTGACATCCTGGGGGTTGTCCCAGAGCCTCACAGGGACATTGTGACATTCTAGGGGTTGTCCCAGAGGCTCATGGGGATGCTGTGACATCCAGGGGGCGTTGTCACCATGTCCTACAGGTGGACTGGTGACATTATGACATTCTGGGGGAATTGTCCCCAACCTCCACGGGGCCTTTGTGCCACCCCGGCCTCTCCTGCAGATCTGGTCCCGAAGCCCCACGTGGGGGCCACCACCAGCGGCGACGCCCAGCAGTGCAACGCCACCCTCAGCTGCTCCGTGTCCCTCCAAGGGGTCACCTACGAGTGGATCCCGCTCCAGAAGCTCCTGAGGAACGACGGCCCCGTCCTGAGCGTGTCCTTCAACCCCTCCGTGGAGACCTACGTGTGCCGGGTCAGCAACCCCGTGTCCTCCAACAACGCCTCGCTGACCTACCGGCCCCCCTGCAGCTGGACAGGTACGGCCACGGCCGGACACGGCCCCAGGAAGGGTGGCCTTGGCGTTGGAATGTCCCCAGAGTGGCTTTTGGGGGAGTTTGGCGACTTTCGGAGCAACCCCAAAGAATTATTGGGGTTGGGAAAGAGCGTGATCCAAAATGGGGCTGATCCTGCGTGATCCAGAAGGATCTCCAGGAATTCCTCGGACACCCCCAGTGGTCATCCAGAGGGATCTCCAGGAATTCCTCGGACACCTCCAGGGAAGGTCACTCCAAACCTCCCTGAGTCCCTGCCAAGGCCTGGCTGCCCTTTCCAGGCGGGATTTTCCCAAATTTCCCACCCTGAGCCTCCGCTGGCACAGCTCGAGGCCATTCTTTTGTCCTAATTTCGGACTCCACCCCAAAATTGACCCCACTGCGGTGTAGGAGGATCCCTGAACCCCAAAATGGACCCATGGGGTATTGGGGGTCCCTGAACCCCCAAAATCAGGAGAGGTCAGGGTGTTGTCTCAAAATGATCCCCCTTTCCGTGTGAGCAGATCCCAATTCCCCAGGCGGATCCCAAGGGTGGTGGGATTTGCCTTTCCCAAATCCCTTTCCTGGATTTGGGGACCATCCCAGAGCTCCTGGATCTCCTTTTGCCTCCAGGGGAATCCTCATCCGTCACCTGTGCCACGCCCAGCGCCCTGGTGACCCTGGGACACCTCGTCCTCCTCTTCCTCCTGCTCCCCGTGCCCTGAGGACACCGCAGGTGACACCTCCTGTCACCTCCTGTCACCTCCTGTCACCTGCTGTCACCTCCTCACCTTCCACCCCCACGGGGACAACGCCTGGATGAAGATTCCAAGTCCCTGGATTCAGGAAACCGTGGTTGTTCAACCAGAACGGAATCGCCGGAATTGTTTCATTGATGGTTAATTTGGAAATGGGAATAATTTAATTTATGGTTAATTTGGAAATGGGAATCATTTAATTTATTGTTAATTCGGCAATCAGAATAGTTTGATTTATGCTTTATTTGGAAATCGGAATAGTTTCATTGATGGTTAATTTGGAAATCAGAATAATTTAATTAATGGTTAATTTGAAATCGTCCCCGAACTGGAAATCCGAATTTGGAATTTTTCCCCGAATTCTGCAGGGGGACCCAATCTGAGCCTTTTCTGGGGTTTCCTGGAATTTTGGGGAATCCTTCTTTTTTGGGATGGCCTCAAAGGGCAGAGCTGAGGTGATACCTTTGGTTTTCCATGCTGGGGAGGGTTTGGGATTGGTTTCGGTTTTTCCTAAACATTTCTTTGCACATTAAATTTGATCCTGGACACCACATTTTTTGGATTTTTCTGGATTTTATCCTGGGCTGGGACATCTCATGGCTCAGGGATCCGGGGGGATGGTGGAAAAATTCCCCCTCCAGCCTTGTTTTTGGGGACAAAATTCCTTCTTTCATCCCCCAGAGCAGGATCCAGCTCCGGAGGGTGGGACACGGATCCAGCAGGGTGGGAAGAAATTTTGGGAATGAAGGAGATGATCCCTCAAAAAAAAAACACATGGAAAAATTTGGGACTCTTCCAGCTACACCAACCCAACCCAAAAAGGCAGAAAATCAGGGATTTCACCTCCAAAAATCCCCAAAATTTCCACTTTAAGCAAAGATTCCCAAGGCTAGAATCACCCAAGGGCCAACAGGGAATTCCTTGGAAAAATCCAATTCCAGCCCTGCCTGAGGAGTGGCTTGGGATAATTCCTGCTCCTTGGATGATGATTTTAACACCAAAGTTGATTTTTCCAGTGGAAATAATTTTTTGGTGTCTTGCTCCACTCCCACGTGGAGATTTCGAGCTTTTATTCAGTGTATAAAATCCAGGATATCAAAGAAAACGCCTGGAAATTATTGAATATTGACCCTGGTGCTGAATCTTGGTTTTCCAGCCAGAAAATTCCAGGATGAGTTGATGGGGAAATGAAAGGTTTTGAGATCATTATTTCCACTTAAAAGAGGTTTTTCCTGTCATTTTATGTTCCTTGTTCCCAAAAATGTTTCCCAAAAGGAATTTTTTCCTGGATGATTTCACTTCATTAATTTTTCCTGCCCAATTCTAGCCAAGCCCAGGTGGGGAAAATGGTTTTTTGGGGGGATTTTTTGGACTTTTCTGGACCATTTCTGGATCGAAAATCTTCCTGTTGGGACGTGGGAGTTGGATTGATGGAGAAATCGACGGAGAAATCCAGCTTGGCCATGGGAATTCCAGGTGGGATTTGTGCCTCTAAAAACATCCCCAAATCCCAAAATTCCCCAACAAAAAAATCCCAAAATCCCCCCAAATACCCCAAAACCAACGACTTCACCACCCCAAAATCCTTCCAAGTGCCCATTCCAGAAGTTTCCAGGAGGAATCACTGCTGTTGTTTCCAGACGAATTCATCCCGCGCTTCGCCGTCCGTATTTTTTTCTGGAAAAGTCTGATTTTTGGGAAATGACTGTTTTGGGTTTTTCACCTCATCAGGTGCTTTCTCAGCAGGGAGGAGGAACTCAGAGGATGTTACGTGTGGGTTTTTTGGGGTGGTTTCGGGTTTTTTTCAGGGTTTTTTTGGTCATTCAAATATCATTTACCAGCAGCAAAACCTCCAAGCTGGTCTCACCTGAAAAGCAGCGGGATCCTGGGATTATCTGCGGTTGGATTTGGGTCAAAATCCTGGAATTCTCATCCTTGGAACCACAAGGAATCGGTCACAGCTCGGATTGTTGGATCCAACAAATTTGGAGAAAGAAAAGAGCAAAAATCTCTCGGATTTTCTCCACTGAAACCAGTCAAGATTTTCCCAGCATCAGATCCACGACTGGAATTTTTTTCCCTGCCTTTCCCAGCCATTCCAGGAAGGACCAAACCCATCCCCAAATTCACCCAAATTCATCGAGAACAAGGATTTGGCTTCTACCAGGTGAGTTTTTGGGGATCTCCCATCCTTCTCCTTGCTGTGGATCCTATGGAGCTCCAAGCTGGGATATTCCTGGGAAATTTGGGGTTTTTCCACCTTTGGGGGGATGGAGCAGATTTTGGGATGTTCTGGGGAGCCACCCAAGTCCTTTGAAGCTTCCACCTCCCCAAGGCTGTAAAAATCCAGGAAATCCCTTTAAAACTGGATTTTTCCTCTTTTTTTTTTTTTTTTTTAATTTTTTATTTTTTCTCTTTTGAGGACCCTCATCAGGATGAGGCAATTCTGGTGGAAAGCCAAATCCGTTTTTCTGCTTTTCTCCGCAGCTATTGGGGCACAAAGCACAATCCCCCACGCTTTGAATAATTTCCGATTGACGAGAGGAAAAGGCAAAAATTTCGACTCATTCGCATCAAAAACAGGAAATGCGAGGCCCGGGGCTGAAAATCCTCCCCTCACCACCTGCTCCGAACCTGGGAGCGGCGGAGGCTCCGTGACCCCGGGATGGGCTCCGGCACTTGGCTCCAGCTGCTCCTCACCCTCGGAGCTCTTTGGGGTATGTTGGTGTTCCTCCCAAATTTTGGGGGGTTTGGGGTGTTTTTTCCCGGATTTTGGGGGTTTCTTAGGCCATTTAGGACTTTGGGGCGGAGCTGCTCCAGGTGGGGTGTGAGGAACATCCCAAAAACTCTTCCAGAGGGAGGAGGGGATTAAAAAAAATTATCATTAAAAAATTTTTTTGCAGCTGGAGAAGTGAAGGATTTGGGTGAATTTTAGCGGGGTTTTGAGAGCTCTGAGGGATTAATTCCTCGCCAGAGGGAGTTGGGAATTCCAGAGGAAGATTCCAGGCAGATTGGCTCAAATCACCGGGCTGGGAGATGATTTCCAAGGAAGAAAAATCATGGAATGGTTTGGGTTGGAAGGACCTTTTCCTTTTTCGCCTTTCCCTTTTCCCTTTTCCCTTTTTCCCTTTTCCCCTTTCTCTTTTCACTTTTCCCTTTCCCCTTCTCCCTTTTCCATTTTCTCTTTTCTCTCTTCCCTTTTCCTCTTTCCTTCCCCAATTCCCTTTTCCTGTTCCCTTTTCCCTTTCCCTTTTTTCCCCTTTTTCCCCCCTTTTTCCCCCTTTTCATTTCCTTTTCCTTTCCTTTTCCTTTCCTTTCCTTTCCTTTTACCCTCCTTTTTCCTTTTCCATTTTCTTTCGAGGGCAAAACCAATGGGGAAAAGACTTTGGGAAAAGTGGGTGGGGACTCTGCTCTGCTTTTGGAAGCTCCAGATTTGGCTCCTCCTCCCTGTTCTCCTCCTCCTCCTCCTCGTCCTCCTCTTCCTCTTCCTGCTCCTCCTCCCCCTCCTCCCACAATTTCCTACAATAACAAAATTTATTTGCCCAGAAATGAGGGAAAATCTGAATCGAGGAAAATATGAATGGAGGAAAATCCAAATCAAGGAAAATCTGAATGGAGGAAAATCTGAATTATTGGCTTGGAATAAAAAGCAACAAAGGGTTTTTTGGGGGAAAAAATCCTCCCACAGAAATCCGGAGGAGTGGAAGATGAAACTCTTCAAATTTTATTTTTTTATTCCAAAAAGCCCAACCTGGGACCAAATCAACCAGAACGAAAATGTGGGATTTGTACCCGAGCGCGCTCCCAGGTGGCTGCAATTCCCAAAATTCCAGAATATTTGAAGTTCGGAAAGAGACTCCTTTGGATTTGGGGTTTCTCCTTTGGAATTTGGGTTTTCTCCTTTGGATTTGGGTTTTGGATTTGAGGTTTCACCTTTGGATTTGGGATGTCTCCCTTGGATCTGGGATCCTGTGGATGACCAGGCTGGATCCAGCATGAATTCTCACCTGGATTCCCGGATTCCTCTGGGATTGGGATGAGGATGATCCCCATGAGCCTCATCCCTTCTCTCTCCCTTCTTCCCAGGGATCGGAGCCAGGGAAACACAGTTGGGAATTTTGGGAGAGCCGACGCTCCTGCAGATCCCCCGCGAGTTCCAGGAGCGCACCGAGGAATTCGGGGAAGCCTCCTGGAAAAAAACCATGGAGGGGTCGCAGAAGAAGACAATCCTGCTGAAGATTTCCGGCAGGAATGCCACGGAGTACGAGAGGGAGCGGATGCGCTTCCACAGGGGGAATTTTTCCCTGGAAATCCTCAACACCAGCCGGGATGACGAGAGGCTCTACGAGTACAGCGTCAGCAAGGGGCCAGAGGAGGAGCTCTGGCAGATCCAGCTGGAGGTGTTCGGTAAAAAAAATCCTTTGGGAATTGCCGCGATGGAAGATCCCGGCTTTTTCCGGAATGTTCCTGGGTTTTTCCGGAATGTTCCTGGGTTTTTCCCAGGGTGTTTCTGGCTTTTTCCTGGAAGTTCCTGGCTTTTTCTTGGATGTTTCTGGCTTTTTCCTGGATCTGTCTGGCTTGTCCCTGGATGTTCCTGGCTTTTTCCTGGAAGTTCCTGGCTTTTCCCTGGAAGTTCCTGGCTTTTTCCTGGATGTTCCTGGCTTTTTCCTGGACGATTCTGGCATTTTGGGAGAAAGCTTGGGAGATGGGTGGCAATCAAGGGGGTGGATATGCCTACTTCGAAGTCCTAAAAAATATCCTGGAATTCCCTTTTCTCCGTTTTTCCAGAGCTGGAGGCCAATCCCAGCTTTTTGCAGGAATTTCCCAGCTTTTTGTTGGATATTCCCAGCCTTTCCTTGGAATTTCCTGATATTTTCATGGATGTTCCTGGGGGTTTTTTCTGGATGTTCTCAGCCTTTCAGGAGCAGGTCTGGGATGCGGGTGGTGATGAAGGAGGTGGAAAACCAAATCATGGAATTCCTGCCTTTTCCCAGAGCCGGTGGCCCATCCCAACATCCTGATCCTCCATCGGGAATTGTCCAACGGCAGCTGCTCCCTCTCCCTCCTCTGCACCTCGGAGAGGGGGGACGAGGTTTCCTACAGCTGGGACAGCCGGGATAACGGGACCGAAGGGATGTGCTCTGGGAACAGCAGAGTCCTGAACGTCTCCTATTCCCTACGGAACAGCGGCATCCGCTGCGTCTGCACCGCCAGCAACCCCGTCAGCAGCCGCGACGTGGCCTTCGACTCTTCCCAGTGCAGCTCCGAGCAGCAGGGTAGGTCCTGGAATCCTGGAATCCTGGAATCCCAGAATCATGGAATCGTAGAATCATGGAATCATGGAATTCCAGAATCCCAGAATCCTGGAATCCCAGAACCCCAAAATGCCAGAATCATAGATTCCCAGAACCCTTGAATCCCATAACCCCAGGACCCCAAAATCCCAGAATCATGGAATCCCAGAATCCCAGAATCCTGGAATCCCAGAACCCCAAAATCCCAGAATCATGGAATCCCAGAATCCTGGGATCCTGGAATCCCAGAACCCCAAAATCCCAGAATCATGGAATCCCAGAATCCTAGAATCACAGAATCACAGGCTTTTGGAATCCAAGAATCCCGGAACCCCAGAATCCGGGAACCTCAGGATCCCAGAATTCCAGGATTCTGGAATCACAGAATTTTGGAACCCCAGAATCTCAGAACCTCAGGATCCCTGAATTCCAGAATTCTGGAATCACAGAATTTTGGAATCCCAGAGTCTCAGAATCCCAGAATTTCAGGATTGTGGGGTGGGAAGGGAGCTCTGAAGACGTCCCAGTGCTGTCAGGGCAGGGTGGGAATTTGATGGATGTGGGTGGAAATTTGAGTATTTTTTGTGGAAATTTTAGAGATTTCTCTGGATATTTGAGATATTTCTCTGGATTAACGGGATCCAACTTTGGATGAGAGATTTTATGGATATTGGAGATATTTCTGTGGCTATTTGAGATATTTCCGTCCCTCAACCCCCCTTAAAGCCACCAGAGACGTTTTTAGTTTGTTGGGGTTTTTTTTTTTTATGACCCCAGACCCAGCCCCCAGCGGGTTTTTAGCTCAAATAAGGCAAATAAAGAGAGCTCAGAGGCATTTCCTGCCCTTGGTTTCCTGCAGCAAATCAACCCCAAATCAGGTGACAGGGGGACAAATTCATGCTCCAAATAAGGTGGTGAAGAGACAAAATTCAGATCAAAATTAGGTCACAGTGGTGACAGAAATCAGCCCCAAAGTCAGAGGGCAAAATTATGGAATCCAGCCCCAGTGATAAAAAATCGGTCCCAAAATCAGGTGACAAAAATCAGCCCCAAAATCAGGTGACAAAAATCAGCCCCAAAATCAGGTGATGAGGTGACAAGAGGCTCTGGGTGCCCCAGTGCCACCTCCCAGTGTCCCCTCCTGTCCCAGGTGTCCCCGGGGTGAGGACAGAGCTCCTCGTGCCGCTGGTGGCTCTCAGTGTCATCGTCATCATGGCCATCGTCACCTTCAAGGCCACCCACTTGGCCAAACGTGAGTTTGGGGGGTCCTGGAGTTGGGGGAGGAGGGGCCCCAAGGGCTGATTCCCAAAATCCCAGAGGTTGGGAGGGAAAGAATTCCGAGGTCATTGAGTCCGAGCTGTGACTGGTCCCCATCCGGTCACTCAATGTCCGGTGGTTCCTCGGACACCTCCAAGGACGGCGACTCCAAACGTCCCTTCCAAGGTCTGAGCGCCATTTCCAGGAGAAGATTCCTTCTGGAAGAGTTGGAAACCTTGGAATGGATTATCCCAACCCTTGGGAAGGAGGAAAATGGAGTTTTTCCTCCAAGTGTAAAAGGCAGGGGGAAGAAATGGCTCAAAAAATAAAGGGAAATATTAAAAAAAATCAAAATATAAAAATGGACTTTCCCACAGATTTAGGAATAGGTGTCCATGAGCATCTCACACAATCCCAACAGGAATTGGATGATCCCAATCCTAAAATTGGAGAGCCCAGCGTCTCTTCCCATTCTCTGATTGGAGACAAATTCCCAGAAATGACCAAATGATTCAGAAATCCTCCATAAAATCCTCAGAAATCCCATCCTGAGGGGATGTGGACGGAATTGGGATTAGGATCTTTGGGATCCTCTCCCAGCTCATCCCTGACCAAGGTTGAGTTTCTTGGAGAGAAAATCTGAAAAGGAGAATTCCTGAGGGGGGTGGGGGGAGAAAAGGCAGATCCAGGAGGAATTTTAGGATCTTTCAGGGGAAATTTGGGATCTGATCCCAGGGAATGGGGCAGGACAGGAGGGAACAGCCTCGAGCTGGGCCAGGGTTGGATTTTTCGGATGATTTTTCCATGGCAAAAGGGTTGGGAAGCGTTCAGGGAGATCAGGGAGGGTTGGATCCCCATCCCTGGAGGGAATTCCTGGAATTCCTTGGGATGGCCAAGACAGGACGACACCAGTCGGACTCAGTGATTTCAGAATTCTTTTCCAACCTGGATAATCCCAGGATTTGTCACCTGATCCCCCCACAGGTTACCAGGTCCCCTCCCAGGTCACTCCGGACGGTGCCACCAGTGCCACCATCTATGCCCAGGTGCAGGTGAGTGGGGAAAATGGGGAAAAATGGGTGAAAAGGGAAAAAAGGAGGGGAGAAAGTAGGGGGAAAAGGGGGGAAAAAGAGGTAAAAGGGAAAAAAGGGGAAAAGCGGGAAAAGGCGGAAGAAAGGAGAAAAAAAGTGGAAAATGGGAGAAAGGAAAGAAAGGATGGAAGGGGAAGAAATAGGGGGAAAAGGGGAGGAAAGGAGGAAAAAATGGGGGGAAAGGGGGAAGAAAAGGAGAAAAAAATTGGGAAATTTCCACGGTGGCTTTGGGGACAAACTCCAGGATTTTCCATCTTTTCCGAGCCCCACTGGGCACAGACCCGGCAGGAAAAGGTGGTGGCAGCACCGGAGTGGCCCTGAGGGACATCTTGGGGACACTGAGGTGCCACTCAGGTGCCCCCCAAGACCCCTCAGGTGCCCCCCAGGTGCCTCAGGTCGCTGCCCACCCTTTGTCCCCTCCCTCAGAAGCCCAAAGGGACCGTCCCCAACGCCGCCCCAGTTTCGTGCACCACCATCTACACCGCGGCCACCGGGCCACCTATGGCCACCGACGGAGCCCCCCGGCCCCCAGCAGCGTCCCCAACCCCACGGCAACACCCCCAGGTAAGGGGGACTGTCCCCAACGCCCTCCTGTGGGGCACCCCCTGGCCAGGCCACCTCACTGAGCCCCGAATTTTTGTCCTCTCTAAGGATACCACCACGGTTTACGCCAGCGTGACTCTTCCCGTGGCCTGAGCCTTCCTGGGATCCGCTGATCCCTGGGGAATCCTTTGGGAATCCCTGACTGACCCCGGAGGAATCGGGGGCAGAACTCTCCGGTGTGCCCGGCGTGGTGGCCAGAGCAGTGAAGGATGGTCGAGCAAGGGCTGGACATTGGTGAGGAACCTGCTCTGGTTGTGGTTGAGGAATTCCAGCTGGATCCTGGAGCAGTGCGAGCAGGGAGAGAGGCTCTGGATGTGCCTCGGATCTGGGAATGCTGGAGGATCCCAACGGGAATGGTCATTCCCACATCTGTGACCCCAGGAATGGTCATTCCCACATCTCTGACCCTGGGAATGGTCATTCCCACTCCTGTGACCCCAGGAATGGTCATTCCGACTCCTGTGACCCTGGGAATGGTCATTCCCAGATCTCTGACCCTGGGAATGGTCATTCCCTCTCTGCGGCCTCAGGAAGAGTGTCGGGATTTGGACTCCAACGTCATCCTGGTCCTGATTTCCAGAGGGAGCTCACAGGGAATTCAAAGAGGAAAAATGAGAAGTGGTTTCCTATTTTGAGCTCTGGAATGCATTAAAAACCCCAAATCCACCGGGTTTTGTCCCAAGGAAGAAATTTTGGGGACACCTCTGTGGGAGGAGTCACATCCCCACCAAACTTTCCCATTCCCATTCTTTCCCACTGATCTGAGGGATTTTATAATCCCAAATTATCTCAGGTGTCTGCAAGTCCAAGCTTGTGGATTGTGGCAGAGGGGAAAAGAAAATAAACTTGGAATATTTTTTAAAAAATATTTGGGGATTGGATTCTGGAGGAGTTTCCCAGGCCGGACCTGGATTTTGGGGGAAGAGAATCCAAAGTTTTTGCCCAGGAAAGGTTAGGTCAGGCTCATCCTTGTGGCTCTGAATTGGTGGAAAAAACCCATATTCCATCAGGGAGGAGCCCTGGAAGTGTCCAGGGAGGTTTGGAGTGTCCACCACTGGAGGTGTCCAAGGTGAGGAGCGGCCACAGGTTGGATTTGGTGCCCTCGGAGCTCTTTCCCCACCCCCTGAGATTCTGCGGATCCTGGAGGTGGCAGGGAAAAAATAATGTGTAAATTTTCCTTCCGGAGTAGTGTCACCCACAGTTGTCACCACATCATGGTGTGACAATTGTGGGGGCCTTTCTGTAACTTCTGCAGTTCCCAGAAAGGCCCCCACTCTTGGGCAGCCCCCCACAGCCTCCCCAGACAGGAGGGGACACTCGGCCAATGTCCCAGGGGGAGATGGCACCTCAAAAACCCGCGGGATTTTGAAATAAAACAAAGCCCAAAAATCCCACCCTGTGCGTGTGAGCGTTGTTCCCTGAAATTCTCAAATTCCCAAATCTCTCCTGCCGTCTCCATCCCACCCCCAGCCCCGTGCCCCCTCCTCACCTCAGCTCCCAGCCAGCCCCCGGAGCAGCCGCTGGAGGTGTGGGGACACTTTGGGACAGCTTGGACACCCCAGCAGGGCCGGGAACTTTGGGGAGGAATATCAAATCCCAAAATGCCCTTTCCAGCCCCAAAATCCTCCTCATTCCAGACCCCAAATCCGCTTTCCAACTCCAAAATCCTCCTCATTCCAGACGCCAAATCCCCTTTCCAGCCCCAAAATGTTTTCCTTAATGTCCCTCCCAACCCAAACCAGTCTGGCCCAGCAGCTCCCAGTTCCTCACTGGGACAGCAGAACTGGAGTTATTTTTAGGATTTTCCCTCCATCTGTCCCAGCTCACTTCCCCCTGACCCCAAAATCTCACCACGAGGAGTCTGCATGTGACCTTCCGAGAATAACTGGGATTTGGGGAAGTGCTGCTTTCCCAAAATTGCCACTGTCCTGTGTCTGGGGTTGGCTTTGTGGGGACACTGGAGGATTCCTTTATAGCTGAGGCTGAGGGACTCGAGGCTGGTCCCCACGGAGCGCCTGAGGCATTTGTCACATGGGGTCCAGCTGCCACGCCCACCTTTACTTGGAAACAGAGTTGGTTTTTTTTAAAAACCTCAACTTTTCTCACCTTTGCTTGGAAATTGAGTTGTTGGTTGGTTTGGTTTTTTTTAACACCTCGTTTCCTCACCTTTACTTGGAAAATGGATTTTTTTTTTTTTTAAACACCTCAACTTTTCCTGACCTCTGCTTAGAAACTGAGTTTTTTTCTTTTTTGAACACCTCAAGTTTCCATCGCAAGTTTCCACGCACCCATCGTGTGTCAGGTTTATCATAAACCAAAAGTTTTACGCTCCGCCCACAATTCTAAGCTTTGCAGGCACTCTTGCTCCTCCTCTTTTGTTGCCATCATTTTTCGGCATGCTCAGTGCTCTGAATCCTCCCTGTGCTCTGGATACCCATGGACAAATTTTGGATCCCTCTTCTCACCACGCTCATGCTCCTCCACCAAACCAGTAAGTGCCAGCTGTTCCTTGTCCCTTGGGAAGGAGATTTTGGGGTGGTTTTAGGTGGTTTTGGGTTGGTTTTCAGAGCAGCTCCGCGGGGTGGATTCGCAGCCAGGGTGAAAGATGCTGCCACGGATCTCTTGTTACCATGGAAACCTGGTGATGGAGGGCTGATGTCCACCTCTGGTCCAGCCTCTGTCCAGATGTTCTCCAGACATCCTGCTCTACTCCTGCTCCTCTCGACGTTGCCTCCCAGTTTTTTGAGATCCTGGGGTAATTTTTGGTTAGAAAAGAGGGAAATTGAGCAAGGTCCAGCTGCAGCCCATTCCGTCATGCTCCAAGAGGGGTTATATCATGTGAGCCACCCCGTGGCTTTGTTAACCAGAAAATTTCCTGCTGCTTTTATCTTCCCCCAGCATTTTTCCCTTTCTCGTGGTCCGTTGCCTGTATCTCAGAGGTGGCTGAGGCTGGCTGAGGGAGCTAGAAATTCTGAGCCCAGCCTTGGGGCTGAGCCGGGATCAGTTCTCTGTTCAAAAAACTGGGAAGAAAAACTCTGTTTCCAGTCTAGGCTGGGGGGAAAAAAAACTGTTTTGGTTTTTTTTTCTTTTTAAATGGGAAGTTGCAAAAATGACAAAAACAACTCCTTCCTCTTTGAATTCATGACTCAAGGTCAGGATGTGTTCATTGTAGGGGAGGGAGGGATCCAGAGGGATCTTGGATGTTGTCCTGGGCTGCATCTGAAGGAGTGTGGGAGGATTCCCATCTCGGGTCTTGTGAGTTCCCACCTGGAACGGGGGGATCCCACTGGGAATGGGGAGATCTCATTGAGAATGGGGAGATCCCATCCTTCCGTGAGCCCCCTTCCTTTAAAGACCCCCAGCCCTGATGGGCTTTTTTCTCTGGGTTCAGCAACTTCATCACACCTTGATCCTACCTTGGTCCCAGCTCCCATCCACCGCACTCCACGTTCTCCCACCATGTTCTCTCCCCAGCGAGTGCCAGCGACACCACGGAGCTGATCAGAGCCGTGGGCGAGTCCGTGACCTTCCACATCCAGGACGCATCAGGTGGAGACGCAGCAGTCTGGAGTTTTGGGAATGTACCCATAGTGACTGTGTCGTTTAAAGATCCTTCTAAACACATATTTACAAATGGCGAATTCGAAAAACGTTCTGCTGTCTCCAAGGACGGCCGTGCGCTCAGCATCTCCCAGCTGACTCTGGAGGATGCCGGGAACTACTCTGTAAATATTAATGGAAAAACATCCACCTTCACCCTCCACGTGTACAGTAAGTTCTTTTAGTGTTTTTTGAAGCTTTTTACACTTAAAAAAAAGGAGGTTTCTGACACCCCTGTGCCCCCAGGGGAGCTGACAGAGCCCACAGTGACCTGCGAGACCCTGAACTGCTCAGGTGGGAGCTGCCACTTCTCCCTGCGCTGCTCCGTGTCTGGCAACCACATTGGGAAGGTTTCCTACATATGGAGAGTGGGAGATCAGCCGTGGGATGAGGGCCCCGTGGTGGTGTTGGTGAATAAATCCTCCTTGGAGGAGCCAGAGCCGCTGATGTGCACAGCACAGAACCCTGTGAGCATCAGGAACGTCACCGTCACCACCCCTGACATGGTCTGTACAGGTGAGAGCGGGGGAAAGGTGGGAATTTGGGATGGGATGGGATGGGATGGGATGGGATGGGATGGGATGGGATGGGATGGGATGGGATGGGATGGGTGGGAATGTTGAGGTTGGGATGGGCTGATCCTGGTCCCCTGAAAGCCAGGAAAAGGTGGGAATTCGGGGTTGGGATTCGGGGTTGGGATGAGCTGATCCCACTTCCTGTGAGGGGCATGGAAATATGGAGGGGAAGCTGGGATGGGCTGATCCGGCTCCTCGAGAACCACGGGAAGGTTGGAGTTGGGGTGAGCTGATCTCGCTCCCATGAGAGCCAGAAAAAAGTTGGGATTTGGTGTTGGGATGGGATAAGAATGTTGAGGTTAGGGTGATCCTTCCTTTGATTCCAAAGTTGGGATTTTGGGGGCTGAGCTGGGCTGTTCCCCCTCTCTGGGGCTCCAGCTTTTCCCGGGATGCAGAAGGAGCTCTGACCCCTGTCCCTGTTCTCTTCCCTCACCAGAAACCTCCACGCACCCTCCCGGTCTCGGTGAGCTGCCATCGCTTGTTCACATCCAGCCACACTCCCGAGTGTCCTCGAGTGTCCCCAAGAGTCCCCAAGTGCCCAGTGCAGCTTTTCCATGTCTGGCCGGGAAGGGGAATTGGGAAGGTTGAACCCAGCATCCTCCAGCTCCTCCCAAAATCCCTTCCCAGGAAATGTTTGGGACAGGACAAGGACTAGTGGCCACAAACCCAACCCCAAATCCCATAGCCACCCCCTGGCTTCTCCCTCTGGAGCCATCCCAAAGCCACCTGGCTGTGTCCCCTGCTCTGGGTCACCATTTCCTGGGAGATCTCCAGAGTTCCTTTCCAACCCAACAACTGTGGGATTGTGGGATTCGGCAATTTGGGGATTTTGGAGATTTGGGTGTTCCACCAAGCCAGTGAGTTCTCCTGGAATGCAGGACTGGGGAGGGATTCCAGGCCAAATTCCCCATGCCAGGAAGAGCCAGGATTATTTTGTGATGTTGCCACTGGAACTTCTCCCTTTTCCAGGTGCCCTCTCCAGCAGTGGGGTCACGATCTGGCTCATAGCCACGATTGGAGTCGCAGTGCTTTTATTGGTTCTCCTCCTGCTCCTCCGTAAATTCACAGGTGAGCGTGGAAAATTATTCCTGGGAAGGAGATGGGACCTGGGAGGGGGCACAGAACTAGGATGGGGTGGATTTGGGGTGGATTTGGGGCAGATCTGGGGCGAATTTGAGGTTCTGATTCTGATGCATCTCCCCCAGGCTGGAGGAAATTCTGTCTCTCCAAATCCAAGCCTACGGACACAGGTGGGGTTTTGGGGCAGCTCCCTGCCCTTTTTCCTGGTGGGAATAGCCAGGGAATTGCATTTAGGGTCAGGGGAAGTATCGCCAGTGATTTGGGGTCGGAGCTGAAGGACCCCGACCCCTCTGTCCTGGCTGAAGGAAAAATAAATGGATTTTGCCCTCCAAAAGCAGCCAGGAATTTAGGATTTAAACAACAACAAAAAAAAATTTAAAAAAAAAAAAAAAAAAAAAAGCGCGGATTTTCCCTGTCCTTGGTGCTGGAATTTCATCCCAGTCCCACAGCACACGGGGAGGGAGGGTTGAGGAGCAATTCCCAATCCAGCGGCTCCGAGGGGTTTTGGGGTCGAGGTTTTACCCAGTCCTGAACTCCTGAGGTTGGGATTCCCTCCAGGGGGATTCTCTGCATCCCAAATTCCTGCTTTTTTCCCCCATTTCAGTGGCCTCGTCCAACACCGTGTATGCTGAGGTGGGCCCTTCCCAGCAGGTGAGTCTGGGGGTTCATCTGCTCCCCGGGGTCTCTCTGGGGCCAGGAACACCCCAAGGACACCCTGGGGACAGCTGGACAATCCCCGGCTCCTTTTGAGAATTCCAAGGGGGTTGTGCCACAGCTGGGGGTGCCCCAAGGGTGTCTGAACTGCCCCAAAACTCCATGCCCAGCCCCAAAAATTCCCAAAGGGATCAGAGAAAAAAATGGGATTTTTGGGGTTGGGAGGGAGCTTAAAATTATCCATTCCATGGGCAGGGACCCTTCCCACTATCCCAGGATGCTCCAGCCTGGCCCTGGGATGGGATGACACTTCCAGACGTGGATCTTTGAGGGATCTGTGGATTTGGGATCTTTTTTCCCAACACCTAAAACATTTTTTAAACCCTTTTTCCCCCCAGTGCCCCCCTAACGGAATTAAAGCCAAACCAACGGACAGGGAATCCCCCTCAACCGTTTATTCCCTGGTCAGGCGTCCAGACCAGGTGAGCTGGGACACCCCGGGGTGCTGGATGGAATCCCCAGGGTTCGGGTCCTTAAAACAAATCCAGGAATCTCCCTGTGAGGGGGGAATCAGCTCCCACGATCCCAAACCAAGCCCATGTCCTTTTGGTGTTGCAGGTGAAGGATGGGGCGGCGGAAAATGACACCGTGACCGGTCTGGAGCTGGTCTAGAAGGACCTGGAATGGGTTTAAAGGGTCTGGAACTGGTTTAAGGGGTCTGGAACTGGTCTAGAACAATTTGACTGTGTTTTAAAGTACCTAGAACTGGTCCATAATGACCTGGACCTGGTTTGAAGGACCTGGACCTGTTTTAAGATCAGCCAGACCCCACAACACGACTCTGGAATGCCTCCTGAACAACTCCAACATCCCCAATCCCACTCTAGACCCAAATCCCAAGGATCTCCCCTTTCCTTCCTCATCGCTTCTGCCACAGTTTCCCTCCCAGCAGCCTCAGTTTGGGATATCAGCGAGGATTCAGAGAATTTTGGAATCTTTCTCCTTGATTTCGGCAGATCCCTGGGATTCAGGCTCCTTTCCCCACCCTCTCCCGCCGGGCTCCTGGAGCAAAACTCTGCAGAGGCTCCCATACAGGCTGGGGGACACTCTCAAGGGGTTTTTTTCCCATGGAATCCTGGAATTCCTGAAGTTGGAAAAGCCCTCCAGCCTGGGACTAATCCTGGTCGCTCAGACCAATATCCAGTGGGTTCCCCGGACACGTCCAGGGACAGGCGGCTCCAGACTGGTCCCTTCTGGATGTGGAAAACACACGTTCAGAAAGAATTCTTTGGGCCAATATTAAGCAATAAATACTTTTTTTAATAGCCTGTTTCTGCCGTGTTTTGAATCTTGCAAAGCTTTCGTTTCTTGACGAAAAGAACAAGAAATAAACTCAGGAAGTTGAAGTGAGAACCTTCCACCCACCAAAACTTCAGTGGTTTCTGCACCTGCTCAGTTCCCCCTCTCTCCCCTCCCCACTTCCGTGACTTTCAAATGTTACAGCACCCCCACCCCCAAAAAAACAACTCAGCCCCACCAAAACCCTGCAGGGGCAGGATGTGAGATCGGGGATTTTGGGATAGCTCAGAGGGAAAATGGGATGTGGAGAGAGATTTTGACGTGTTTGGAGGCGGGATTTTGAGATTTTTTGAGATTTTGGGGGGAGGGATTTGTGCTGCGCTGCTGAGCTGGGGAGTTCCCAGCAAGAATTTGGGGATCCCAGCAGGAATCTGGGGATCACAGCAGGAATTTGGGGATCCTAGCAGAAATTCAGGGATCCCAGCAAGATTCAGCAAGAATCTGGGCATGGAGAAACAGCTCCATGGGGTGGAAAAATAATTCTATGGGGTGGACAAATAAATCCATGGGATTTCTCCATGGAATGGAGAAACAAATCTACGGGACAGAAAAATTATCCCATGGAATGGAGAAATGAATCAGTGGAGTGGAAAAATAATTCCATGGGGTGGAGAAATGAGTCGGTGGGGTGGGCAAATAAATCCGCGGGGTGGAGAAATGAATCAATGGGGTGGAGAAATTATCTATGGGGTGGAGAAATGATCCACGGGATGGGAAAATAATTCCATGGAGTGGAAATGATTTCAAGGAGCGGGCAAATAAATCCATGGGGTGGAGAAATGATCTGTGGGGCGGGCAAATAAATCTGTGGGGCGGAGAAAGGAACCCATGGGATGGAGAAATAATTCGATGGAATGAAGAAATGACCTCAGGGGATGGAGAAACTACCTCGGGGGATGAAGAAGTGACTTCGGGCGATGCTTTTCAGCAGTTGCCCCCGAATTTCACCACCTTTGCTCACCAACCGCCGCTTCCTGCTAGCCAAAAGGGGAAGGAAGAGGGTCAGAGGGGCCGGGGTGGGGAAGGGGCCCT
>JAOTQP010000955.1:635739-646484 GCA_026413545.1 Cichladusa arquata
GGCCTGGGCGGGAAACGGGCCTGAGGGGCTCGGGAGGGGGGGACAGGGATGGGCACAACCTCCCCAAAATCCCGGGATTTGGTGGGGGGGGGTCATGGTCACCTCTGCCCCCCCAAAATCCCGGGATTTGGGGGGGTCATGGTCACCCCCCCCCGTTTCTGGAGTTTTGGAGGGTCTCGTTCACCCCCTCCCATCCCAAATCCCGGGATTTTGAGGGATCATCTTCACGTCTACCCACAAAAAAGATCCCGGGATTTGTGGGGATCGAGATCATCTTCCCCATCCTGAAATTTTGGGGAGTTTGGGCTTGGGGTGGGGAATTTAGGATCGGGATGGGGAGTTTGGGATTGGGGATTTAGGATTGGAATGAGGAGTTTGGGATGGGGATGGGGAATTTGAGATTGGGATGGGGACTTTGGGATCGGATTGGGAATTTGGGATCTGTGTGAGGAGTTTGGGATGGGAGTGGGGAGTTTGGGATGGTGAATTTGGGATCAGGCTGGAGAGTCTGGGATCAGAATAGGAAATTTGGGATTGAGATTGGGAGTCTGGGATTAGGATGGGGGATTTGGGATCAGGAAGGACGTCTTGGGATCCTGAATATTTGGGAAAACCCCAAAATCCCTCGAAATCCCTGCCCAGATCCCCCCAGCCCTTTTGGAAATCCTGGGAAAATCGGGAATCCCGAGCCCTGCTGGCTCCTGCTGGGGCTGGAACCGTTCCCTTTCCCGTTGGGATTGTCGGGATCCTTTGGGATTGTCGGGATCCTTTGGGATTTTTGGGATCCTTTGGGATTTTTGGGATCCCAGGATCGGGGCCAGCCCTGTCGGTGCCGCAGCCCCGGGGCCGGCAGATGGTCGGGAATTAATTCCCTCCAAATCCTGGGAATTTAATCCCACACGGATCCCTCGGGATGAGGCAGCTGCACGGGGGCGGGAGTGGGGTGGGGAGGGGGATTCTGGCATCAGGAGTTTGGGATGGGGGTGGAGAGTTTGGGATCAGGAGTTTGGGATGGGTATGAGTAGTTTGGGATTGGGGGTTTGGGATTGGGATCAGGAGTTTGGGATTTGGGATCTGGATGGGGAGCTTGGGATTGGGGAATTGGGATCTGAATGGGGAGTTTGGGATGGGGAGTTTGGGATCTGGGATTTAGGATTGGGATGAGGATTTTGGGATTGGGAGTTTCTGATGGGGATGGGGAGTTTGGGATCAGGGATTTGGGATCAGGGATTTGGGATCAGGATGGGGAGTTTGGGATCACGAGTTTGGGATGGGGATGGGGAGTTTGGGATTGGGGAATTGGGATCAGGATGGGGAGTTTGGGATCAGGGATTTGGGATCAGGATGGGGAGTTTGGGATCACGAGTTTGGGATGGAGATGGGGAGTTTGGAGTCAAGGAATTTAAGATTGGGATGAGTTTGGGATTGGGGAATTGGGATCAGGACGAGAACTTTGGGATCAGGACGGGGAGTTTGGGATCTGGGATTTGGGATCAGGGATTTGGGATCAGGACAGGAAGTTTGGGGTCAGGGATTTAGGATTGGGATGGGGAGTTTGCAGTCAAGGAATTTAGGACTGGGATGAGTTTGGGATTGGGGAATTGGGATCAGGACGAGAAGTTTGGGATCAGGACGGGGAGTTTGGGGTCAGGGATTTAGGATTGGGATGGGAAGTTTGGGGTTGGGGAATTTGGATCAGGATGGGGAGTTTGGTGTCTGAGATTTATGGTCAGGATGGGGAATTTGGGATTGGGGAATGGGGATCAGGACAAGAAGTTTGGGATCAGGATGAGGACTTTGGGATCAGGATGAGAAGTTTGGGATCAGTTTGGAAACCAGGATTTGCCACAGGTGGATTTTTGGGATCATCCCTCCCTGTTTGTGGCTGTTCCGATTTTCCCTCCTCCTTTTCCTGAGCCAGGAAGGATTTCCCAAACCCCACTCCTGATCCCAAACAGCTCCTTTAGGATTTCCCAGACCTGGATGTGTTTATTCCAAAAAAAAAAAAACGGGCTTGGGATCACAGGAAGAAGGATTTGGGAGGTGGGGAAATCATTCCCAAGGATTTGGATGTGAATGGGGAAGGACAAGAAGCACAATTCCCCCCTGGAAAACAATTCCCAAAGGAATTTCTGTAGGATTCATTCCCTGCCTGGGGATAAAAGGACAGGAAAAAGGGGATTTGGGAAGGAAAAGCTTCTCCTGAGGTGCATTCCAGAGGGAAAATGAATGGAATTCCACCTGCTGGGGGGGTGGGTCCTGGAGCCTCAAATCCCGAGGGAATTTAGGGCTGGAATTGGGGTTGGATCCCTGATTTCAACCTCAAATCCAGAGGGAATTTAGGGCTGGAATTGGGGATGGATCCCTGATTTCAACCTCAAATCCAGAGGGAATTTAGGGCTGGAATTGGGGTTGGATCCCTGATTTCAACCTCAAATCCAGAGGGAATTTGGGGCTGGAATTGGGGTTGGATCCCTGATTTCCCACCTCAAATCCAGAGGGAATTTAGGGCTGGAATTGGGGATGGATCCCTGATTCCCCAGCTCAAATCCAGAGGGAATTTGGGACTGGAATTGGTGTTGGATCCATGGCTTTTCCCCCTTTTCCTGCTTTTCCAAACTGCAAAACCGTGGGATCCAAACCCCTCCCTGTTAAATTTTTCCCTAAAAAAACACCCCAAAAACTCCTTGGAGCTTCCAGGCCTGCTGGAATTCCGGGGATTAACAGGGAACTGTTGTCCCTGGGATGTGACAGATCCCAGACCCAGATTGAGCTGGGATGGGGCTGGATCCCGAGGATTTCCTGGGAATTCCCAGAATTGAGGGGATGGATCGGCAGTGGGACTGGGCTGGGAAGGGGATTTTTGGGATGGGAAGGGGATTTTTGGGATAAAAGGGGGATTTTTGGGATGGGAAGGAGGATATTTGGGATAAAAGGGGGATTTTTGGGATGGAGAGGAGGTGTTTGGGGTGGAATGGGAGTGGGATGGGATAAAATGGGAGATAAGTGGGGATAAAATGAGAATAGAGTGAAAATGGGAATGAAATAAAAATAAAATGGGAATGGGAATAAGGGGAATGGAATAAAAATGAGAATGGCATAAAAATGGGAATGGAATGGAAGTGGAATAGAAATAGATGGGAATGAGAATGGGAATTAAGTGGGAATGAAATGGAAAATGAATGGAATTAAAACAGCATAGGAATGGGAATGGGCCTTAAAATGGGGATGGAATAAAAAAATGGGAATGGGAGTGGGAATGGAATAAAAACAGGAATATAACAGGAATAAAAGGCTGTGGAACACCAGGATTCCCTGAGGTTTATGGGGATGTTAACCCAGGAATTCCCCCTTGGAACCCCCACCCCCCTCACCCCATTTCCCATTTCCCTCCCAGCCATGGGGGACATGAAAACCCCGGATTTCGACGACCTGCTGGCCGCCTTCGACATCCCCGACATCGACGCCAACGAGGCCATCCACTCGCACCACGAGGAGCCGGAACCGCACGGAAAACAGACGCCGGGGGAGCCGGGGGGCGCCGAGCCCCCGGCCCTGCCCCACGCCGACATCTCGGCCGTCAGCGTCATCGTCAAGAACACGGTGTGCCCGGAGCAGCTGGAGGCGCTGGATGCGCGCGGCAAGGACGGGCACGGCGCGGCGCCCCGGCTGCTCCAGAACGGCTTCGGCGCTCCCGACGCCGCCAGGTCGCCCAGCTCCCGCGGGGCGGAGGCGCCTTCCAACGGGGAGTGCTGGGGCAAGGAGAAGGGCGGCAAAGCTTTGGATTTGTTCTCCCATTTCAGCCCTGAGCCCAGCGAGGATGGCGCCAATCTGATCGACAGGTCGAGGGAGGGCAAAGGCAAGGAGAAGTCGCTGGCTGGGCCGTCGCTGGCTGCGTCCCCCGCGCCGTCCTCCATGGATGGCAAAGAGCCCCTGGGAGAAGCCACCGAGAGCTTGGATCCTGCTTTCCCCTCCCAGTTCCGTGCTGGTGATGGATCCCACCCCGTGCCCTGCATCAAAAAGGAGGAGTCGGACTCGGAGGAGGCTCCAGGCAGGAGCTCCAGCCCCAAGGGGTTGGTTTTGGATCACCTCAAATCCGTCACCGTGCGTTATTCCGCCGGGGATTCTCCGGTGCCGGCGTGGCCGGGCTCGGATTCCGGCATCGACGCCACGGCCGAGCTCAAGCGTTCACCACGGAGCCCTCGGGAACCTTTCTCCTCTCCTGGGATTCCCATCCCACCTTCTTCTCCCAAACTCCTGAAAGAAGAGCGGGAAATGCTGGAGAAATCCATGAGGAGCCCCCCGAGCGTCTCCAGCGGCGAGGAAGAGGAGGAGGAGGAAGAGGAGGAGGAGGAAAACACCAACTCGCCGTCCTCCAGCTCCTCGCGGCCGCTCAAGGTGCGCATCAAAACCATCAAAACCTCCTGCGGCAGCATCACCAGGACGGTCACCAGGGTGAGCTCCGACTCGGAGCCGCCCTCCAGCAAAACCCCCGGCGAGCAGAACGCCCAGGAAACGCCGGAAAACACCGGGACGGGCACGGAGACAGCGCCCAAGGAAAAATCTGAGCTTTCCAGCCCTCTGAAAAACACGGAAGGGCCCAAAATCGTCAGCGTGCAGCTGGGCAACGGCACCAAGCTGAAGGGCACAGTGCTGCCCGTGGCCACCATCCAGAGCGCCAGCAGCGCCATGCTGATCGCCGCCAGCGTGGCCCAGCAGAAATCCGTGGTTCTCCCGGCCAAATCCGGCAAATCCGTGGCTAAAAACATCCTCAACTTGGTGCCGCAGCCCCTCCCTAAAAGCGACGGCAGGACCAACGGCGCCGCCAAAAACAACGGCGCGGCGCTGCCGAAATCCTCGCCGAGCGTGGCCGGCACCGTCATCTCCCGCAGCCAGTCCAGCCTGGTGGAGGCTTTCAACAAAATCCTCAACAGCAAGAACCTGCTGCCCACCTACAAACCCAACCTGAGCCCGCCGGCCGAGTCCAGCCTGGCGCTGCCGCCGCTGGGCTACCGGTGCCTGGAGTGCGGCGACGCCTTCGCGCTGGAGAAGAGCCTGGCGCGGCACTACGACCGGCGCAGCATGCGCATCGAGGTCACCTGCAACCACTGCACCAAGCGCCTGGTGTTCTTCAACAAGTGCAGCCTGCTGCTGCACGCCCGCGAGCACAAGGACAAGGGGCTGGTGATGCAGTGCTCGCACCTGGTGATGCGGCCCATCGCCCTGGAGCAGATGATCGGCCAGCCCGACATCACCCCGCTGGTGTCCGTGGCGCTGCCGGCCGGGAAGGTGGCTCAGGACGGAGGGGGTTTGGTGCAGGAGGTGCCGGTGCTGCCCCTGGGGTCAGAGCAGAGCAGCTACAGCTGCTTCAGGTGCTTAGAGTGTAAGGAGCAGTGCAAGGACAAAGCGGGGCTGGCGGCGCATTTCCAGCAGGTCGGGGTGGCCACCAGCAGCAGCAGCACGGTGAGAGGGGGAGAGGGTGGGAGAGGGTGGGAGGGTGGTAGGAGAAGGTGAGAAGGTGGTGGAGATGGTGGGAAGGAGGTGGAGAAAGTGGGAAGGTGGTTGAGAAGGTGGTGGAGATGGTGGGAGAGCAGTGGGAGAATATGGTGGGTGATGACAGGAAGGTTGTGGAGAACATGGGAGGGTGGTGGGAGAAGGTGGGAAAGTGGTGAAGATGGTGGGAGGTGGTGGAGATGGTGGGAGAGAAGTGGGAGAAGGTGGGAAGGTGGTAGAAAAGATGGGAGAAGGATTTCTCCCAAATGTCCATCCCATTATCCCATCCCATCCCATCCCATCCCATCCCATCCCATCCCATTGACCCTGATTCGCTGTTGGGAATTTTCCAAGATCCCAGAACCATTTTGGATTTGTTCCTTGATGGAATTTTCCCAGAGTTTACTTGGATCTTGATCCCTGTTGGAATTTTCCCAGAACTCTTTGGGATCCTGATCCCTGTTGGAATTTTCCCAGAATCTTTCAGGATCTTGATCCCTGTCGGGAATTTTTCAAGATCCCAGAACCATTCTGGATCCATTCCTTGGTGTAATTTTCCCATTACTCATTGAGATCCTGATCCCCCTTACGAATTTCCCCGACGCTGCTTCCATCTGTGCAATTCTCCCTGAACTTTTTGGGATCCTTGGACCCCAAAATTCCCAGAATTCCATCTCTTCTTCCCGGGCCCCCCCAGGTGTGCTCGGCGTGCCCCATGATCCTGTCGAACCGCTGCAGCTTCAGCGCGCACCAGCGCATGCACCGCAGCCGCCCGCCCCACGTCTGCCCCGAGTGCGGCGGCAACTTCCTGCTGGCCAACTTCGAGGGGCACCTCAAGGACTCCTGCCTGCACTTCTCCCGCAGGGTGGGGTACAGGTACGGGCACTGGCAATTCCGGGAATTCCAAGGGGAGCCCTTGGAGAGGGTGGTGGGACCGTGGGAAGGTCCAGAAATTAGTTTGGTTGGGAATTTCCCAGAACTGGTTTGGATCCTGATCCCAGCTGGAATTTCCCCAGAGCTGGTTTGGATCTTGGTTTTGGTTGGGAAATTTCCCAGTACTGGTTTGGGATCCTGCTCTCCATTCCCAATTCCCACTGGGAATTTTCCAGAGCTGGTTTGGGATCCCGATTGCCATTGAGAATTCCCCAATAATTTGTGTTCCCGATTCCCACTGGGATTTTTCCAGAACTGTTCTGGGATCCTGATTCTTGATGGGATTCCCACAGAACCGGTTCAGATTTTGGCTGGGAATTTTCCAGAACTGTTTTGGGATCCTGCTCTCCCCTGGGAACTTTGGATCCCAATTCCCACCAGAATTTCCCCTGAACTGTTTTGGGATCCTGCTCTCCATTGAGAATCCCCCAGTAATTTGTTTCTGATCCCCATTCCCTCTGGATTTCCCAGGTGTCCCAGCTGCTCCGTGGTGTTCGGCGGCGTCAATTCCATCAAGTCCCACATCCAGAGCTCTCACTGTGAGGTTTTCCACAAATGCCCCATCTGCCCCATGGCCTTCAAATCAGCCCCCAGCGCCCACGCCCACGTGTACACCCAGCACCCTGGCTTCAGCAACCAGCAGTCCAAGTGAGCATTCCCAAACCCTCCCCAGTTCCCTGCACAGAATTCCCAAATCCTCCCCAATTCCCTGCACAGAATTCCCAAATCCTCCCCAGTTCCCAGCCCAGAATTCCCAAACCCTCCCCAATTCCCTGCACAGAATTCCAAAATCCTCCCCAGTTCTCTGCACAGAATTCCCAAACCCTCCCCAGTTCCCTGCACAGAATTCCCAAACCCTCCCCAGTTCCCTGCACAGAATTCCCAAACCCTTCCCAATTCCCAGCCCAGAATTCCCAAACCCTCCCCAATTCCCTGCACAGAATTCCCAAATCCTCCCCAGTTCCCTGCGCAGAATTCCCAAACCCTCCCCAATTCCCGTCTGTGCTGAGGGTCGGGAGCACAGGGAGCACAGATGGGATTGGGCAGGGAAAATGGAGTGGGGGATTTGGGGTGGGAGATTTGGGGATAAGAGGTTGGGGGGGAGATTTGGGAATAAAAATTTGGGAGATTTGAGAATAAAAGTTTGGGAGATTTGGGGATAAGAGGTTGGGAGATTTGGGAATAAAAATTTGGGATGGGAGATTCAAGAATAAAAAGTCGGGGATGGGAAATTTGGGAATAAAATGTTTTCCCCCATTCTCTCATGTTCTTTTCTCCATTTCCCCCCATTTTTCCCCATTTTCCATGGCTTTTTTTCTCCATTTTCCCACGCCTTCTGCCATTTTTCCCAATTTTTCCCCCCAGGATGATTTACAAGTGTGCCATGTGTGACACGGTGTTCACCCACAAGCCGCTGCTCTCGTCCCACTTTGACCAGCACCTGCTGCCGCAGCGCGTCAGCGTCTTCCGCTGCCCGCAGTGCCCGCTGCTCTTCGCCCAGAAACGCACCATGCTCGAGCACCTCAAGGTCAGGCACTGCTCTGGGGGAAAGTGGTGAAATTCTGGTCACAAACAGGAAAATTCTGGTCAGAAACGGAGAAGATCCGGCCAAAAACGGTGAAATTCTGGCCAAAAACGGTGAAATTCTGGTCAAAAATGATGGAATATCAGTCCCAAACTGAGGAAAACTGGATGGGGAGTGTTGGGGGTTCAGAAGGGCTCGAGCACCTCAAGGTCAGGCACTGCTCTGGGGGAAAGTGGTGAAATTCTGGTTAGAAACAGGAAAATTCTGGCCAAAAACTGAGAAATTCTGGCCAAAACTGAGAAATTCTGGCCAAAAATGGTGAAATTCTGGCCAAAAATGATGGAATTTCAGTTCCAAACTGAGGAAAACTGGATGGGGAGTGTTGGGGGTTCAGAAGGGCTCGAGCACCTCAAGGTCAGGCACTACTCTGGGGGAAAGTGGTGAAATTCTGGTCAGAAACAGGAAAATTCTGGCCAAAAACGGAGAAAATCTGGCCAAAAACGGTGAAAATCTGGCCAAAAACGGTGAAATTCTGGTCAAAAATGATGGAATTTCAGTCCCAAACTGGGGAAAACTGGATGGGGAGTGTTGGGGGTTCAGAAGGGCTCAAGCACCTCAAGGTCAGGCACTACTCTGGGGGAAAGTGGTGAAATTCTGGTCAGAAACAGGAAAATTCTGGTCAGAAACGGAGAAAATCCGTTCAAAAACGGTGAAAATCTGGCCAAAAACGGTGAAAATCTGGCCAAAAACGGTGAAATTCTGGCCAAAAACGGTGAAATTCTGGCCAAAAACGGTGAAATTCTGGCCAAAAATGATGGAATTTCAGTCCCAAACTGAGGAAAACTGGATGGGGAGTGTTGGGGGTTCAGAAGGGCTCGAGCACCTCAAGGTCAGGCATCACTCTGGGGGAAAATGGTGAAATTCTGGTCAGAAACAGGAAAATTCTGGTCAGAAACAGAGAAATTCCGGCCAAAACCAGCAGAATTCTGGCCAAAAATGGTGGAATTCCTGTTTTAAATTGGGAGAAATTGGGATCTTTTCTACCCCAAACCATTCCAGGATTTCCTGTCCTGGTTTCTTTGGGATTTTAGGGATAAATCCCTGATCCTGCCCAGGTTTTTCCATCCTTGGGATTGAATTTTTTTTCTGGATCTTCTTTGGGATTTTCAGGGATTTTTTTAGTATTTTTTTTTCCAAGATTCCATGTCCTGGTTTCTTTGGGATTGTAGGGATAAATCCCTGATCCTGCCCAGGTTTTTCCGTGGATTCCCCATCCCTGGGATTGGATTTTATGGGGATCTTTTTAGGGATTTTTAGGGATCCTCTTTGGGATTTTTTAGGATTTTTTCCATGATTTCCTGTCCTGATTTATTTGGAATTTTAGGGATAAATCTGCCATCCTGGCCCATGGGAATCCCATGGATTTTTAGGGATTTTTTAGGATTTTTTCCATGATTCCCTGTCCTGTTTTATTTGAGATTTTAGGGATAAATCCTGGAAACTCTCCCAGATTATTTCATTTATTTTTAGGGACTTTTTGGGATAAATCCTGGATCCTGCCCAGGTTATTGCATGGATTCACCATCCCCTGAATTAGATTTTATTCCGGGATCTTGTTTGGGATTTTTGCGGATTTTTGCGGATTTTTGCGGATTTTTGTGGATTTTTGTGGATTTTTGCATGATCTCCCGTCCTGATTTATTTGGAATTTCAGAGATAAATCTGCCATCCTGGCCCATGGGAATCTCATGGATTTTTAGGGATTTTTTAGGGATTGCTGAGGATTTTCCAAACCCCCTTTCCCAGAACTCCCACCAGCCGCAGAAATCCAAGGACGACTCCTCCAAGAAGTGCCCGTCGCTGCTGACGCCCAAGGCCGAGCCCCTGGAGGCCCCGGTGTCCAAGAACTCGGAGGAATCCTCCAGCTCCGAGGAGGAGGAGGAGGAGGAGGAGGAGGAGGAAGCTCCGAGCTCCCCCGAGCTGAGGAAATCCAAGCGGAAATTCCAGCGGAAAGCCGGGAGCAAAGCCAAGGGCAGCGGCTGGAGCTGCGGCGTCTGCCACTCCTGGTTCCCCGAGAGGGACGAGTACGTGGCACACATGAAGAAGGAGCACGGAAAGGTGGGGCTGGGAATTTTTTTTTGGGAATTTTTGGGGATTTTTTTTGGAATTTTTTGGGATTTTTTTGGGATTTTTTTGGTATTTTTTGGGATATTTTTGGGAATTCTAGGGGGAAAATCTGATCATTCCCGGCTGGATTAATCCCGGGTGGGATTTGAGGAAATGTTGAGTTTCCATCTCCAGCTGGAGTGGGAATCGCAGATCCTGGATCCTCTTGGATTTGGGAATGGGAGGATTTGGGAATTCTGGGGTTTGGGAATGTGGGAGTGGGAGTTTTTTGTGGCATTTCCTCAGGAAAATCGGTCAGTGTTGGGAGTTTTTGGGATAATTCGGGCGGGATCTGAGGGAAAATCGAGTTCCTGTCTCCTGCTGGGTTGGGAATCTCAGCTCCTGGATCCTCCTGGATTGTGGGAATGGGAGGATTTGGGAATTTTGGGATTTGGGAATGTGGAAATGGGAATTCTTTTGGAATTCTGCCTCTCACTCTCCCCACAGTCAGTGAAGAAGTTCCCGTGCCGGGGTTTTTTCCATGTTTTTTCTGGGGTTTTTTTCCATTTTTTACCCGATTTTTTTTCCGTTTTTTTCCCATATTTTTCCTGTATTTTCTCCATTTTTTCCCCATTTTCCTGACTCTCTCTCCCTGTCCCTCAGTCCGTGAAGAAATTCCCGTGCAAGG
>JAOTQP010000955.1:683431-694094 GCA_026413545.1 Cichladusa arquata
AGCGGGGCCGGTCGGAGCCTCCCCAGGCCCGGCCCGGCGCCGCCTCACGGGGCTGAGGGGCGGCCGCCGCGCCACAGCGCCCCCTGGCGGGCCGGCGGCGCGGCAAAGGGGGCGGGGCTTGTGAGGCAACGGGCGTGGCTTGTGTACTTATATGGAAATGTGGGCGTGGCTTAACTTCTAATATCATTGTGCGGCGTGGAGGGAGCGTGGCTTCATGACGCAAATGGGCGTGGTCAATACACCAGAAGAGGAAGAAGCCGTGATAATGTACATAAATGGTAAAGAGGGCGTGGTCGCGTTGTGTTTAGGGGCGTGGCCTCGCTACGGAACAAACCCAAGGGTTCCGCGCTTGAGGAAAACCGGAGATTTTGGAGAGGAAAAATCGCCTCGGTTGTCGCTGTCACCACGCGGGGGGGTTGTTGTCCTCTGTGTCCGTGTCCTCTTCCACTGCCAGTGTCCCCCTCCCAGATCCCGTGTCCCCTCCCCACTCCCAGTGTCCCCTCCCAGTGCCAAAGTCCTCTTCCCAGTGCCAGTGTCCCCACCCCACTCCCAGTGTCCCCTCCCAGTGCCCGTGTCCCCTCCCAGTGCCAAAGTCCTCTTCCCAGTGCCAGTGTCCCCATCCCACTCCCAGTGTCCCCTCCCAGTGCCAAAGTCCTTTTCCCAGTGCCAATGTCCTCTCCCCACTCAGTGTCCCTATCCCACTTCCAGTGTCCCCTCCCAGTGCCAATGTCCCACTCCCCGTATCCTCCTCCCCGATCCCAGTGTCGCCTTCCCACTCCCAGTGTCCCCTCCCAGTGCCAGTGTCCCCTCCCAGTGCCAAAGTCCTCTTCCCAGTGCCAATGTCCCCTTCCACTCCCCGTGTCTCCTCCCCACTCCCAGTGTCCCCTCCCAGTTCCGATGTCCCACTCCCCGTATCCTCCTCCCCGATCCCAGTGTCCCCTTCCCACCCCCAGTGTCCCCTCCCACTCCCAATGTCCCTATCCCACTTCAGTGTCCCCTCCCCATTCCCAGTGTCGCCTCCCCACTCCCAATGTCCCCTCCCAGTGCCCGGGCTCACGCACACCACAGCCGCACTGGAGTGACTGGTTTTTACTGGTGTGACGCAGGGGATCCCGTCCGTGTGCCCGCCCCCGCGTGTCCCTCGCGGTCCCTGCTGTCCCCAAGGGGGGACCCGGCCTGGCTGTGACCCCACGGTGCCACCCTGGCGCCCGTCCTGCCATCCCAGATGACACTGACACGGGCGGGCGTGATGGGCCTGGAGGGCAGGGTGGCACTGCCAGGCCTGTCCCCAGGGGTGGCACTGTCTCTGCCAGACCAGTCCCCACTGGGGACAGTGGCACTGCTCCTGGATGGGCACTCTCTGACGGTGACAGTGGCACTGTCTCTGCCACACCAGTCCCTGTCCCCAGGGGTGCCACTGTCCCTGCCTGACCAGTCCCTGCCTGACACGGTGGCACTGCCACTGCCAGGCCTGTCCCCAATGGTGGCACTGCCACTGCCAGGCCTGTCCCCAGGGGTGGCACTGCCCCTGGACGGGCACTCTCTGACACGGATGGTGGCACTGCCACTGCCAGGCCTGTCCCCAGTGCTGCCACTGTCCCTGCCAGACCAGTCCCCCCTGGGGACAGCAGCACTGCCCCTGGATGGGCACTCCCTGTCTGACACGATGGCACTGCCAGGCCTGTCCCTGCCTGGGACGGTGCCACTGTCCCTTCCTGACCAGTCCCTGGCAGGGACAGTGGCACTGTCCCTGCCAGACCACTCCCTGTCCCCAGTGGTGGCACTGCCTCTGCCAGGCCACTCCCTGTCCCCAGTGGTGGCACTGCCACTGCCAGGCCTGTCCCCAATGGTGGCACTGTCTCTGCCTGACCACTCCCTATAAGGGATGGTGGCACTGTCTCTGCCAAGCCTGTCCCCAATGGTGGCACTGCCCCTGGATGGGCACTCCCTGTCAGACATGGTGCCACTGTCCCTGCCAGACCAGTCTCTGACAGGAATGGTGGCACTGCCATTGCCAGGCCTGTCCCCAATGGTGGCACTGTCCCTGGATCGGCACTCTCTGTCAAGGACAGTGGCACTGCCCCTGCCTGTCCACTCCCTGTCCCCAATGGTGGCACTGTCCCTGCCTGTCCAGTCCCTGTCCCCAGTGGTGGCACTGCCCCTACCAGACCAGTCCCCCCTGGGTGGGCACTCCCTGACAGGGACGGTGGCACTGCCACTGCCAGGCCTGTCCCCAATGGTGGCACTGTCCCTACCTGACCAGTCTCTGTCCCTAATGGTGGCACTGTCCCTGGATGGGCACTCCCTGTCAAGGACAGTGGCACTGTCCCTGCTGTCCCTGGCAGACCTGTCCCTAATGGTGGCACTGTCCCTGGCGGTCCGGTCCCTGTCAGGGATGGTGGCACTGTCCCTACCTGACCAGTCCCTGTCCCCAGTGGTGCCACTGACCCTGCGGGACCAGTCCCTGTCAGGGATGGTGGCCCTGTCCCTGCCAGGCCTGTCCCCAGGGGTGGCACTGTCTCTGCCTGACCAGTCCCTGTCAGGGATGGTGGCACTGCCACTGCCAGGTCTGTCCCCACTGGGGACGGTGCCACTGTCCCTGCCAGACCAGTCCCTGTCAGGGATGGTGGCCCTGTCCCTGCCAGGCCTGTCCCCAATGGTGGCACTGCCCCTGGATGGGCACTCCCTGTCTGACACGCTGCCACTGTCCCTTCCTGACCAGTCCCTGTCAGGGATGGTGGCCCTGCCAGGCCTGTCCTCAATGGTGGCACTGTCCCTGCCTGTCCAGTCCCTGTCCTCAATGGTGGCACTGTCCCTGCCTGTCCAGTCCCTGTCCCCAGTGGTGGCACTGTCCCTGCCTGACCAGTCCCTGTCCCCAATGGTGCCACTGCCCCTGCCTGACCAGTCCCTGTCTGACATGGTGCCACTGTCCCTGCTGTCCCTGCCAGACCAGTCCCCCCTGGGGACAGCAGCACTGCCCCTGGGTGGGCACTCCCTGTCTGACACAGTGGCACTGTCCCTGCTGTCCCTGCCAGGTCTGTCCCCAATGGTGACACTGTCCCTGGATGGGCACTCTCTGTAGACAGTGGCACTGTCCTTTCCTGACCAGTCCCTGTCCCCAATGGTGGCACTGCCCCTACCAGACCAGTCCCCTCTGGGCGGGCACTCCCTGACAGGGATGGTGACACTGCCATTGCCAGGCCTGTCCTCAGGGGTGGCACTGTCCCTGCCAGCCCAGTCCCTGTCCCCAATGGTGGCACTGTCCCTGCCAGCCCAGTCCCCCCTGGGCACAGCAGCACTGCCCCTGGGTGGGCACTCCCTGACAGGGACGGTGACACTGCCAGGCCTGTCCCTAATGCTGCCACTGTCCCTCCCTGCCCAGTCCCTGTCCCCAGTGGTGCCACTGTCCCTCCCTGCCCAGTCCCTGTCCCCTGTGGTGGCACTGTCCCTGCCTGTCCAGTCCCTGTCCCCTGTGGTGGCACTGCCCCTGCCTGACCAGTCCCTGTCTGACACAGTGGCACTGTCCCTGCTGTCCCTGCCAGGCCTGTCCCCAATGCTGCCACTGTCCCTGCCTGACCAGTCCCTGTCCCCAATGGTGGCACTGTCCCTGCCTGACCAGTCCCTGTCCCCAATGGTGGCACTGTCCCTGCCTGACCAGTCTCCCCTGGGGACAGCAGCACTGCCCCTGGGTGGGCACTCCCTGTCTGACACGATGCCACTGCCAGGCCTGTCCCCAGTGGTGCCACTGCCCCTTCCTGTCCAGTCCCTGTCCCCAGGGGTGGCACTGTCCCTTCCTGACCACCCCCTGTCCCCAGGGGTGGCACTGTCCCTGCCAGGCCTGTCCCCCCTGGGAACAGCAGCACTGCCCCTGGGTGGGCACTCCCTGACAGGGATGAATGCACTGCCACTGCCTGACCAGTCTCTGTCCCCAAAGGTGCCACTGCCACTGCCAAGCCTGTCCCTGTCCCCAGTGCTGCCGCTGACCCTTCCTGTCCGGTCCCTGTCCCCAGTGGTGCCACTGTCCCTACCAGACCAGTCCCTGTCCCCAGTGCTGCCACTGACCCTGCCTGACCAGTCCCTGTCCCCAGTGCTGCCACTGTCCCTACCAGACCAGTCCCCCCTGGGGACAGCAGCACTGCCCCTGGGTGGGCACTCCCTGTCTGACACGATGCCACTGCCAGGCCTGTCCCCAGGGGTGGCACTGTCCCTACCTGACCAGTCCCTGTCAGGGTTGGTGGCACTGTCTCTGCCAGGCCTGTCCCCAATGCTGCCACTGTCCCTGGATGGACACTCCCTGTCTGACACGGTGGCACTGTCCCTACCAGACCAGTCCCCCCTGGGGACAGCAGCACTGCCCCTGGGCGGGCACTCCCTGTCTGACACCATGGCACTGCCACTGCCAGGCCTGTCCCCAGGGGTGCCACTGCCAGGCCTGTCCGTGTCCCCAGGGGTGGCACTGTCCCTCGGCGGGCACTCCCTGACAGGGACGGTGGCACTGCCACAGGCCAGCGTGTCCCCGAGGGGGAGCACGGCGTGGCCGGGCACCCTGGACTCCACGATGGTGGCCGTGACCCGGGGGATGGACTCCCCCACGAGGACGGTGGCGCTGACAAAGACGGGCGTGTCCACGATGGTGACGGTGCCCCGGGACAGGCTGCTCCTGACGGGGACAGTGACACTGCCCAGGATCCTCCTGTCCATCACGGTGCCACTCAGAGTGACCAGCGCGTCCACGATGGCGGCGGTGCCCCTGGACGGGCAGTCCCTGATGGGGACAGTGGCACTGCTGTCCCCAGCGGTGCCACAGGCCCAGAAGGGGCTGTCCCCGACGGGGATGGTGGCACAGGCGGTGACCGGCGTGTCCACGATGGTGGCAGTGCCCCTGGATAGGCTGTCCCTGACGGGGACAGTGGCACTGCCAGCGGCCAGCCTGGCCCCAGGAGTGCCACTGTCCCTGGAGGGGCAGTACCTGGCAGGAGTGGTGCCACTGTCAGTGGCCAGCCTGTCCCCAACGGTGCCACTGGGAGTGACCAGCCTGTCCCCAATGGTGTCACTGTCAGTAACCAGCCTGTCCCCAACAGTGTCACTGTCCCTGACCTGCCTGTCCCCAACGGTGCCACTGTCAGTGACCAGCCTGTCCCCAACGGTGTCACTGTCCCTGACCAGTCTGTCCCCAACGGTGTCACTGTCCCTGATCAGCCTGTCCCCAACGGTGCCACTCTCAGTGGCCAGCCTGTCCCCAACAGTGTCACTGGGAGTGACCAGCCTGTCCCCAACGGTGCCACTCTCAGTGACCAGCCTGTCCCCAACAGTGTCACTGTCCCTGATCAGCCTGTCCCCAACGGTGTCACTGTCAGTGACCAGCCTGTCCCCAACGGTGCCACTCTCAGTGGCCAGCCTGTCCCCAACGGTGTCACTATCCCTGATCAGCCTGTCCCCAACAGTGTCACTGTCCCTGATCATCCTGTCCTCAATGGGGACAGTGCCACTGTCCCCAGCTGGGCTGTCTGTAATGGGGACAGTGGCACTGGCAGTGACCAGCCTGTCCTGAATGGGGACAGTGGCAGTGACAGAGACTGGCATGTCCCTGGCAGTGCCACTGTGCCCAACTGGGCTGTCCCTGATGGGGACAGCGGCACTGCCCCTGCCTGGCCTGTCCCCAGTGTCACTGGCCCTGGGTGGCCTGTCCCTGCCAGGCATGGTGGCACTGTCCCTGACCATCCTGACCCCACTGCCACTGGCCCTGGGTGGCCTGTCCCCACTGCCACTGGCCCTGGGTGGCCTGTCCCTGACAGGCATGGTGGCACTGCCACCGACTGATGTGTCCCCAGGGGTGCCACAGCTCCTGTCCCCACTGCCACTGGCCCTGGGTGACCTGTCCCTGATGGGGACACTGCCACTGCCAGTGACCCTCCTGTCCCCAGTGGTGGCACTGATCCTGCCAGGCCTGTCCCCAGGAGTGGCACTGTCCCTGGCTGGGCTGTCCCTGACGGGGACGGTGGCACTGCCCCTGCCCAGCCTCTCCCCACTGCCACCATCTCTGGGTGACCTGTCCCTGATGGGGACAGTGCCACTGCCCCTGCCTGGCCTGTCCCCAATGGTGGCACTGCTCCTACCTGGCCTGTCCCCAACAGCAGTGGCCCTGGCTGTGCTGTCCCTGACAGGGAGGGTGGCACTGCTCCTGCCTGGCCTGTCCCCAGGGGTGGCACTGGCCCTGGCTGTGCTGTCCTTAACAGGGACAGTGCCACTGCCACCAGCTGAGCTGTCCCTGATGGGGACAGTGCCACTGCCCCTGACCAGCCTGTCCCTGATGGGGCCACCACCCCTGCCTGGCCTGTCCTCGACAGGGACAGTGGCACTGCCCCTGCCCAGTCTGTCCCCACTGCCACCGTCTCTGAGTGACCTGTCCCTGATGGGGACACTGCCACTGCTCCTGCCTGGCCTGTCCCCAATGGTGGCACTGCTCCTACCTGGCCTGTCCCCAGGGCTGGCACTGCCCCTGGGTGTACTGTCCTTTACAGGGACAGTGGCACTGTCACTAACTGGCCTGTCCCCACTGCCACCATCTCTGGGTGACCTGTCCCTGATGGGGACACTGCCACTGCTCCTGCCTGGCCTGTCCCCAGGGGTGGCACTGCTCCTGCCTGGCCTGTCCCCAGGGGTGGCACTGCTCCTGGGGTGGGTGTACTTAACTGGGACAGTGGCACTATCAGTGACAGGCTTGTCCCCACTGCCACCGTCTCTGGGTGACCTGTCCCTGACAGGGATGGTGGCACTGCTCCTACCCAATCTGTCCCCACTGCCACTGTCCCTGGTGGCACTGCCCCTTCCTGGCCTGTCCCCAGCAGTCATGGCCCTGGGTGAACTGTCCCTGCTGGGGACAGTGGCACTGCTCCTGCCTGGCCTGTCCCCAATGGTGGTGACCCTGGGTGAGCTGTCCCTGACAGGGACGGTGGCACTGCCCTTGCCCGATCTGTCCCCAGGGGTGGCACTGCCCCTGGCTCTGCTGTCCCTGACAGGGATGGTGGCACTGCCACTGCCAGGCCTGTCCCCAGGGCTGGCACTGCCCCTGGGTGTACTGTCCTTAGCAGGGACGGTGGCACTGCCAGGGACTGGCCTGTCCCCAGGGGTGGCACTGCCAGGGACTGGCCTGTCCCCACTGCCACCAGCCTGGGGTGACCTGTCCCTGCTGGGGACACTGCCACCGCTCCTGCCTGGCCTGTCCCTCCGGGAGTAGGTGTACTTAACTCGGACACTGGCACTGCCCATGACAGGCTCGTCCCCGACAGGGATGGTGGCACTGTCACCAGCTGGGCTGTCCCCAGTGCTGGCACTGCCCGTGGACGAGCTGTCCTTGAGCGGGACAGTGGCACTGCCACCAGCTGGGCTGTCCTTGATGGCAATGGTGGCACTGCCAGTAACTGGCCCGTCCCCAGAGGTGGCACTACTGCTGGATGGGCTGTCCCTGACAGGGACAGTGGCACTGCCAGTGACAGGCTTGTCCCTGACAGGGACAGTGGCACTGCCACCAGCTGTGCTGTCCCTGATGGGAATGGTGGCACTGCCAGAGACCAATCTGTCCCCAGGGGTGGCACTGCCCATGGGCGAGCTGTCCCTGACAGGGATGGTGGCACTGCCACTCACTGGCCTGTCCCCAGAGGTGGCACTGCCAATGACCGGCTTGTCCCTGACAGGGACGGTGCCACTGACCCTGGATGGACTGTCCCTGACAGGGACAGTGGCACTGCCACCAGCTGGGCTGTCCCTGACAGGGATGGTGGCACTCCTGGTGACAGGCCTGTCCCCAGTAGTGCCACTGGCCCGGGGTGAGCTGTCCCTGACAGGGATGGTGGCACTGCCAGTGATCGGCTTGTCCCTGACAGGGGTGGTGACACTGCCACCAGCCATGGGGACAGTGGCACTCCTGGTGACAGGTCTGTCCCCAGTTGCACCCCTGGCCACGGCTGAGCTGTCCTTACTGGGGACAGTGGCACTGCCCCTGGATGAGCTGTCCCTGATAAGGACAGTGGCACTGCCACCAGCTGGGCTGTCCCTGCCAGTGCCCCTGCCAGTGACCGGCTTGTCCCCAGTGTCACTGGCCCTGGGTGAGCTGTCCTTGACAGGGATGGTGGCACTGCCACTGACAGGCCTGTCCCCAACAGTGCCACTGCCCTGGGATGGACTGGCCTTGACAGGGACACTGCCACTGCCACTGCCACCGGTCATGGGGACAGTGGCACTCCTGGTGACCGGCCTGTCCCCAGTGGTGCCACTGGCCCTGGATGGATCAGCCTTGACAGAGACAGTGGCACTGCCACCAGCTGGGCTGTCCCTGACAGGGACAGTGGCACTCCTGGTGACAGGCCTGTCCCCAATAGTGCCACTGACCTGGGATGAGCTGTCCTTGACAGGGACAATGGCATTGCCAGTCACAGGCCTGTCCCCAGTGGTGGCACTGCCAGTGACCGGCTTGTCCTTGGCAGGGACAGTGCCACCACTGGTTGGCCTGTCCCCAGTGGTGGCACTGCCCCTGGATGGACCAGCCTTGACAGGGACAGTGGCACTGTCACCAGCTGGGCTGTCCCTGACAGGGATGGTGGCACTCCTGGTGACAGGCCTGTCCCCAGTGTCACTGGTCCTGGATGAGATGTCCCTGACAGGGATGGTGGCACTCCTGGTGACAGGCCTGTCCCCAGCAGTGCCACTGCCCTGGGATGGGCTGTCCTTGACCTGGACGGTGGCACTGCCAGTGACCTCAGTGCTGGCACTGTCCTGGGATGAGCTGGCCTTGAGCGGGACAGTGGCACTGCCACCAGCTGGGCTGTCCTTGGTGGGAATGGTGGCACTGACCGTGACTGGTTTGTCCCCAGTGTCACTGGCCCTGGATGAGCTGTCCCTGATAGGGATGGTGGCACTGCCAGTGACAAGCTTGTCCTTGACAGGGACAGTGGCACTGTCCTGTGATGAGGTGTCCTTGACAGGGACAGTGGCACTCCTGGTGACAGGCCTGTCCCCAATGTCACTGCCCCTGGGTGAGCTGTCCCTGACAGGGACAGTGGCACTGCCACCGGCTGGGCTGTCCCTGATGGAAATGGTGGCACTCCTGGTGACAGGCCTGTCCCCAATAGCACCACTGCCCTGGGATGGACAGGCCTTGACAGGGACACTGCCACTGCTGCCAGCCCTGGGGACAGTGGCACTCCTGGTGACAGGCCTGTCCCCAGTGCTGGCACTGCCAGTGACCGGCTTGTCCTTGGCAGGGACAGTGGCACTTCTAGTGACAGGCCTGTCCCCAATGGTGGCATTGTCCCTGGATGAGCTGTCCTTGATAGGGACAGTGGCACTGCCACCAGCCATGGAGACAGTGGCACTCCTAGTGACAGGCCTGTCCCCAACAGTGCCACTGCCCTGGGATGAGCTGACAGGGACGGTGGCACTGCCAGTGACCTCAGGGCTGGCACTGCCCTGGGATGGACTGTCCCTGACTGGGACAGTGGCACTGCCACCAGCTGGGCTGTCCTTGATGGGGACAGTGTCACTGCCACCAGCTGGGCTGTCCTTCATGGCAATGGTGGCACTCCTGGTGACAGGCCTGTCCCCAGTAGTGCCACTGCTCTGGGGTGGGCGGTCCCTGACAGAGCTGGTGGCACTGCCACTTCCTGGTCTGTCCCCAGTGTCACCGACCCTGGCTGGGCTGTCCTCAACAGGGGTGGTGGCAGTGCCAGTGACCAATCTGTCCCCAGTGTCACTGGACATGGGTGAGCTGTCCTTGACAGCGACGGTGGCACTGCCAAAGCCTGGCTTGTCACTGACAGGGACAGTGGCACTGCCACCAGCAGGAGAGCCACCAGCAGGGTCGCTGGCATTGTCACTGACCGGGCTGTCCCCAACAGGGACAGTGCCACTGTCACCGACCGGGCTGTCCCCAAGTGGGACAGTGCCACTGTCACTGACCGGGCTGTCCCCAACAGGGACAGTGCCACTGTCACTGACTGGGCTGTCCCTAGTGGGGATGGTGGCATTGTCACTGACCGGGCTGTCCCCAAGTGGGACAGTGCCACTGTCACTGACTGGGCTGTACCTAGGAGAGGTGGCATTGTCACTGACTGGGCTGTCCCCAACAGGGACAGTGCCACTGCCCCCAGCCAGGCTGTCCCCAAGGCGGATGGTGGCACTGCCACTAACTGAGCTGTCCCCAAGGGGGACAGTGGCACTGCCACTAACCGAGCTGTCCCTAACTGGGACAGTGCCACTGCCACTGGCCACACTGTCCCCAAGGGGAACGGTGTCACTGCCATTGGCTGGGCAGTCCTCAAGCACGATGGTGATAAATGTCACAGCGTCACTGCCATCACCCGGGCTGTCCCCAACTGTCACAGTGCCACTGCCACCACCCACACTGTCCCCAAGGGGAACGGTGGCATTGCCATTAACCGAGCTGTCCCCAACTGTCACAGTGCCACTGCCACCACCCACACTGTCCCCAAGGCGAACGGTGGCATTGCCATTAACCAAGCTGTCCCCAAGTGTCACAGTGCCACTGCCACCACCCAGACTGTCCCCAAGTGTGACAGTGCCACTGCCACCACCCACACTGTCCCCACCCATGGTGTCACTGCCACCCCCCGGGCTGTCCCCACCCCCCGTGTCACTATCCACATCC
>JAOTQP010000955.1:814119-824196 GCA_026413545.1 Cichladusa arquata
TTTTGTGACACAATCCTCATTTTCCTGTCCACTATTCCCCATTTTTCCCCCCAAATCCCCATTTTTCCCAAAAAAAATCCCCATTTTTCCCCAAAAAACCCCAAATTTTTTCCAAAAAAATCCACATTTTTCCCCCAAAATCCCCATTTTCCCTGAGAACAGCTGGGATTTGAGGGAATTTGGGGCATTCCAGGAGGGGAAATTTGAGAATTCCAAAGGGATCCAGCCCAGGGAGGGGGTTGGGATCGGCTCCAGCCGCGGATTCCGGCGGGATCAGGGATTAAAGGGCTCGTCCTGGTTATGAAACCTCGGGATTTGGGCTGGATCAGCCTCCAGAATGACAGCCCAGAGGTTTGGAAAAATACAGGCAGACAGAAAAAAAATGTTTTTCCTAATAATTCCCTGCTTTTCCCATAAAAAATCCTAATTTTCCCATTAAAAATCCTAATTTTCCCATAAAAAATCCTAATTTTCCTGCTAAAAATAATCGATTTTTGCTCCAAATTTCCTGGTTTTCCTCAAAAAACCAGCATTTTTTTCCTCAAAACCGAGTGGTTTTTCCCAAAAAAACAACCTGCTTTCTCCCCCGAAAAAATGTTCTCTCCCAAAATTACTCTGGTTTAAAAAATAAAACAAACCAGTTTTGCCCCCCACAAAAAAAAATCCATTTTCCAAAAAAGTTCTTTTTCTCCCCCAAAATAAACATTCATTTTCCCTCAAAACATATCCAATTTTCCTGCAAAAATCTCCATTTTCCAAAAAACCCCAATCCATTTTCCTTACAAAAATAACCTGATTTCCCCAAAAATCCCCTTTTCCTCCCCAATCCCTGTTTTTCCCCCTAAACCCCCATTCTCCCCAGCAGAATTCCCCTTTATTCCCCAAAAATTCTCATTTTTCACACCCCAAATCATCTTTTTTTCCCCCTCGAATCACAGGAATTGGCTCAAGAAAACAGGGATTTTTGGGGGGGGGGGGGGTGTCAATGAGGATTCAAGAGAAAAAACAGGGATTTTTTAGAGAATTATGTAGATTTTTAGGAAAAACACACGAATTTTTTGAGAAATAACAAAGCTTTTTTTGGGAAAAATCAGGATTTGGCAGGAAAAACAGGGATTTTTTTTCCACATAGAATTCCCATTTTCTCCCAGCACTCACAAAGTGGAGCCAGTCCTGCTGCAAAACACCCCAAATTCCCTTTTTTCCCCCAGAATTTCACATTTCCCACCCAGAATTCTCAATTTTCCCCTCAGAAATCCCAATTTTACCCTCAGAATTCCTGATTTTCCCCTCAGAATTCCTGATTTTCCAGTCACTCACTTGTCTATCCGGGCCTGCTTCAGACCGATGGAATCCCCATTTCCCACCCCAAACTCCCTTTTTTTCCCCACAGAAATCCCATTTCCCACCCAGAATTCCCCATTTCCCACCCAGAATTCCCAATTTTCCCCTCAGAATTCCCGATTTTTTCCTCAGAATGCCAAATTTTCCCCTCACAATTCCAAATTTTCACCCACTCACAATGCAGCGCCGGTCCTGCCACAGATCAATGGAATCACCATTTCCCACCCCTAAATCCCTTTTTTTTCCCCTCACAATTCCCATTTCCCGCCCAGAATTCCCAATTTTCCCCTCAAGATTCCCATTTTTCCCCTCAGAATTCCTGATTTTCCCCTCAGAATTTCCAACTTCCCCTCAGACTTCCCATTTTTCTGGTCATTCAGCAAGGCAGGGTGCTCCTGTTGCAGGACAATGAAATCCCCATTTCCCACCCCAAATCCTCCTTTTTCCCACAGAATTCCCATTTCCTGCCCAGTATTCCCAATTTTCCACACAGAATTCTCAATTTTCCCCTCAGAATTCCCAATTTTCCCCTCAGAATTCCTGATTTTTCCAGTCACTCACAAGGCAGGCCGCCCAAAATCTTCTGATCAATGGAATCCCCATTTCCCACACCAAATTCCCTTTTTTCCCTACAGAAGTCCCATTTCCCACCCAGAATTTCCCATTTTCCCCTCAGAATTCCCAGTTTTCCCCTCAGAATTCCCAGTTTTCCCCTCAGAATTCCCAGTTTTCCGGTCACTCACGAGTCGGGCCAGCCCTGCCTCAGATCAATGCAATCCCCATTTCCCACCCCAAATCCCCTTTTTTTCCCCACAGAATTCCCAATTTTCCCTCAGAATTCCCAATTTTCCCCTCAGAATTCCCGTTTTTCCGGTCACTCACAAGGTGGGCCGGCCCTGCCTTAGATCAATGCAATCCCCATTTCCCACCCCAAATCCCCTTTTTTCCTCACAGAATTCCCAATTTTTACCCTCAGAATTCCCAATTTTCCCTCAGAATTCCCAATTTTCCCTCAGAATTCCCAATTTTCCGGTCACTCACGAGTCGGGCTGGCCCTGCCTCAGATCAATGGAATCCCCATTTCCCACCCCAAATCCCCTTTTTTTCCCCTCAGAATTCCCAATTTTCCCTCAGAATTCCCAATTTTCCCCTCAGAATTCCCAATTTTCCCTCAGAATTCCCATTTTTCCGGTCACTCACGAGGCGGGCCGGTCCTGCCGCAGGTCGATGGTGAAGACCACGGCGTCCTCCCCCGCAGACAGGAACGTGCAGGGTGAGTCCGGCTCCAGCGCCAGCTGGAATTGGGGGAAAAACGGGAAAAATACAGCGGGAATAGCTCCCAAAAATCCCAAAAACCAGAAAAATCCACCTGGAAAAACACCAGGTTTGGGGATTCCTGCCCCGAACAGCAGTGATGTCATCCCAGTGACATCGTCCAGGTGATGTCATCTGGAGTGATGTCATCCGGAGTGACGTCATGGGGACAAGAGCACAGCCAAGTGTTTGAACTGCACCCAAAAAGTGGGAAAATTTTGGGAAAAATCCCCAGAATTCTTGGATTTTAATGGAGCTGAGCATGGGAATGTGGTGCTGATGTCACTGGGAGGTCGCAGGTGACATCACAGGTGACAAAGGCCACATCCAAGCCTTGAAGTATTTGGGAATTGATTTCCACTGAAAATCCCTTCCTTTCTCCCAAAAATCCCTTGGATCTCCAGGAAAAGGAGCAGATAAGCAGGATCTGCTCCTTGAGCCACTCACTCATCTGCCTGATGTCACCAAGACCCCACAGGTGACATCACAGGTGACCCCTCCATGCCCCCACTATTCCCACTGTGTTCCCCCATTCCCAAACACCCCAAATCCTGGGATTTGCCATTCCCAGGATTTGCCATTCCTGGGATTTGCTATTCCCAAACCCCTCTCACTTGTGGGAGGCTCCTTTGTGCTGGGCTCAGTGCTGTGACAGCTCTGTCACCTGAGTGGTGACACCCCCAATCCTCCCCATTTCCCACACCATTCCCACTGTGTCCCCCCATTCCCAAACACCCCAAATCCCGGGATCTGCCATTCCCAGGATTTGGTATTCCCAGGATTTGCCATTCCCAAATCCCTCTCACTTTGTGGGAGGGTCCCTTGTGTTCGGCTCAGTGCTGTGACCGCACCAGGTGTCACCTGAGTGGTGACACCCCCAATCCTCCCCATTTCCCACACCACTCCCACTGCGTCCCCCCATTCCCAAACACCCCAAATCCCGGGATTTGCCATTCCCAAGCCCCCCTCACCTTGTGGGAGGCCCCCTTGTGCTGTGCCACGCGCTTGGTGCTGCAACAGCACCGGGTGTCACCTGAGTGGTGACACCCCCAATCCTCCCACACCATTCCCACTGTGTCCCCCCATTCCCAACCACCACAAATCCCGGGATCTGCCATTCCCAGGATTTGGTATTCCCAGGATTTTCCATTCCCAAGCCCCCCTCACCTTGTGGGAGGCCCCCTTGTGCTGTGCCACGCGCTTGGTGCTGCGGCAGCACTGGGTGGCCGAGAGCTCGGCCACGCGCACCTGCCCGTCCCGGGCACACATGGCCAGCGTGGAGTCACCGCTGTTGGGCAGGAACTTGGCCTGGGAAACAGGGAAAACAGGCAAAAGGTGGGAAAGAGGGATGGGGGGAAAAGGGAATTGCACAGGAGGTGGAGGAGGAATGAGGTGGGGAAAGGGATGGGGGGAATTGTTGGAATTGTCCTGGGAATCATCTCAAATGTTCAGGGAATTGTCACAGTTCTCTTGGGAATCATCCCAAACTCTCCCCTGGGAATCATCCTAAAATATCCCACGGATCCCCCCAAAATCTCACAGGGATCATCCCAAAATCTTCCAGGAATCATCGCAAATTCTTTCAGGAATCATCCCCAAGCTCTCCCCTGGGAATCCTCCCAAAATCTCCCAGGAATCCTGAGCTCTCCCTTGGGAATCATCCCAGCTCTCTCAGGAATCCTACCAGCAATTGCCCCAAGGTATCCCAAGAATTGTGCCTGGAATTATCCCAAACTCTCCTGGGAATCATCCTGGGAATTGTCCCAGGCTCTCCCAGGAATCAGCCCAGCTGTCCTGGCAATCATCCCGGTTCTCTTGGGAATTATCCCAAAATCTCTCAGGAATCACTCCAAACACTCCCAGGAATCACCTGAGCTGTTATCCCAAATCCTCCTGGAAATCATCCCAAACTTTCCCAGGAATCAGTCCAGATTGGAATCATCCCAGTTCTCTCAGGAATCATCCCAAACTTTATCCTAGGAACCATCCCAAGGTCTCCTGGTGATTCAGGGAATCCTGGCAATTATTCCAAGCTCTCCCACAAAACCATCCTCAGAGCTCCTGGGAATCATCCCAAACTCTCCCTGGTGTCCCAGCCCTTATCCCAAATTCTCCCAGGAATCTCTCCAGGCCCTGGATCCTGGCTGGATCTCCAGGATAGGGAATTCCAGGGCAAATCTGTGGGATCTGGGGGTCAATCTGTGGGACTTGGGGAGACAATCTGTGGGATTTGGGGTGTCAATCTGTGGGATTTGGGGACCTGTTTGGGGCCCAATTGACATTTCCTGGGATGCTCTCCCACCCCAAATATGGCCCCTCAAGATGTCAAATTTCAGGGCACATCTGTGGAATTTGGGGGTCAATCTGTGTGATTTGAGGCATCAATCTGTGGGATTTGGGGTGTCAATCTGTGGGATTTGGGGCGTCAATCTGTGTGATTTGAGGCATCAAGCTGTGAGATTTGGGACGTCAAGCTGTGGGATTTGGGGTGTCAATCTGTGAGATTTCAGGTGTCAATCTGTGAGATTTGGGGTGTCAATCTGTGGGATTTGGGGAGACAACCTCTGGGATTTGGGGAGACAACCTCTGGGATTTGGGGACCTGTTTGAGGCCCAGGTGACATTTCCTGGGATCCTCTCCCACCCCAAACAGGGCCCCTCACTCAGACAGCATTTAGGGCACACGTGAACTTTGAGAAACCCACCCGGATGACAGATACGGGGACACCCCTTTGCGATCCCACCTCCCAGGACCTCCCCCCACCTGGAAGACGTTGCTCTTGTGCCCGCTGTCGAACTGCAGCACGGGCCGGCGCCTCAGCCAGTCCCACACCAGCACCTTGAGGTCGTCGCTGCCGCTGGCCAGCCGCGTGCCGCGCTGGTTGAAGTGCAGGGTGTTGACGCAGCCCGTGTGCCCCTCCAGGCCGTGCTGCAGCCGGAACTTCTGCACGAAGAGCCGCGCGCCGCAGGCCTGCGCCACGAAGCGCGAGCCGCCGCCCAGCTGGCGCTGCCGCAGCGCCGGGATCGCGCGCCAGCGCGGCCGCGGCAGCGCCCACGTCTCCGAGGCCACCCAGTCCTCCAGCGCCTGCTCCTCGTCCGACGAGTCGCGCTCGTGCGGCGGCCGCTTGCGGGGCGCGCGGCGCCGGGCGCGCGGCTCCTCCTCGTCCTCCACCTCCTCCTCCTCCTCCACGTCGTCCTCGTCGTCGCCGTGCCGCGGCTCCTCGGGGATGGAGTAGTGGCCGGTGTCGTCCATGCTGTCGCTGTCCTTGTCGCCGTCGCTGTCGCTGGCGCTGGCGCGGCCCCGCGCGGCCCCGGCGTCGTCGCCCGTCAGGCTCAGGCTCAGGTCGGACGCCTCCACCTCGATGCCCGAGGACGTCTCGCGGCCCTCCTCGGCTGACATGTCCTCGGGGCTGCTGGACAGGCTGCCTGGGGACAGGAGGGAGCACAGTGTCACCAGTGTCACCTGTGCCACCTGTGCCACCTGTGTCACCAGTGTCACACTGCTGGACAGGCTGCCTGGGGACAGGAGGGAGCACAGTGTCACCAGTGTCACCCGTGTCACCAGTGTCACCCGTGTCACACTGCTGGACAGGCTGCCTGGGGACAGGAGGGAGCACAGTGTCACCAGTGCCACCTGTGCCACCAGTGTCACACTGCTGGACAGGGTGCCTGGGGACAGGGACAGCAAGGGTCACCATGGGGACATGGCAGTGTCACACTGCTGGACAGGCTGCCTGGGGACAGGAGGGATCACAGTGTCACCAGTGTCACCAGTGCCACCAGTGTCACACTGCTGGACAGGCTGCCTGGGGACAGGGGCATGGCAGTGTCACCAGTGTCACCTGTGCCACCAGTGTCACCCTGCTGGACAGGCTGCCAGGGGACAGGAGGGAGCACAGTGTCACCAGTGCCGCCAGTGTCACCAGTGTCACACTGCTGGACGGGCTGCCTGGGGACAGGAGGGATCACAGTGTCACCAGTGTCACCTGTGCCACCAGTGTCACACTGCTGGACAGGCTGTCTGGGGACAGGAGGGAGCACAGTGTCACCAGTGTCACCAGTGTCACCTGTGCCACCTGTGTCACACTGCTGGACAGGCTGCCTGGGGACAGGAGGGAGCACAGTGTCACCAGTGCCACCTGTGTCACCAGTGTCACACTGCTGGACAGGCTGCCTGGGGACAGTGCAGTGTCACCAGTGCCACCTGTGTCACCTGTGTCACACTGCTGGATAGGCTGCTTGGGGACAGGAGGGAGCACAGTGTCACCAGTGTCACCTGTGCCACCAGTGTCACACTGCTGGACAGGCTGCCTGGGGACAGGAGGGATCACAGTGTCACCAGTGTCACCAGTGCCACCTGTGTCATCAGTGTCACACTGTTGGACAGGCTGCCTGGGGACAGGAGGGATCACAGTGTCACCAGTGTCACCTGTGTCATCAGTGTCACACTGCTGGACAGGCTGCCTGGGGACAGGAGGGATCACAGTGTCACCAGTGTCACCTGTGTCACACTGCTGGACAGGCTGCCTGGGGACAGGGACATGGCAGTGTCACCAGTGCCACCTGTGTCACCAATGTCACCAGTGTCACCTGTGTCACCAACATCACCAATGTCACCAGTGTCACACTGCTGGATAGGCTGCTTGGGGACAGGGACATGGCAGTGTCACCAGTGTCACCCTGCTGGACAGGCTGCCTCGGGACAGGGACATGGCAGTGTCACCTGTCTCACCAACATCACCAATGTCACCAGTGTCACACTGCTGGATAGGCTGCTTGGGGACAGGGGACATGGCAGTGTCACCCTGGGGACATTTGTCCCCCAGCTGTCCCCTCACCGTTGACGATGTCCGTCCTTCCGTCCATGCTGCTGCCTCTGTCCGACATCACCACTTCCCACGGGAATCCCTGCGGGACAGGGGGACAGAGGGACATGGGGACACGGGGACAGAGGGACACGGGGACAGAGGGACAGAGGGACATGGGGACAGAGAGACATGGGGACAGAGGGACATGGGGACAGAGGGACATGGGGACAGAGGGACACGGGGACAGAGGGACACAGAGCTGGAGTGGCCCTGCCACAGCCACCACAGGATGTCCCCATGTCCCCAGCCCACCCCAGCACCACAGGCATGCCCAAAATCCCCATTTTCCATGGAAAAACCACCTGGGAATGCTCCAGGACACCCGGCCCCTGCTCATCATCCCAGGAAAAGCTGATCCTGAGGGATCTGTGATTCCAAAGATCCATTTTTAAACACTTTCCCACACAAAATTCCCTCTGGAATCTCTCTAGGCTGTCCCCCAGCTTCCCAAAAACCTCCAATCCCACGGGAACGGGCAGGAGCTGAGCCCTGGAATTCCACGGAACACCACTGGAATCCCACACAATTCCAAAGGGAATTTCTGGGAATTATTTCTCCCCCCTTCAAACCCCACAATTTTTTGCTTCCATCCCGGGGTGAGGGACTGGGAATGAAGCTCCCAAAGGCCAGGGATCCATCCTGGATCCGGAGGGGGTGGGAATCTCGCTGGGAATGAAAGCAAAATCCTGGGATTCCACAGCTGCCAGGGCGCACATCTGGACAGGCTCAGCGTCCCCAGCCTGACGCTGCAGCTCCCAAAAATATCCCAGGGCATTCCAGAGCCTCTGGAATTGGGATCCGCCTCCCTGCTGCTCCCTCCAAACTGGGATAAACCGGGATAAAATTCCCAGGGGATGGTTCTGTTCATCCCTCACAGCACAAATTCCTCACGGGATTGGTTCCAGCTACGCCCAGATTTTGGGTGCTCCCAAAAATGCAACATTCTGGCACCCCAGGATTCTGGGGTGGAGACCCCAAATCCCTTGGGATGGAACTCCAAATCATCAGGAATAGAACCCCAAATTGTCAGAGATGGAGACCCCAAATCCTTAGGGATAAAGCTCCTAAATCCTTTGGGATGGATCCCCCAAATCATCAGGGACAGAGCCCCCAAATCCTCAGGGATGAATCCCCTAAATCCTCAGGGATGGAGCCCCCAAAATCCTCAAGAATGGAACCCCAAAATCCTTAGGGATGGATCCCCCAAATCCTCTGGGATGGAGCCCCCAAATCCTCAGGGATAAAGCTCCTAAATCCTTTGGGTTGGATCCCCCAAATCATCAGGGATGGAGTCCCCAAAATCCTCGAGAATGGAACCCCCAAATCCTTAGGGATGGATCCCCCAAATCCTCCAGGATGGAGCCCCCAAATCCTTTGGGATGGAACCCTCAGATCTGCAGGGATGGAGCCTCCAAATCCTCAGGGATAAACTCCCAAAATCCTCAGGAATGGAATCCCCAAATCCCTTGGGATGGAGCCCCTAAATCCCTTGGAATGAACCCCAAATCACCAGGGATGGAATCCCCAAATCCTCAGGGACAAAGCTCCAAATTTCCTTGGGACGGACCCCCCAAATCTCTTGGCAGGGAGCCCCCAAATCATCAGGGATAAAGCTCCTAAATCCTTTGGGTTTGATCCCCCAAATCCCTTGGGTTGGAGCCCCCAAATCATCAGGGATTAATCCCCTAAATCCCACAGGAATGGAACCCCCAAATCCTCTGGGATAAAGCTCCCAAATCCCTTGGGATGGAGTCCCAAATCACCAGGGATGGGATCCCCAGATCCTTAGGGATGGATCCCCCAAATCCTTTGGGATGGAACCCCAAATTCTCAGGGATGGAACCCCAAATCCCTCAGAATAGAGCCCCCAAATTCTCAGGGATGGGGTCCCCAAATCCCTTGGGATGGAGCCCCCAAATCCCTTGGGATGGAGCCCCAGGTGCCTCAGGAGCATTCCCAGGAGTTTCCCAAAGCCGAGGGAATCCTGGAGAAACCCCAAAAATCCCCCAAATCCCCCCAAAATCCCGCGGGATCCGGGCGCACTCACCTGCGCCAGGTGCCGGGACAGCGGGGCTGCAGCTGGGGGGGAGCGCGGGGTCAAAGCCCAGGGACCCCAAATCTGGGACCCCCCCATCCCTGGGGACCCCCCCCAACCCCTGGGGAACCATCCCAGATTTTTGGGAACCCCCCAATTCCTCCCCAGATTTTTGGGAATCCTCCTCCTCCCCTAATTTTTGGGAACTCCTTCCAGGGAATCCCCGAGAATTCCCTCAATCCCTGGAAAATCCCAAATTTTTTGGGAGCTTCCCAATCCCTGAGAAACCCTCATGGATCCCTGGGAACCCCCTGATCCTTGGGAATTCCCGATTTTTGGGGACCCCCCCCCCAAAATCCCTGGAGACCCCAAATTTCGGGGGATCCCCCCCCACCCAATCCTGCAAAAATTCCCTCCATCCCCAAACTTTTGGGGATTCCCAGTTTTTGGGAAACCCCTGATCCCTGGGAATTCCCCTTAATTCCTGGGACTTCCCAATCCCTGGGGGCCCCCCAAA